>CM055093.1:20605634-21037700 GCA_029204225.1 Diphasiastrum complanatum | reverse complement strand
TGTCAATGAGGGGCATACCCACTAGATTGTCGTCGGCAATGCCCATCAACGATATATGGGACGTCTCTCTCTCTCTCTCTCTCTCTCTCTCTCTCTCTCTCTCTCTCTCTCTCTCTCTCTCTCTCTCTCTCTCTCTCTCTCTCTCTCTCTCTGCCTTCGAAGACTTCGGTATATTTATATTTTTCGAGTCATTGTATAATTTCTCGAGTCTGTGTATATTTTCTGAGTCTTTGTGTATTTTCGATACAGTGTAATTTCGAGACTGTCGGTTTATAAATCCAACCCACGACACCCGCGTAAACAACCTGCCTACTTTGTACATTCAAAAGTGGTTTATATAAATGTAGCAGATCGTCGGTCATCCATTGCCCATCAACCCCTTCCCCAAAAAATGCGACACTACCTCCCCATTTTAGGCAGTTTCTGTTGGATTTCAATGCTTAGCCTCAAATCCATTCAATAATGAGCATCTTGAAACCTGTATGTACTTATACAAAAGCCAGAAAAAGAAAACTCAAATTTTTTAACAAAACGATCAAAAAAATCATCAAATTTTTCCGACCCAAAATTGAAATCCAGAATCAGAATTTTTCGATACCGATTGACTCGAAAAATTTATAATTCTTTGATACCCCAAAATTAGAAATTTTCGATACGAGATCGACTCGAAAAAAATTTCATCCTTTAATATCCAAAATCAGAATTTTTGGATACCCAAAATTAGAATTTTTTGATATGGGATTGACTCGAAAAATTTTGTAATTTTTGATACCCAAATTAGAATATTTTGATACCCAAAATCAGAATTTTTTGATATGGAATTGACTTGAAAAGTTCGTAATTTTTTGATACCCAAAATTAGGATTTTTCGATATGGGATCGACTTGGAAAATTCAAAAAATTTCAATACGAGATCGACTTGAAAAATTCATATTTTTTCGATACCGAAAATCAAATTTTTTGATATGGGATTGACCTGAAAATTCGTAAATTTTCGATACCCAAAATCAGAATTTTTCGATACGGGAATTGACTTGGGAAATTCGTAAATTTTCGATACCCCAAAATCAGAAATTTTTGATACCTAAAAATCAGAATTTTTCGATACGGGATTGAAAATTCGTAAAACGAAACCCAAAATTAGAATTTAAGATACGAGATCCACCCGAAAAATTTGTAAATTTTTTATACCCAAAATAAATTTTCGATACCCAAAATAAATTTTCAATACCCAAATCAGAATTTTTCAATACCCAAAATTCGTGATATTTCGATACCCAAAATCAGACTTTTTTGATAATACCCACAATCAGACTTTTTCGATACCCAAAATCAAGTTTTTTCGATGCCCAAAATCAGAATTTTTTGATACCCAGAATCAAGAATTTTCGATACGGAATCGACTCGGAAAATTTGTGATTTTTTCAATTACCCAAAATCAGAATTTTTCGATACCCAAAATCAAGAAATTTTTTACCCAAAATTAGAATTTTTCGATACAGGATCGACTCGAAAAATCTAAATTTTTGGATAACCCAAAATCAGAATTTTTCGATATAGGATTCACTCGGAAAATTTGTTATTTTTGGATACCCAAAAAATCAAATTTTTTCGATACCCAAAATCAGACGTCCACCCACCGTACTTCGGCCATGTACGTACATACACACACACACACATCGGCCACCCTGCAATGCAACAACCATCGGCTTTTCCTCCCTAAACCATCGCTACTCTGCACGTCAACGACGAGCACTCTCTCTCTCTCTCTCTCTCTCTCTCTAATATATATATATATATATATATATATATATATATATATATATAGAGAGAGAGAGAGAGAGAGAGAGAGAGAACTAGAACTAGAACTAGAACTAGAACTGCCTTTACATATATAGCATCATAGTAAAAGACAGTAATGTAGATATGAGATGTATTTGTATTGACGTGCTTTTCTGAGTAACTACCTAGACGTCTCATATAGCATCAAATCTACATATATAAGTTGCTTTACTGTTGACATCTCACCATGATCAAGCATCTACAAGTTATCTACTGTGAATCAAGCTTCTATTTTAGGGAAGGTCTTGAAGTTTGTGTTGTATGTGTTATATTCTATGCATCTAGTTATGCCCTTGGTGACTGAATTTTTGAACACATATGGCTGTTGTTATACTTTGTGGCATCTTCAAGAACTTATGTTCAGATCAATATCTGCATCATCTGGCATGTTCCCCAGCAGATTCTTGTTTCTTCAGCTTGTACTGGCAGGTACAGGCTTGCCATTGCTGAGAAACATTTAAACTTCAAGTTTGTACGCTGGTCAGGATTGGGCTTCAATCGACCATGGTTTGCGTTTATATGCCTTCGAGATTCATGCAGCACAAATGGACACAAGCTCTTGAGAATCTTGCTCAGTTTGAATTGCGAGTTCATCAAGTAACAGAGACTGGGCCTTTGATAACAGGTTGCTCCTTCCGAAGTGCAGCAGTTTATACATGACTGCAACTAGTGGGCTCCCACTGGAAATCTTCACGCGTTGTCTTCTAGATCAACGCAGACTGAGGCTTGAATTTCAGAGACTTTCAAGCATGGATCCTCGGCTCAGGATTGATGGAAAAAAGATGACTTCAAGTGATACTTGCCATAAACTAGAACGTGCACAGTGGCATGAGCAGATGGTTGATTACGAAGATACAGTGTTTGCTTCACTGCATACGGATTTACAAACTAGAGCATCTTTTAGCAAATTTTCAGAAACAATAGCGTGTTCATAGACATCGCTTATTGTCAATACAAAATCAATTCTTTGAACTAAACTACTCTTATAAACACAGCTTGAAGACGAGAAAAGAAGGACAAGCTTATGTCAAAATAATCTTGTCAAAAGCCAAAAATTACATAGCCATAATATTTGCTTCAATCTTGACAGTAGAATGACAAGAAGGTGACCAAAGAGCTTGGAGAAGTTGGAGCCCTCTACAGAGAATAATTGTCAAAGCTATGTTTTTGCCCTGGATGATTGGTTCTCCCATATTAAAACCACAGAGAATTTAGACGTCTCCTGGTTTTGAGATATGCTCCTCTGTAGGTTCTGATTTGTTCTCCCTTACAACCAAAGGTAGCTGGATTTAGATTTAGTAGCAGACAACATTTTGAGAAATATCACCAATAATCAATTTGATAACCCCATTTACAACTGGCTGCCAGGACTGGAGAAAATTACATAGAGGGAAATGATTACGATTCTCTCGTTACAGAAGCTTTACAAGTATTTGCCATGCAGCTGATCCTTTCTGTAAGTTTGTTTGCCCAGAGACAGAGTAAAATATTTTATCACTTGCTGAGAGCAAAGTTGGACGTGTCAAACAGCCAGAAAACTTCAATTAGATGTCAGCAAGTTAAGAAACAATCCAAAAGTACAATGCAGAAGAAAACCAATTTCTCACCTTGAACTGATCGATCAATCTGGACAATTGCTGTTAATTTCTGTGTGATAATATTGCTTTCAAGGTGATCACTCATACTTACATGCACAGTAGAACGCAGATGGTGGTGTGGCGTTATAGGTTTGTTTGCAATTCCGGCGTCTTTCTGGGCAAAGTTCGAAGAACACGAGGAAGATCGACTGAATGGATAAGCGAAACTTTCTTCACCCATGACAAATTTTTCCGTCAGCTGGGGATCATTCCCAAGTTCCACCTTCGCAGTTGCCATTTTTGGACTAACATCAGGAACATAATGCATTCTTGACTGCTCGTGAGTGAGGAGAGTTGGAGCCGATGGCTCAGCATGATAGGAGAGACCCTGAGGGGTGCTGTTAATAACAGGTTTATTCTCTTTATGTTGTCTACCTCGCAACCAGCTTTTACAGGATGATGTTGGTGCACCATCACCCTCACGTACAGACATGTTTTTTTGCAAACTAGGTAGATCTTTCGAAGCTGCTGCCGCATTCGAGTGTGATTGATCAGAGCATATACCTTGCCTCTGTGTGGTTGGGGCTTCAAGATTGAAGGTATGATTTCGATCTGAGTAGGTCGAAGGCCTTGAAATTGAACTAGCTATGGACCCTGCCTTCGGATTGGCAAATTGATGAAGAAACAGAGGATTATCCCTTACCTTCTCCCTATCCTGCCTAGGGGAGCGCCTTCCCGTTAGAAAATTCAGAAGGCCTCTCCTGCCATTGTGCTTCAAAGGATTGGAGGATTTCTTGCGGGTTTCTGCGGCTAATAAACGAGGAGGCGGCTTTAAAGACAAATCGTGAGCCTGAATATTTAAATTGTAACAAGACTTAGGCTTGCCTGGAGCCTCCTCCCACTTGAAAGGCACTGCTGCCAAGCTCTTGAAAGCAAATTCAGTGCTTTCTGTCTCGGATGAAGCCGCCACAAGATCCATACAGCCATTGCTCAACTGTATAGATAATCTACCCGCCGCATTGGCAGCTTCCAGAAACTTACTCCATGTATGCGCTCCTCTCATGCCATGTTGCGGTTCTGCAAGAGATACAATCGGCCCGCTGCATGCATTTGAAGATGAATATAGTACTGGAAGGCGAAGACGGCTACTGTCATAGATCTTCATATCATGCATGTTTAGATGCTTTGAACTGTTGCAAACGTCATTGTAGTAAGAAGAAATGTTCCTGGAAAGAAAGAAATCATCCATGGATATTTTTCGTGCTTTACCCTGCAACATCTTATAATGAGTATCATCAGAAATTCATATTTCGATCGGAAACGTCGTCGGCGTTTGACAGAAGGGAAAATGGATTGGAAAGAGGGAATTCCTACCTGTGATGCGAGGGACTGATAGCTTTCTTTTCGGACCATGCCGCTATGTACGGATGACATTTGCACAGCAGAAGAACTTTCCGCTGCACAAGAATCAGAAGACGAGACGGGAACTCCACAAAAGCAAAGGCCAGGGCTAGAATCAGCATTCGCGCTCCATTCAAGAATAATGCTGTCTGGAGTGAGTCGCAAGCGATATAACTCATGAGCTTTTGATTGCGAAAGGGATTCCCTCTCGTTCCTCATTTTGAGCAGCAGAACAACCAACACCAAATCACATTTGCAGTACTCACCTTGCAACGATCATACAACATAGACAGACAAGACCTCACTCAAAAGACAATCTCAAGCCACATCATCACACAACTACAGCACACAAGAGCTTGACCACCGACAACAAATCTATAGAATCATATTATTTTTTCAGCAGCAACGCTTATCTTGCCGTCTTCTGCCTGAGTAAAATCACAGTGTTTTTTCGGCAGCCACGTCGATATTTATCTTGCCGTCTTCTGCCTGAGTAGAATCCTATTATTTTTTCAGCAGCCAAGCTTATCTTGCCGTTTCCTGCCTGAGCAACCATCTGGAACTCCTCTATTACGGAAGATCCAGATTCTGACGAAACTTGTAAGATGAAGCAATTGATCAACCATAATAATGATAAGAATAACAAGCAATACAATACACAACGGGTAGCAGCGCCTGCGTGTGCTTGTATTGATGTCTTGTCTGCTGCTATTTTGCTATATTTTGTTGATGATCTGCCTGCTTTCCGCTGCAATTAGAAACGGAAATCAAAGGCGACAGATCGATCGTTTGCAATGTCGAAGCTGCATCGCCAGCAGAAACAATGGAAGAAAGAGAAAGAAGAAGAACACGTTCAAATATTTGAAAAATCAACACACACACACACACACACACGCACACACACACAAATTTCTTAAGAGACAAATATTCAAAAGATGATTATTCCATGTTTTATATCTCAAGTGAGCAATGAGCATAAGTTGCTATATATCATTCTTGGGCGGGTATGAATTTCTTTTATACCATCCAGGTCCGATGGTTGTTTTTTTTTTTTTTTCTCGTCAGCGTATTTCAATTTTTTCAAAAGTTTAATACCAGTTTTGTATCAATATAAGGAAGTATACGAGTTGTAGACTAGTATAAATCAGGCTGGTATCACAAGGGTGATACTAGCCAGTTATCAACCCGAGTTAAATACCTAAATAAGAATTGTTAAAGATTAAAAAAAAAAAGGTAACATGTAATTTGATATCTTAAAAAAAATACTAAAATTATACTACTAATGATACCATGGCAAAATCCCAAACAAAAATATTAACATGAGTATTAAGATAGTTAATACTGGGGATCCGGTTCTAGACCCCGATATTACAAAATCATGTATCAACAAAGTAGGTTCTATGATACCATGTTGACACCATTATTGATACTAGTCGGGAGCCCATATATCCACCCAACATTGGTATATATCATCTATTAAGAATATAGGTTTGGGTTTGTTTAGGTTTAGGGCACCTTAGGTAGTTTTAGGTCACGAAAAACGCCAACCTACCACTGTCCTTCAACAATCACGATGTTTCATGTAAGGTTTTGTCTCTCACCAATGCAGAGGCTATGCGTCACTTTTCACATCATTCAAAAAAGAGGTTCTTTAGTTCTTTTTGTAAATGCATGCATTTCTGCCGAGCAAAAAGATTTGTGGTTTGTATTAGATTTCTTATGCTCAGCCTTAAAAATCGTTAAGTAATGAGCATCTTGAAAACAGAAGGCTGACAACATTATTTCGGACCTTGACATTTTTCCCTTTAAGTTTTTTTTTTAACTTTATGTCTTAAACGATTTAAGACACCTTTGCTTTTTTGCCTTCTTCGCCCTTTTTTGTGCCTTCACGAAAAATGCGACACACTGGCCAGAATGACTTAGAAACCATTTCTAGACCACCTTCGCCTTTTTCACCTCTTTGCGAAAAATGCGACACAGTACCAAGAATATCTTAAAACCATTTTAAGGCACCTTCGCCTTTTTCGCTGCCTTCAGTATAAGGCACTTTCGGCTTTTTCTCCTTTTTCGGCTTCTTCGCTGTCTTAAATCTAAGGGCACCTTCAAGATCTACACACCTTAAGTCTAAGGGCACCTTCAAGATTTGCATACCTTCAGTCTAACGGGCACCTTCGGGTTTTTTTCGTATTTTTCGCATTTTTGCTACATTGGCAGACCGACGTCGCCAACTTATCATCAACCCTTAAAGACTTGAGAAACAAATATCCTAAGGGCGGTTACCAGCTTTTGTATAGATGCAAAACTGGAGTAAATGGCAGTTAAGGCATGAGATATTTTTCTCTCAACACTTGTAAATATATATACTAGCTGAATCAAGCTATGTAAGTGTTCATTGAATTTCTCTCTCAATCAGAGTTATCTGTAGCCAGTGTTATCACGCTCAACAAGTTGAAGTTATTACTTCAAGCTATTGTACTCACTGTTGATATTAATCAGAGTGCAATTTTTGTCTCACTACTACGTCGTTCATTTGTGCAATCTGTATGAATTCTTCTACTTGAATATTTCTGCTGCTAACTGTTGCGTTTCCGTTCCTACATGCCACGCTCAATCCTCGAACTTCTGTTGTCGCTCACGCACACGCAATTTTACGACATGGTATCAGAGCAAGCATTTCAGTAATCTGCATTTCTATTGCGAATTATCAATCTTGTTTCTATCAAGACGCCTTTCTAGAAAACGCGCAGCCAATAGTATTCAGACAATCATTGTTTCTACTCAAGTCCAACCTGAATGGATCCATCATCCAGTTCATCTCTCATTGACAAACTCGATGGAGATAACTACCATCTCTAGAAATTCAAGATGAAGGTTATACTTCTAGCCAAAGAACTATGGAACATCTTTGATGGCACAGAGCTCAAACTAGAAGGTGATGCAGCCATCATCACCAAGTGGAGACTGAGAGATGGCAAAGCATTTGTCATGATCACCCTCAACATCAAGGATACTTAGATAAGCCACATACATGCTGCTCAGACTGCTAAGGATGCATGGGACATCCTAGCAACTCTCTACGACATTAGAGATGTTACATCCAAGCTCCATCTGAAGAAGAAATTCTTCACCCTCAGAAT
This sequence comes from Diphasiastrum complanatum, assembly GCA_029204225.1. Classification (NCBI taxonomy): domain Eukaryota; kingdom Viridiplantae; phylum Streptophyta; class Lycopodiopsida; order Lycopodiales; family Lycopodiaceae; genus Diphasiastrum; species Diphasiastrum complanatum. Next base: position 21,029,743 of record CM055093.1, on the reverse strand, counting down.
GTCTGAAGTAGATAGTGTTTTGAGCCACCTCAACACCTTCAAAATCTTATGGAACAGATGACTGCAGCTGGCTTAGTCATGGAAGATTCCGATGCACTCATGACTCTATTATCGAGTCTACCTGAAGCCTACGAAAATTGGGTAATGGAAATTTCTATCCAAAAGCACCTCACTCTATCAAGAGTAATCTCGCTGCTCCTACAAGAGGAGATCAGAAGATCAGCATCCTCCTCAGGCTCAGAATTGGATCCACAAGTTCTGTATTCAAAAAACCAGAAGTTTAGATCTAAGAGATCTACAAAGTCAGGCTCTACTGACAAGAAGAGCAACATGCAGTCTCGACCAAATAATGACTTAGGATCGATTTCAAGCTCTTCATCATTCCAGCCAACGTAGAAACTTTTCTGCAGATATTGTAAGAGGACTGGCCACGAAATTAAGGACTCCCAAACTTTGAAGTACAACAACGAAAAGAAGAAATAGTTCCAACAACAAGCACATAGTGCTACGACCAGTCACTCAAATCAGCAACAAGAAGAAGAAAATGAAGCAGCTTTCATGACCAAAGAAGGTGAACAACAGGATATCGATTCTGGTACCTAGATTCAGGAGCAACTCAACACATGACTCACCATCGCGACTGGTTCAAGGACTATAAGGCATTCACCCACTCTTGAGCTGAACAACTTGGAGACAACTCATCACATACAATCGGAGGTGAAGGAACAGTTAGAGTTGAAATCAAAAGAGGTTAGGTCAAGTTGCTGTCCAACGTTCTCCACGTTCCAAATCTGACCAAGAATCTACTCTGAGTTAGTAGAATCACCGATTCAGGTCAGAGGGTCGAATTCAAATGCATGGCTGCACAATTCTTGACAAATCTCGAAAGGTGCTAGCCTACGAAAGAAGAAGCGGCTCTCTTTACAAACTCAGCCATTGCTATTCTTCTAATAGTCAAGCTCTTTACACAGCCACTTCTGAATCAACTGATATGTTGTGGCATTTCAAACTTGGCCATCTTAACTACAAAAGTATTCAACAAATGTCAGCGTAGAGTCTAGTACAAGATTTGTCGTCAGTCAGCAAGCCAACTTCTCCATGTGAAAGTTGTATTATTAGCAAGCATGCTAGATGTCCCTTCAGTTTAGACTCAGTTCATACATCCAAGGGCTTGTTTGACCTTGTACACAACAACATTTGTGGCCCGATGCAGACTGCTTCTACATGGGGAGCTCTCTATTTCCTAACCTTCATCGACGACTTCTCTCGAAGGACTGCCAGAGGAAGATCAAGGCCCTACACACAGATGGAGGGGGAGAGTACATCTCCACAGAATTCAAGGAGTTCTGCAAGGCCAACGAGATACTTCAACAATACACAACCAGCTACTCACCTCAGTTCAATGGTGTAGTTGAGCGGAAGAACCGGACACTCATCGAAACTGCCAAGACCATGATGGCCCATGCCTCTCTTCCAAAGAGATTCTAGGCAAAAGCTGTTACTACAAGTGCCTACTTGTGGAGTCGATCCATCACCAAAGCCCTAAATGACAAGACACCTTATGAGATATGGACATGAACAAACCATCACTCAAACATATTCAAGTGTTTGGATGCATCGCTTTCGCTCAGATCCCTGAGGATGTAAGAAGAAAGCTAGATGACAAGAGTAGAAAAACAATTTTCATCGGCTATTCCCCAGACCACAAGGCATACAAGCTCTACAATTTGGATACCGAGCAAGCATTCACCAGTAGAGATGTCATTTTCGTGGAAGACCAGTTCATTGACCACAAAGGAAAAGCTGTTGATAATTCAAATCCACGGATCGAGCAACCAGTCAATTCTGATCCAGAGATTCAACTGCTGAATAGCGACGATGACTTTGACAACGAGTCATAACCTCAATGAGTCAACCCACATCAGAGGACCGAAGTTCAACCCAGAAGGTCGAATAGGTCCAAACAGTCTCCATCCAGATTTATGGATGATCTAGCTTGCTACTTTGTGCAGGAACCAACCACCATTTCTGAAGCAATGTCTACTCTTGATGCTGACCAGTGGAACGCAGCGATGGACACCGAATTTGATTCTCTTATGGAGAATCAAATATGGACACTCACTGAGCTACCAAAGGATCGAAAGCCGATTCCATACAAATGGATATTCAAGGCAAAGTATGACGTTGAAGGAAGGCTAAATCATTACAAGGCCAGGCTAGTCGCCAAAGACTTTTCTCAGATTCCAGACCTAGATTATTCAGAAACCTTCAACCCATCGTCAAACATGCATTGATCTGCCTACTCCTCTCCTTTGCAATCACAACAGACCTTAAAGTCCACCAGATGGATGTCTAGACCGCCTTCCTCAATGAAACCATCTAAGAGGAGATCTACATGACGCAACCATAGGGATATGAACTCAATGGAAATCAACAGCACCTTGTATGCAAAATCCACAAGGTGCTCTATGGGCTGAAACAGTCATCCAGAGCCTGGTTCCAAAAGATCAACGCATTTCTGATAGAGAATGGTTTCATTTCAAACTCGGCAGACTCAAATGCAACTCTGTATCAGATGACTTCATCATCATCACTCTCTACGTAGATGATACACTCTTATTCAGTCTATCGGCAGGACATAAAGGCCACTCTGTAGTAAAGTCGAGCCATCTGAATCTGATGAAGGATACAAAATGCATGCTGGCCTAGGAATACAAGATGAGTGACATGGGTCCAACCCACTATTGTCTCAAAATCCAAATTCAATGAGATCGACCTAGCAGACTGATCTTTATCAGTCAACAACAATATCTCAACAACGTGCTGGAAAAGTATGGAATGGCCAACTACAAACCAAGTCACTTTCCACTCGACCCTGGACTAAAGCTATCAAAGGAACAGTATCCTCAAACCGAGGCAGAAAAGGAGGAGATAAAGTGCTACCCATTTCAATGCATCATCGGCTCACTAATGTACGCAATGATCCTGCACGCGACCAGCCCTTGCATACTCAATCAATACACTCAACCAGTTTCTGTCAAATCCTGGCTTAACTCATTGGAAGACGCTAACAAAGGTCATGAAGTATATCTAGGCAACTAAAACTCTCAACATCTGCTACGGAGACTACCACACTGCCAATATCCTCGAAGCCTACACAGATGCGGATTGGGCAGGAGATGTCGACACCAGAAATCAACTTCTGGATTTGTATTTTTATACAACCAAGGCCCAATCTCACTGAACAACCGGAAGCAGACCTCAGTTGCATTATCATCAACGGAATCCGAATACATAGTTACCACCAATGCAACAAAAGAGGCGATCTGGCTAAGGCAACTGCTTGCAGACCTGAACCTTGCACAAACGCTTCCTACAACAATCTATTGTGACAATCAAAGCACAATAGCGCTATCTTTCAATCCAAGATTTCATTCTCAAAGCAAACATATAGAAATAAAGTATCATTACTGAGAGAAAGTGCATAACAAGTAGAACTGGTTTTCTGCAGAACAAACTACATGGCAGCAGATTACTTCACAAAGGCTCTATCAAAGGAGCAACATCTCAGATTTAACGATATGTTAAATCTGAAGATCAAAGTTTTTCAAGATCTCCATTAAGGGGGAGTGTTAGATTTCTTATGCTCAGTCTTAAAAATCATTAAGTAATGAGCATCTTGAAAACAAAAGGCCGACAACATTATTTCGGACCTTGACATTTTTCCCTTTAAGTTTTTTTTCCCTTTATGCCCTAAATGATTTAAAGCACCTTTGCTTTTCAATTTCTTCGCCCCCTTTTCGTGCCTTCACAAAAAATGTGACACACTGGCCAGAATGACTTAGAAACCATTTTTGGACCACCTTCGTCTCTTTCGCCTTTTTTGCCTCTTTGCAGAAAATGCGACACAGTACCAAGAATGCCTTAAAACTATTTTAAGACACCTTCGCCTTCTTCGCTGTCTTAAAACTAAGGCACATTTGCCTTCTTCGTTGCCTTCAGTATAAGGCACTTTTGACTTTTTCTCCTTTTTTTGGCTTATTTGCTGTCTTAAATCTAAGGACGCCTTCAGGATTTACACACCTTAAGTCTAAGGGCACCTTCAGGTTTTGCATACCTTCAGTCTAACGGGCACCTTCGAGTTTTTTGAGTTTTTTGGGTTTTTCATGTTTTTAACACATTGGTAGACCGACGTTGCCAACTTATCATCAACCCTAAAAGGCTTGAGAAACAAATATCCTAAGGGCGGTTACCAACTTTTGTATAGATGCAAAACTGGAGTAAATGGCAATTAAGACATGAGATATTTTTCTCTCAACACTTGTAAATATATATATATTAGTTGAATCAAGCTACGTAAGTGTTAATTGAATTTCTCTTTCAATGAGAGTTATTTGTAGCCACCAGCGTTATCACGCTCAGCAAGTTGAAGTTATTACTTCAAGCTATTGTACTCACTGTTGATATTAATCAGAGTTCAATTTTTGTCTCACTACTGCGTCGTTCATTTGTGCAATCTGTATGAATTCTTCTACTTGAATATTTCTGCTGCTAACTGTTGCGTTTTCGTTCCTACACGCCACACTCAATCCTTGAGCTTCCGCTGCCGCTCACGCACACACGATTTTTCGACAGTTTGTTGTATCAAGAGTCGAGATAAAGCTTGGGGATCCTGCCATCATTGAGCCTTGGAAGAAGAAGAATGTCAAAGCAAAAACTGAAATCTTGTTGATTTCTAGCTTTTTGATGTTAGAAATGCAAAGTATGCAAAGGAAGCTTGGGAGGTTCTTGCTGCTCTCTATGAAGCACCTTCAATTGCTAACAGAATGTATCTTTGAAAGCAACTAATTACCTTCAAGATGGAGGACGGAGACTCAATTGCAACTCATATCTCAAGGCTGAAAACTTTTGTAGATCAGTTGGCAGCTATAGGTTCAACAGTAGTGAAAATGTGTGTCATAAGAATTTTAATACTGTGCTGAGTGCTATTTCAAAGCAAATGTCAATGCATAGTCTCATAAGTATTCTTCTTCAAGAGGAAATTAGAAGAAAAGATCAGAATCTTAGTACACCTCGACACAAGGAGTTGATTCTCTTCTATTCACAAGAAAGCCAAATAAAGAAGAAGCGTGGGAGCAGTTCAAACATTGTTGACATGAGCAAAAGAACTTGTTTCTATATGAACTTGTTGACATGAGCAAAAGAACTTGTTTCTATATGAGAAATCGGGTCATTTTTCAAGAAATTGCAAGAAAAAAATGTTGGACATTACAGTTGGCAACCTAAAGCAAGAAACTCATCTTGCATTTCATAATCATAATGATTACGAAGATGATGACTATTCGTAGGACAAAAATTTGTTCTAAGGCACTAGGATCAGTTAAAGTTAGTCAATAATGTGAGTCAGTCAGTCATGGATATCAATAAGTTAGTAACTAAATGTATATTTGTGAAATGTGATCAAGAATTATCTTGGGTGATAGATTCTTGATCAGGTGGGAGTGTTAAGAATATAGGTTTTGGTTAAGGACACCTTAAGTAGTTTTAAGTCACGAAAAATGCCAACCTACCACTATCCCCTCTCCTTCAACAATCACAATGTCTCTCTTTTCTTTTTGTCAATGCCTACATTTCTGTTGCAATGAATTGTTCATATGTTCTAAAAATGTAATATCATCTTGGTAGCCACGTGGTACCGCCCTCGGTGTAGCACAGGCATCCCAAAGGGAGCCGGGAACCACGACTTAGCTTCCCAGCCTTCAACTCTTGCCATCCAAACCCACTTGACATACAAGCAGCCAACTCGCCAACAATGATCAGACTTAACCAACTTGAAGTTCCGAAAACCAACATTGAGATCCAACCTGGCGCCATGCCAGATAGGGGGTCCCGATGTGGGTGACTTCCCTCCAAGCAAGCCGCCCGACATACATCAAACTTAACCAACTCGAAGCTTCGTTACAAACGAGTAACATCTATTCCAAGCAAGCGGTCTGACTTACATCAGACTTAACCAACTGAAAGCTTCGTCACGAGCGCTGGAAGCCAACCTGGCACCACGCCAGACTGGGCAGCCATAAACAGGTAACTTCCACCCAAGCAAGCCATCCAACTCAGCCGACAGGTTAGAGCCCGTTCCCCAAGAGCTTAACCCATTCACGTTCATGCAAGGAACACTCAGAACCACAAGCCGCGACAGATATGGAAACAACAAGTTCCTGGACCAAATGGTCCCGACGGCATACCGCTGGCGTCCCGGAATACGACCCTCAGCTATGTGCCAACTAAAAAATTTGGAAGCGGCCTTACAACTGGCGCTTTTACCGAACACTGAAACCCAGAAGGTAATCAGAGTCAGTTTGAGGAAAATCTCACTTTATTGATAAATCTGAGAAGGTTACATTTCAAGTGTGTAATCGACCCTAGTCTCCGAGGCACTAGCATGCCAAGGCGAGAGCCATGACAACATTCCAGCAGGGGAGGCTGAGACTTGGTTGGAGCTCGCCCTGAGTCGCAACCCGCACTCCCCTATAGTATTGGTGTGATTCGGCACCCCCCCTCATTCCAAGCACTCTACCCAAGCTGGTAAAGCACGTTTTTCTCTCTCTAGAATTTTCTCTTTCTAGAAAGTCATTTTCTCTCTCTAGATTTTATTGATCCCCAGGCTTCCTTTAATCATGCCTAGGTCGTGTGAGGTGATTGCACATCGATCTGAGCTCTCTAGACTCCGCTAGAACCGATCAAAGATTTTCAGCCATAGGAACTTGGCGCTGGCTGGATTCTGGTCATAGTGGCATCGGGAGCGGCGTCGGTGCCATTGGCGCCGGGAGCAGCAGGGGCGCTGCTGGCATCGGGGACATAGTTGGCACCGATGGCGCCGGAAGTAAAGCTTGTAAAGGTAGCTTTACAACACTCGGCCAAAGGCTTTTCCCCACGACAAAACGGCCGATGGGTGGACCTTCCTTGACGTTACTTTTTTTTTAACTTGTTTTTTAAACCCTTTATTTTGTCGTATATTTGTTTTTACATGCACCTCTTTTTTCTTCACAAAAATATAAAAATTGATTTTACATCATGAGATCACCTTCCCAAAAGCATATGCACTTGTATTTAACTAAGTACAATTCATTGATTCCACACTAGGAACCCAACTTTCCCTATATTAGAGCTTTCCAGGTTCTTAGGCATAATAAGTTCACCCCAACCGATTCGCTTGCAATTGGAGGGGGAGAATGAGGGTGCAAGTTGCTTCAAATTTCAGGGATCTTATACACTTGTGCAATTGTTATGCTCTCTCATGCAATGCATATTGAGATGTTGAATCAGGTGTAATTTCTACAAAACTCAATGCAAGGAGAGTGTAACTAGTTGCAAAAGGACTCAATGTATTTGCATGATCCAAATTAATACAAATAACAGCTAATGTGTGAACTGGTGAAAATTGAAATACCTCACAAATATATGCAAAATTTTGAACCAAAAGTTTTCACAAACAATAGACTTTTATTTTATTTTCATAAATACTTGATAAGCTCTTTATAAGATATCATTACAGAATAAAATTGAACTGGAATCCACTACAAGAAAGTAGAGGCTTTCCAAAGCTATTTTGAGAGTTTTTCAAAGAGAAATATCAGAGCCACAAGTTTTTTGATCTCAATATTTGGGATCAATCATTGGTTTTGAGCCTTAGATGTCTTCCCCACAAGTGTGGAAGTGTGCATGATAAAAAGTTAGAGGATAAAAAGTGGGTATATGATGAAAGAAATGCTGGGGGGCCCACTACACTTGGGACATGTGGCAAAAGGGTACATGAGATGAAGGAATACTATTGAAGAACGAAAAATTGTCAAAGAGAAGGGCACCTTTTCACTCCCTTTGAAAAAGAGAGAGGCAGCCAATACAAAGAGGGAGGTTTGTTGGAGAGTCAAGTTGGTGGGCGTGATGAGAGAGGAGTGTGTTGCATGTTCTGGTAGTCCCACTGAGTTTCATGGCTGTTTGCAGATACGTGGGGAATACAGGTCTGGTAAATAGTCTATCTGACCGTATCATTGTTTGATACTTGCACCCGTTATGTAGGAGAGATGTGCACGGTTGCCGAGAGAGAGCTATCACACAGCTAGTGGGTAGCCACCCGCCTATGGAGAAATGTGTCTACGTATAGATGATTGTTGAACCCGCTGCCAGAATGTTACTCAAAGCCATCAGTGCGTAGTCAAAACTCGAGCAATATCCGTGAGAACGGGAGCGTGACACTAATAGCATGTGTATGAGGAAGAATAAATAGTTGTGGTATGAGGGAGAGTCGGGCCTTGATGGCCGCTGCCGTTGTTGCGCCTATACCATGAATCCTAGCTTTGGATAAATTGTAGCTAATAGAATTTCTCTTTTGAGGGATTGTTGCCATGTTTTAGTGGTTGAATCATATACTTGGGCCGATTATATTCTGAGCAAATGTGATGTTGTTGGCAAGAGTGTTGAGCCATATATGTATATTATTTTGCAATCTAAGTAGTAACAGAGGAACAACACTCATACATAGTCATCATGAGGAGCAACACTCATACATAGTTATTATGAGGAGCAACAGTCATGCATAGTCATTATGAGACCAAACTAGTCTACGTTGATGTTGGAATGTAAATGGAATTGCTTAGAAAACCATAGGTCACTTTGTCGAGACATGTGTAACCATAGGTAAACATATAGTTAGTCCTTTATAAATTAAACTTTGCTAAGTTGGACCCAATTTTTGGGGTGGTAGTAGGGCTCACAAATTCTTGAACAATCAAAGATAATAGCATGGCTCTGATACAATGACAAAATTTCCAGCAAGCTCACACATGTGGGAAATGATCCTCAAGTGTGAATGATCTTATTAAGCTTTGTGTTTAGCACATAACTTGATTCTAGATTGAATACCAAGATCTAGTACAGAATTTTATGGCTAAGTCACAATCTAGCATGCTAAGAATCAAAGACTGATAGCTTTGAAAGACAAGAGAGAAAAAGTACAAGAATTTAATGCATTAGCATAAGCCTCTACTTGAGTTAGAGAGAAAAAGAGAGAGCAATATTCAAGCAAATGATAGTGTAGATCCAAAATAACATGGAATAGCTTCAAAGCTTGGTTCTTCATCAAAAAAATATGAGAATGTCTACACATATTTATAGAGTTTGAAGTAGCTTGAGGTAGAACCATCTCAATCTAATTTCCTACCACATCTATAAGTGAAAACTAGAGTATTAGTGACATTTGTCACTTCTCATGCATGCATTTCTACCTACTTTTACCAAGTGTCATATTTTCAACTAGAATTGTACAAAACATCATGCATGTGTCTAATTCACTTTGTGCATGCCTTGCATGTCACTATGGATCACTTACAACCATTGCATGTGATATGCCACGTGTTTCTACAAGCATATTATTGACATTTCTAAGTCTACATTCTATATGGAAGTTGTATACTACCAACTAGATTTGAAGAACCCATGTAGCTCGAGTTTCTTCTAGGCCAAATTTGGCATTTACAATATGAAACAACAAACTCACATAGAAAAAACTTTGTGACAAGCCTGAAGTCAAAATAGATGATTTTTCATTTTCAACACTCCTCCTAAAAATAATCTATGTTGACTTGAACATGGATCTTGGAATTACTCCAAGATTGGCTCTATGCTTGATGAAGGAAATTTTGCTCAAAGGTTTGGTGAGCAAATCTGCAATACAAGATGATGTGTCGATGTGCTCCAAGTAGATTTCCCTTCCAATGAGCTTTTCTCTCACGAAGTGATGTGCAACCTCGATGTGTTTGCTCCTTGCATGAAATATTGGATTGTTGGCAAGGGCTTGTGCTGAAATATTGTCACACATGATCAAAGGTAGATCATCTTCCTTGATTATCTTTAGCTCCACTAGCAACCTCTTGATCCAAAGCACTTCTTTTGTTGTAGTAGTAAGTGCCTTATATTCAGCTTCACAAGATGAGACTGATATGGTATCTTGCTTTTTGGAAAGCCAAGATATCAAATTTCCTCCAAGATATATGACATATGCACTTGTAGATTTCCGATCTACTTTGTCACTGGCAAAATCCAAGTCAGAATAGCCAACTATGGAACGATCTTCACTTTTATATAACAAACCATAATCATAGGTTGAAGATATGTACCTAAGTACCCTTTTGGCCATTTTCCAATGATGAATAGTAGGATTTTGCATAGCTTGGCTCAACTTATGAACACTAAAACTTACATCAGGCCTAGTTATAGTGAGCCAATTTAAGAAGCCTATAAGACTCCTAAAAAGAGTGATGTCCACAAAGAATCTTTCATCACCTTTGTTAGGGTCTTTTATAATTTGCTCCATAGGAGTATCAATACTCTTACAATCTAGCATATTGAACTTTTTTAACATTGAAAGAGCATACTTGGATTGACAAACAAAAGCTTTCTCATTATGGAAGTCAATCTCTAATCCTAATATGTATTGAATTTTTCCAAGATCTTGCATCTTGATTTCTTTCCATTCACTATATATGTAAGTGAGTCCTCTCACTATTTTGTTGATGAATCAAGCGTTAAAGCCGTTCTCTAGTCATTTTGGATTTTTGTTTTGTTTGCTTAAATTGTCCATTCTCTTTCTACCCGAGGAGGCTATTTTTCTTTATACTTTCTCCACACGTGTGAAAGTAATCAATTATTGATTGTTAGCATGTTAGATTGTGATTTAGCCATAGAATCAGATAGATCTTGTTTTTCAAGCTACAATAGATTGATGTGCAAACACAAAGCTTAGGAACGTCATTCACACTTTGAAAGTACATCCCACACCTGTGAACTTCTGGAAATTTCACATGGTATCAACCTAAGCTTACCATGCTATAATCATTCCGTGTATGAGAAATTTTGAATTCTATTCAAGCTGGAAAGCAGTTTTACACAATTTTCTATCATTTCTTGAGAAGTTTGTGAATCAAAGAGACCAAAGTAGAAGTTTTCTGATCTGAACAAGTACTATACAGATTTCTGATATTTCACATGTGTGAAAATCAACAACTTCATTCCTCTTGTTCTCTTTGATGCTTAATTCAAAGATAGTGACTAGATAGCTTGTTGGAAAGCTAGAAAAGTCTAGTTTCCAATACAATGTGATAAGCCAATCAAAAGTAATAAGCTTTCGATTAAGGGTAGGTAGGGCACCTAGACCTGTGTGGACACTTTTTGATTTGATCAAAAATTTCTTGTTTGACCCAAAAACCCATGTCTATGCATACCAATCACCAAACTTGAGATCTAGACATTGTTATGAGTTGTTTGACACATTGTTTAAAATGAATGATGACACATTGTTTTAAATGAATGAGCATTTGTTTAAAGAAAAAAACAACAATTTCAATTTTCGGACCCATCATCTATCGACATCAAATGCAAATTGAAGATTGATCACTACATCTATTACCAGTTTTATCTCGCTAAATATGTCGCACATTACATTGACAATGGAAACCAGGTAAAAAAGAGAACCATTCTTCAAATGAGTTTGATTTGTCAATTACAACATCCACAAAGATCCTGGAAAATTATTGTAGAGGACATTTGCTTTTGTATCCGCCATTGGTTGTATCTAGGCAAAACTTGAAGAGGAACAATCAATCATGGCACGATACTTATTACCAAAGCATACAAATCATATTACACAATAAAACAAAATCAACTATGACTACAGAAAAGAAGAAGCAAAACATTGACATCAATTGGAACAATCTTGAAAATCATCAAGATGTAACTCAAAACATGATGCCAACTGCATCATCAGTAGATTTAGAGGTTGAGCATTATGACTTAGAACTAGACTTTCTTCAAAAACCATCATCACACACTAAAAAAAGCAACAACATTGAGCAAAACTTCACATGCAGTCTATATTGAATACCAAAGATTATCTTTCAAAATTAAGAACACGATGACATAATACATAGGAAGAGAGTCAATCTATGGTAAAACAAATCCCACCTTGTACAAGGTTTACTAAAGCACTGTCGTAAACAAATAGAATAGATCTTACATTGCCAAAAGCATTACTTATGAAAAATAGCTATGGGAGGAACAACAATACATTATGCACTACACCACCCAATCAACACGAAACACTAACAATACTGCCATCAGAAAAGCTTGACAAATTAGTAGCATTTTATTCCCAATTACAACTAGTAGTTTTTGATGAAATTTCACTTATTGGAAAGAGAATTTTGCAATTGTAGATCAAAGACTACAGGCAATCAAGCACATATCTTCTAAACAATTCGGAGGATTGGATGTAATTACATGTGGTAATTTATATGAATCTAGACCAGTTTTAGATGAATGAGTATTTAGAAATACTACAAATTCATTATAATTATTCAACATATTGCACAAACATGCCATGTTGGTTGAAACAATGAGACAAAAAGATCATAAATCTATTTCTATACTTCATAGAATATGACAATGTCAAGACACCACTTCCGACACAGATTACTTAAACAACCTATGTCATTGCCAACCTCCACTCGATTGCACATTTTCACATCTTATACAAACTTTGACAAAGCAAAATACAATGATGCCTTGCAACAATCATTGAAATGGAATACATCTCACAAGTAATTGAAATGTTGATTTAAGTTATATGCTTCAAATTTGAACATCAATGACGGATTTGGAAACCCCTACATTTATTATTTAAGGATGGGAAAACCCATCAATGTACATAAAGATGAAAGTACATAGAATGATAATGCCAAATGGCAAAAAGCAATTCAACTAAGCAACTCGTCTCATGCTGAAGGCTGGGCCCGTGATGAGCACTCCCAAATATGTGTAATAAAAGATGATCTCTAAATGCTAGTGTCACTAATAGGTAGTGCAGAAGCTTTGAAGCAGCCGCTCTTAGAAACTAAGCTTGTCAAATTATTGAAAGTGCTTGCTAACGTTGCAATGCAAGAGAAATACGTCAACGGTAGAAAGATACAATGATGGAATGTTCAACGGTGCCGTAAAATACTTTTCAAACAAAAGCAATAATAATGGGTGGAGACATGATTTGGATACATTTTTTTGACCCCAATATAGGATCAATACAACAATACGACATGGCGAGGCCTCTCGTGATACGTATCACCTTATTTTCTTTTTCTTCTTGTTGCAAAGGAGAAGGCGATGGCGATGGCGATGGCGATGGCGATGGCGAGGACGGATCAAGCGCCTGCTGCCTGAGTGCAAGCAGAGGCGGAGACGCCTACCAGCTTCACGAACACAACGGAAATGGGGTCTACCACTAGCGGGTCAGAAGCAGTCGCTGCGACCGCACTTAGTTCTGGTAGGTCATTATTAGCCGTGAATTGCAACAATTTTCCGTTTAGCAAGACGGATTGGCTGTGTAGGTCGCCATTAAGCGCAGTCAAATGGTATTCTAGCCTTTGTGTCATGGCAGAAATTTTCATGTTTGGATCCATCTTGCCTTGATAATGGTCGCCTTGAGCGTTGGTGGAGGGTTTTGCATCAGATTGAGAAGCTGTTAGGTTTACATGTCCTTGACTGGCGTCAGAGAGGATTAGATTTACTGTATATTGTGTGATTTGGCTGAGATTCAGTAGCACCACTGTGACTGATTGCTGCACAAACACATCCGATACAAAAGAACCTCAGAACTTGAATCGCTTTCATCCAGGTAAAGAACTGGGGACATGAACTAACATCACCTCCCCATCTTTTTACGAGTAAGAGCACTTTAGTGGTATGTCTGGAATCTGGATTTGGCGGTAAGACATACATACCGCATCTCCTTGGGAGCAATGGGCGTAGACTCGTAAATAAGAAGCTCCCTGAACGGTCGCAGAAAGCACATCTGTTCCCATATGTTTTTTCCATAACAGTGCGCTGCACTCATCAAATCAAAATGCAGATTTGTTCAGATTCAGCCACACAGGGAGGCTGTCACAACAGCAGATTACCCGTACTCCGACCTCTTCAGCTTTCACTCCAGCAAATTAGTAAGTTGTGTTTATATTAGCTTCTTTTGCTCAAGACCGTCTAATTTCAAAGTTCAAACCAAAATCTTCACTCTGAAAGTGTACAAAGCCAGATGATACCTGAAGTAGTTTGGATTAGGTTGAAAAGTGGAGAGATCAAGGAGCCCATAGTTGCCACCTATCAGGCTTTGTCTGCAATAGACTTTGATACCATGTTTGGCTGCCTTACCTAGCTGATCTACATACCTGCCAAGCATAAGAAAACAATTCTCAGTATTACTTAGCAAATCTTACAAAAGACACAGTAGGGTTATTTGTATTTGTGGGCTCATATTTCCAGGGCACTCTTTACATAAGAACTTGAATCACTAATCATGCCAACTGCTAGTTTGACTAGAGCAGAACTTGAGATTGTAACATATTGCAAGTTCTGGTGCATTGAGCAGGCATTTTTACTTTGTTTTAGTTGAGTATTCATACCAGAAATTAAAGACAAATGCATCTGTGACCAAGTGTTGACCACTGTTATAAGCTCCTCCAGCTTCACCAATCCAGCCCTGTGCCCATGGTCCAGAAGTTTGCAGAAGCTGTTTTATAGATTGAAACAACGATTCCTCTTGGCTGAGATATGATGGATTGAGTATTTCATTGACCAAGTCTGTGTTTGCACCTGATTATACATATGTTCCTCTTAGTTGGCTGGCACAATTGAATGGAGCATTTCCTTCAGATGATGAGTACTAAAAATAATGCTTATTATTATTTATTGTAACTATTTTGTGTGTCGTGAATTTTTTAGGGGATAGAACCTGATCCAAGGTCGTAGATATGACAAGTGATAGCATCAATGACGTTTTGTCCTGTGCCCTGGAGAAGCTGCTGATACCAATTCCAATCTAAGAAGCCATCTGGTGCCACCACTAGAGGTTTGCTGTTCCAGCCTGCATAGATTTCATCAACAATGCCTCGCAGTGTCTTCACATCAGTTGCATACTGTGAAACAGGTACACTTGTACCCACTCCTGAGCCGCTAAGCTCATTTCCTGCAACATATAAAACAATGATTGAACTATGGAAGACTAATCTGATATGCTGCTTGCAACTGGAAAGAAAAGCTAGAGTCTTGGCTTTTGTGTTACTACATAAGCAATTTATCTTGGGTGTACATGTCAATACGAGAGTTTTTCCACAATGTTCTGAATCATAGTTATCCTGTGCACCTGTTTTGTATACCTGGTAATGATTACTGTAGACGAAGTATAAGCATTGTTTCAAGGCTAACTCACCCAGCTCCCATGCTAGAATCTGGTAGCCTTTGTCAGCAGTATACTGTATAAAGTTTCGGGCATTGCTGGAGTCCCATGATTGGGCACTATTTGTCTCTCTGCCATATAGGGCATTTAGGCCAAAGGTTATTGGTGCTCTGCATATGTAAAGCAAATGCTATGTGAGCTTACATGGCACATGATCTATACATCTGCACCTATAGCTATAAAATCCAAAATGTAATCTTTGGGTTATGAAGTGTGTTTTCTCAAGTTACCTTGTCAACTGGAAGAACTTATTCAAAGCATCCCAACGTGACATGCTGAGGCATCCATCAGAGAACCCAAAAAGTGACGATTGTGTAACAAAAGGAAGGCAAGGATTCTGACTGTTGCCAACTTGATAATAAAGTTTGTCTTGCAAGGTTCCTCCCAGCCTCAAGAGTGAAGACAAACCTGGACATTTGCTTTCAGTTGACACAAAAGTTAACAATGAAAAATAATGCTCAAAAGCTGCATCCAAGCATGAAAGTTAGTGTAAGATTTTTGTTTGCCTAAGGGCTCAGCTAAACAAGGAGTTCCAATAACGTTTTGGAAGAATGAATCCATAACCGGATGTTTTTGCAAGAGTTTGTAGCTAATTGAAGTAGTTATTTACCCTCTACATCACAATTGCATCCAGCCTGTGCTGCTGTTGTGTGGCTTTAGCATCCCTCAAATCTTCAAAGCTTGAAGGATGTTCACAGACTTCCACTGTAGTCCAGAAATGATTTCTGTTTGCACCTAGAAAGTTCAAACTTTGCAGACAAAGTGTCATTTCTATGAGCTGTTACTATTTTGTTCTATCTCACTTGAGCTAACTTTTTGGAGCTTCAAAGAGCACTAGTTGTGCCACTTTTTTATTCACTTTGTCAAGATCAGTTAGTCATGTGCTTATTGATCAAGCTCTCATGTCTTGTTGTTGGGCAGCAATTTTCAGGGGTGCTGTTGAGTTAAGGGCTCTTTGTCTAGACTCTAGGACAATCGCATACTCAGTGTCATGAGCCATCAATATGTATCATGCACAAGGTGGCTTATATATACCATGGTTCTTCAATTAATTATCATGTGGACCCTATAGTTTGGGCCTTGGGTCCATCATTTTTTAGTTGGCATTCATTTAAGACATTTTGTTATTTTTGGGCCCCATAATGTGTGGAACAGTAGGGCATCTGGGTGGTTTGAGCTGTTAGAAAGACAGACTACTTGGAACGGTGGAAGGGAATTGGGATTGACTGCTCACTGATAGTTCGAGGTGTGGCTACTGTATGGGCCATAGTAGGTACTTGGAGTTTTAGACAAGGAATTTAAGTATCATAGCACTAAAAAATGATTTTGTTTAAGTGTTGTGAAGCCAGATGTAGAATTTTGAGTAGGGTAAACAGACTAGTAGGACCTAAATCATAGGTGAATTTGACTAGATGTAATGCGTGCCAAGAATCGCGCAAATGCCATGTCAAGTTTTCTAGTCATGCTGTGCTCAATGTCTAAATATATACTTGGGAAGACTGATACATATATTATCATTTGGTAGTTGTACACATAGATATCATACCAAAGGGAGTGGTTAAATGATTTTTGAGGATCTCTAATATGCTTCCAAGTGTATACAGTGATTCCATTTTTGACACTTGTGAGACATCCATAATAAAGAAAAGTTCTTGGACACCTTTTGGAGGATTCCTGACCGATGAAGGAAAATTTCTGGACTCCATTTGGAAGACAACTGCTGAAGTTTGTGACAGTTGGAGGTCCTTTGGTCATAGTTATTCCTATTCTTGCTATTGATTGAACTTTTAACCTCACTGATAAATAATTGTTTTGTACAAGTCTGTACCCCAAATTTTTTGTGCGGGCTTTCTATAAAGAAATCAAAGGTAAGCATTTGGAATTGCTAATTTTTAGCCTTAGTCCTTCGTAAGTTTTAACTTTTAATACAATGTGTTTTAAAGGTTGAGTTAGTTGATGCCTACTGCTAATCTCAACCATTTGCTTCATACTGTGCATTAAATTAGGCACCTTTTATTCACGAAATTGCAACTTTCATGACCTCTTAGCTGGTCGCATTGCAGGGAGCATGTTAAAATGTCAAAGTGTGCGCAAGTCACAGATCCAATAAGTAAGTCCTTTGCATGGTCCAGCAGTTCATTCTGAAATATTGCCACTGGTAAAAAAGATGCCATGATCATTGAAGACATGCTTTGTGAGGGATGTGGCAGAGCCTTTTAACATAAGTATAGGAAAAACTGGGTAAGGACTCAGGAGTAAGCTTTCAAATGCTTTAAAGCATGTTTGATGTCTCCTTAACAGCTGGTGGTGGCATTGCAACATCGTTAAAAAAAAAGCTAATGTTCTTTATAGCAAATTGGAATCTACAAAAGAGAAGCTACTCTTTTGATCAATTTGACCTATTATCCATCCATATTCTCGAAGTGAGCTCAGTTTTTTGGTTAAATATGTACTCCAGTCGAAAGAAAAGTAGGCCAAGTCACATTCGTCATCAAGGGCATCAAACGCTCTATATTTCTTTTTAAGAACTAACAGTCCATTGATGTATGCAGCATGAAATGAATATAAAAGGAATCAAATATATTCCAAGCAAGCAACAATCTTTCCAGTCTGAATCCTGTTGCCTGTGCTGGTCATGACTTACCAGATGTTCCACATCTGTCAACTAGAGAGCACAAAAGCTTTTGTTCTATCGTTGACAAAACATCTGATTGACAAAATGGCTGCAGTGTTATACTTCAATAACTTCAGCTTTCCATGCTATACGTGCCTAAATGCTTTGGAATGGTGATTAGTGGGTGGTTTTGTTACCAGCAATTGGTGAAATACTTAAAACTTAGAACTTTATGATGCTGGATATCCGTTCACAAGATCAATTAGAAATTAGAAATTTGTAATACCTCTCACTGCATTCTGAAAAAGTTGATTCGTAAGATCCTGCATGATACAGAAGTTATGGACACAACCTTGGTGAGAAAAACACCAATTTCAAAGATTAACATCCTATGTGACATTAATTATACCAAGAGAGCTGTATCAAAGTCATGCATCATCCGTAGGTAGAGATGTAAAAAGTTTTTACAATTTAATGATCATATGAGTCCTTTGTTGAGAATTACAAAAGTTTTCAGAAGCATTTACTTGTGAAGGTAATGCTTTTAGAATTTCAAAAACAAGCTCCTTTGATTCATAAGTGAATCTGAACGGGCCAAAAAAGTGTTCTTCAATCTTAATTTCTGTTGTTCACTTTGTGACACAATGAATCTCTCATAGGTACAGATAAGAACCAAATTGAAACCTATAGTCAAACAAGGAAAATGGGGACATCTCTTTCTTTCTGCCTTGCATCTGCATCTGAAATAACTGGAAACTCTTAGATATTATTAGATACCATCACAAGACTTGAAGGTCTGACCACAGTGATGATGCACTTGTGTTAAGAATTGAGACTTTTTCTAACAAGGTCTTAGGTACCATCACAAGAACTGAAGATCGAAAGACAGAAATAGCTGTATAAGAATTGAGGCTTGCATGCTCTAAGACTTTCATCATACTTAAATGAAAGTGAGTGACATCTTTTATACTAACTATTGTGTACCATAGCAAACAGCATAGATGGTAAGGATACAAGGATACTCTTACTATCTTCTAAGTTAAAAGTTTCATATTCTAGAGTTAAAATAGAGAATCTGCTCTCCACCATAGGGTATGTATGTATAGAGAAGCTGATTTCTTATAAACAAGGTCAGTGCCTGTGTAAAGGAATGGGCTCTGGCAGTAGCTGTAGATTGGGTAATTGACTTCATCGAGGTTTTTACTAGTGTGAATTCAATTTTCTGAATGTTTCTTATGATAGGGGTACATAAAGGGAGTTATAGATGAGTTTCTCACTGGTTCCTCACCTGCTAGCCATGTTGGTTGGATCCATGGTGGCAGATTGGGAAGCACTGGACTTAGCTTTAAACCATTAAATAGCGCGTAATAGAAGTTTAAAGTTATTCTTTGAGGACACTTACTGTATGCCAAGTTTATCCCTTTTCTCTCCGTTACATGAGAAAGCCCTCGGGTTCCCCAGCCTAAGGGCACTATGCCATCGTCTCAAAGTGGATTTTTTTTTACTGTGAACGAGGTAGCTGCCTTTCCCAGTAAAGGTATAGGATTTCCACGCGAATTTCACTGAATGTGAATGATTTGAAAGGTACAATACAGAAAGTGCAATCAATATTTCATTTCAACCTTGAGCTATACGTTTCAACATTTAAACAACATGAACCAGCTAAAAAAATGGCTGAAAAGGGTTCCATCTAACAGAACTCAAGCTTCTGGTTCTGGGTTTAGAAGGTGGCTGTTTATACTCGAGATCACGAAACTACCCGAAGCTTCAAGAAACCAAAGCACACTCCAATATGAAAGTGAACTGTCAAATTGTCTCAGCAGAAACAAACTCCCAACAAGCTGATCATCCAAAAATTACCAACCAGAGGGAAGAATTTGCCAATAACGAAGTCCATCTGACAGCAACAATTATTTTGTGATTCCTGAACCGATTTGGTAATTCATTGCCCACACAACTACTTGTAAGGAGGTCAGCAGAAGGGTTTGCATCAATTATCACTTTTAAGGTCAGCAGACTAGTGAAGGGCTGCATCAATCTCTGTTCCTCTAGCTTAATTACATTTTAGAAGATGAGTCACAAAAAAAAAAACAAATGTGTCTAATTTGTATCCAATTCATTTGGAATGCAGTCAATTTGTATTAACAGTCATTTTGTTAAATCAAAAAATTAGCATCATCTACTTTGGTTTGAAAGGGTTAAGTCTACATGCCCCTTCAGACAAGGTCATAAAACACTAAAATATTCTGCAGAGGGCTTTATCATGCATTGAAAATTGTAACTCCTTAAGTTTAAAAGGGAAAGTCCAATTGAGAAAATTGCCCTGTTCAATATGCGGTCAAGTCTGCTATAAAATGCTGAGCACTAATTCTATGGCTCTTTTTCTAGTTGATGACCAATTGATAACTGCAAAATATGTCACCTAAAAGACATTAAATTTAACACTCTTTTTCAATTATGAGCAATTAATATTTTCTTTCAACTACTATGTAGGAAAATGCACTTCCTTTTTACTTTTACAAAGTGGGTTGGATGTTCTCAAAGCTGCAGCAAGTTCCAAATGACCCTTACAACCCCTGGGTAAAAGATTAACATGACAATTTTATGTTCATTTTTTTAATTGTGCAAAGACTGAAATTCCCGAGGAATTTATAGGCTGCACCAGATTTGGTTGATTTTATGAATTCTGTTTTTAAAAACTTTTAAACATGAGACTACTTAAAATTGTGAAGTAATTATGACATTTGAAAGCTACATGCTCATAAATTATGTGTCCTGAAGTCAAGAGAAATGTTTGAAAGCAATGTTGGCCCATAATAAGTCTGTAAAGATAATATAGCATATGGAAAGTCAAAAGATTGTGGGCTGTAAAGATATTTTCAACCATGAAGTAGAATGCCTTGCAAATCTTTCACGCTTGGGAAGGATTTCTAGTGACCTTTCCGCTTGGTAAAACAACTATAAAATCATGGCCTTGAAGGATTCTTGAGCTTTTCCATAAGGTAAAATGGCTGTAAAACTATGGCCTCGGCAAAATTCTACTACCGTTCAACTTGATGGAAAAGTCACTAAAACATCCATTGTCTAATAATCCAAAGGTCAGTCAATTGCCTATTTACTATTCATTTTTTAGGTGAATTATGTTATGCAAAGTTGACGGTCCTTGGAGTATACAGGCTGAGACACTTTTGTAGTTATAATCTGCATGATTTATGTCCAATTTTATCTCGACATGATTTTATGTCCAATTTTGCTGTAGTTCATTACGCCAGGGCTTTATTCCCTGAAATTCTTTACCTCATTCATTATGCCCACAAGTTGCCCTGAAATAATTTTTTTCATTAGAGCGAAGCCTTTTTGTTTGAATGTCAAATTGGGGAAAATAATATTCATTAAGGAAACCTAAGGAGCTTCATCTTTGTAGAACGATTACTATCAGCAACATAAGAGATTCATCGTGCTCTGATAAAGTACTTCTAGAAGCTTTAGAAGATCCGATGGTGATGCCAGGCTGCCTGCGATTTACAGCCATTTCATGGCATGGCATCAATGTATCCTCCTGTGCAAAGTAAAATCAGATGAATTTTCCACCATTTGTAATATGGTTTGCTAGGAGATATATATGTGGTTCTAGAAACTTATGCAGAAACTAGTTGACATTACCAATTGAGAAGCCTGATGGTTGTAAGCTGTGAGAAACATAAAGAGGGAGATAATAAAATCAATCAAAAAGGAAGCCAAATCCTTGACAGCAGTAATAATTTGCAGATACAGTATTTGACGAGTTAATGGTTTTAAGATCAAAGTCCAGCTTTTGTGGGTAGGATTCTGATGTAGAGAAGAAGCTGTGGGCACTGGCATTGATGATAATATGGAAGAGTTTATTGCAGCAGTTTATGGTCGCTAGAACTTACATATATATCGTGGAGCTATCAACTCTAAGCAAGCTTTTGCTTACCAAGTTCAAGAGAGACGAACTTCCCCAGCTGCAAGTGCCATAGTCACACTTCTCAGGAGGCCACAAATCCAGCGTTGCGCAAATAAAATTGGGATCCACCTTGGCAATCGTTGTTGATCCATCGATACTCACCGTGACTGTGGCGGTGCTTTGCGCATTGCATGTGGCAGTTATCAGGCGAATTACGAAGAGCCAGTGGATCAGAGCAGGCATGAGAGAGTTGGGCTTGCAGTAACATTTTGAAAGCGCCATATTTCTGAAGCTAAGCTCAGTAGTGAGCACTGATGCAGCAAGATCAAGGAAGTCACGGATGTTGCAACAGTAGAATGAACTATGAAAGTTTGATGAAGCGGCTATTATAGTTGTGATCTTAACTGTGACTCTGCAGACGTCGTAGATATGATGTCCTTCCTTATCTAGTGATAGGTCACACTCAGAGCAGTTGAGAGAATATTTTCAGCATTCAATGGCTCCCTCCCCGGCTTGCAAGCTCCCACTTGGGGGCCAAGCTGCATCTACTAATTCAAAAAGATATATCTACATCTAGCAATTCAAAGTGATATAGCTACTACCAAAGAAAAAGCATAGCTATAGCTGGAGGCAACGTTGCCACTCGATTTGTACCCAGATAAGAGTACTGCGGTATCTGAAGTATGCCAATTTGTACCACAAATAATATAATGTTCTTTCAAAAACAGAAGATATGATATTGTACTTTTGTAGGTTGCTTGTTTTTTATTTTTGGCACATAAGCCCGTTTTATTTTAGAGATTTGAACTTAATGACGTTGTGCTGTTGTGAGCTCAATTACTCATCTTTTATCGGCTTTTATGGATGCAAAAAACAGAATACTCATAGGACCATACAGTACACGGTGATTTTGAATAACAGGTACTTTCGCAGCCATGGTAGAAAGCAATAGCATGTAGTACTAAGTTGCGATAATCTAGGCAACTCCAGTAGTATTAATGTTATTTGTAGTAAAACCCAGAATGAGTATAGATCAATCCATTCTAACGTACTTACTAATTGACTGTAAAAGCCAGAATTCTAGCTGAATTTGTTCTTCTTTCTTGTATGAATGTCTTCATGATTTGTTTCTACTCAGTGTTGGAGTTTAAATCCTAAACTTAGCAAGAAGCTCCAAAGTCTTCCTAAGAAATTAGAATGCCAATAATCGGAGTACACAACTCTAGAATATTCTTCTCTTGTATTACACTAAATTATTTGCGTGATTCTCAGACCTTGGTGCTGTTGAACGATCAAGTAAGTCAGGCCCAGCTATAAGTTATGATTGAATATAAACTCTTCCTTATGCTGGAAAGAACAGCGACATGAGAAATGATATTGAGATGGATGGAGCCCACCTTGAAGCTACCATCCGCGAGTCCTGACCCACCAGGGATGGGTCGGATCATCGAAGTCCAAATTCTAATCATACCTTCATCTTGGTGGGCACTGGACAGAACGGACTTGAGCATACCCACCTAATTTCCAAATGAAGAGCTTCTTCTGCCTTACACTTTCAAATGAAAAATCTAGCCTTTGGAAAGATAATAATTTATTGTATTTTACAAGCAAAATTCTCGATTCTTACCCTCGTATGCAATTTCACCTTTCAATTAATTGACCTCTCGCAACGTACTGTAGGATATATGTTTCGGTTCACACTTTTCTGAATCTTTTGCCTTTCATTGACATGCGTTGCAACCGGCAAATGCAGCAAGCCTCGATTCCAGACAGCATGCCCAAAGGCAAGTATGATATCGTGTTGACTTAAGAGCAAAGATGGAGACAGGTAATAGAAAGATAACTGCTTTTGAGAGTTGAAGCAACAACTAGTGTCAAGGACGAATACAAAGTATTCATAGAGATGTTTTGGGATCTGGGACAACCCAAAAAAAAGGCGTAAAAGAGGAATAGTAGGAGCTGAGGCGAAGACCCAAAGGCGTAGGGTGTTAGATGGGCGAGAAATCTATCGTTCTCTGGTCGTTAGTACAGCTCCTAGCTGCGCGGTGGCAGCATGGGATCCAGACAGCTCTCTCGCCTCTGCAAGTCCGGATGCGATCGTCGATGCGTCCACGCATACGGGTCTCTTGCAGCCTGGCCCCACTGCGCGTCCTCTATGACTTGCTCCCCTCCATCTTCGAAGGAAGGCTCCTTAGGTATATTGAGGACGTTTTCATGCTTATGTTGGAGCCACGTATCAGAGTACACTTGCTAAATCATGTACAAATCGACTTACCCTAATAGGGCGAGCCAAATGTTACCTTGGGAGCTCATGATTGCGGCCGGTTTCACTCGGGAAATTGGCTCACAAGGGGAAGGTTCCAACAAATTTTGATCTTAGGGTCGAAATCAATTTCGACCATAGGGTGGTGGACCAAAGAATCGATTCATACTCAAACGGTGAGTCAAATTCTCAACAGGTCAAATCGCATCAGAGGGTTGAAATTCATCCCAAAAGATCGAATCAACCTACACAACCTCCATCCCATTTTATGGATGATCCAGCCTGTTATTTAATATTAGAACAATGTCAACCCAAGATATTGATAAATGGAAAGGCGCCATGGACACAGAATTCGATTCCATGATCGAAAATCAGACATGGACTATCATGGAGCTGCCTAAGAATCAAAATCCGATTCCATGCAAATGGATATTCAAAGTGAAGTATGATGCTAAAGGAAAGATAAATTGATACAAAACTAGGCTGGTCGCAAAAGGTTTTTCACATATTCCAAATCTAGATTATTCTAAAACTTTCAGCCCAATCGTTAAGCATACTTCAATTCGATTACTACTCTCTTATGCAGCTACACTCGACCTTGAAGTCCACCAAATGGACATCCAAATAGCTTTTCTGAATGGGACCATTGAAGAGGAGATGTTCATAACACAACCATAGGGATATGTGCTCAAGGGCAAGGAGCATCTTGTTTGCAAAATTCATAAGGTACTGTATGGTCTGAAATAGTCCCCAAGGACCTGGTTTCAAAAGATGAATAAATTCTTAATCGAGAATGGTTTCACTCAGGTAGACTTGAATGTCTATTACAAGTCCGTTTTGACTTCCTTCATAATCATCACTTTGTATGTTGATGATACTTTACAGTTCAGTAACAATTTGAATTTTTTGAAGAATGTAAAATGCATGCTAACATAGGAATACAAGAATACAAGATGACCAGCCCATTATTGTCTCAAAATTCAGATTCGCAAAAATTGACCCAACAGACATATCTACATCAATCAACAACGATATCTCGCTAATGTGTTGGAAAAGTATGGAATGACCGACTGCAAATCGAGTCTCTTTCCACTAGACCCAGGTCTAAAACTATCAAGGGAACAATGTCCTCAAATTGAGGCAGAGAAGGAGGAAATGAGTAGTACCCATTTCACTCCATTATCGACTCATTGATGTATGCAATGATCTTGATCCAACCTTGCATATTCAGCCATCTCACTAAGTCGTTTCTATTCAATCCAAGGTTGACCTACTAGAAAGCACTCATGAAAGTCATGAAATATGTTCAAGCCACAAAACTTCTATGCATCTGTTATGGAGGCAGCCAATCTGCCAATATTCTTAAAGGTTATACAGATGCAGATTGGACAGGAGATATCGATACCAGAAGGTCAACTTCTGGATTTGTATTCTTATTCAATCGAGATCTGATCTCATGGAACGGCCAAAAATAGACCTCAATAGCTTTGTCATCAACCGAATCAAAATATATAGCTACCACAAATGCTACGAAGGAGATGATTTGGTTGAAAAATCTAAGAGTGGATATCGACTTTGCTCAACTACAGCCAACAACCTTATATTGTGACAATCAAAGCACAATTGCACTATCTCTGAATTCGAGATTTCATTCTCTAAGTAAGCATATTGAAATCAAGTATCACTACCTCAAAGAAAAAGTGCAGAGCAAGGAAGTTTCATTGGTTTACTGTAGGACAGATTCTATGATAGTAGATTACTTCACCAAAGCACTATCCAAGGACCATCATATCAAATTTAACAATATTCTATATCTAAAGGTTGAAAATTTTCAAGATCCACATTAAGGGGGAGAGTTGGATTTTAATGCTCAGGTCTAAATCCATCCAATAATGAGGATCATGAAATCTGTATATATTTAGCAAAAAAATTCATAAAAATTGAAGTTATATTCAGAAGATCGAAATCCATTATGAAATTGAAATCTATTTCGATCTTTGACCTAGTTTGATGGATCAAATCAGATATAATCTATTCTGACCATCACTGTACATATTTCGACCCTTGATAGAATCAGATCTTATCTATTCTGACTCTCAACTGAGTTCAATCATGTAAATTTTTTTACCTGGACAACTATTTTGACCCCAACAACAATTTTGACCAGGAGGCAAATCGATATCGACCTAGCACTGTTTCTGACCTAGAGTCAATATTGACTCATATGCTATTTTGACACTCTCACTCGTTTCGACCCACGTCATGATTAGAAGGAAGACGTTGACAGATTGTCAACTATGTACATAGATTTATTTCTTACAAGTAAACTAAGTAGATCTAATCTTATACTTTCAAGTACTAATCAATTAATCTGAAATCATCAACACAATGTATATACCAGATCAATCAAAACGATCAAGTAGGTCTAAAGTCTGCAATTAGTCTATTTATTTTAATCAATGATCTAGCGACTGAAGCTCTCCTATTTTGTGCTTCACATACTCATGCACAGCTTCACGCTCATGTACTCTATTTTTTATTAATCAAAGAGTGCAAATTTTATCCACACACTAATTTATTCTTGTGCATTGCTTATTAATTAAATTCATCTTGATTCTTGCTGCTATATTGACGCATTACGGATCCTCAGTCATAACTTGTCATTCTAAATCTGCTGCTAGTATCTCAATCCACATTTCTATTCTAGACATTTATCTTGGAATCGATCTTGATTCTAATTGAGATGATGATTTCTAACAACTCCCCAAACACCATGTATTTCATGTGTTGGACCGTGAAGTTCAGAGACTGTTGTTGTTGTAATTTGTACTGTGTCTTACATTATTTCATCATTTTCTTCTCTCTCCCTCGTGATTTCATGCATATTATGGAGTGCAATCATTCCTTCGACAAGATTGCCTTCATATTTGAAGAGGTCGCATTTGGAGTCATAAATCTCAGGCACTTGGGTGAAATGGGTGCTATCTTTGCATGATATTCAATCCCATGAGCGGTATGAGTGATGAACTCAACATCTTCCACAAGCATAACTTCAGGCATAAGAATGCCACGAATTACACCCAAAGTTTCGACATTGTCCATGAAAAAAGTGGGCTTGCCCATGGACACATTTGAAATAACAATGAATGCCTTCATATACAGCCCGTTGGAATGGGGCTTTTGCACCACTTTCCATGCCTTGTGGTAAGTAAATCGGCTTGGTAGGACTGTCGGGCCTGAGGACAGTTTCTTCAACAGTGTAAAATTCCTGCAAGATTAAAACCAACAACGTCAAAATTTGAAAATAAATCATGTCACGTGATAGTCTTTTGTCATTATTGTAAATGCACCTAGGAAGGCTTTGCAATAATTACCACCTTTGTATATTTCATGGCGTTCATTGTCAGTTCAAATGTTTCTGAAACTAGCCAAATTGAATAAAAATTTTCCCATTATGTGATGTTGCGGTTGATATGTAGTACATGAGAGAAAGTGTTTTCCAAAACAAAAATTTGAAAATAATAAGCTCCATCCTTCACCTTGGCCCTTGGATGGATTGGTCTTCATTTTGTAGCATCTTGACACAAAATGATCTCTCTTGCCACAAAGGTTGCATTTAGGATCCGTACTTGCCTCCAATATGTTGCCACCTATTGATGCCATGATGAGGAAGTAAAATCTTGTGATATGACTTTTCAAAATGTAATTTGTGACTCTCAAGAAACTAGATTTGAACACATTTAACAATCTAGAAGTATCTACACAAGATCTAGACCAAATGGAAACTAAGCTTTGATTTGATCACTAAGACAAAAGCACTCTATCAAATCACAAAAATCAGATCCAAACACCCTTATTGGACTCAACAAACACCAATGACTCTTTTTTTTTAGAGTTGGAATGGATTTGAAAAGATTTGACACCTAGATTTTCCTTTTCTCTTGACTAGTTCACTCAACTTTTGATATTCTCAAACAATGGGTTTTGTTTAATCAAACTTAATCACTTCTTCTGGAATCACTCTTGACCCAGATAATCTCAGAATTTGATTTGATTTGACAACAAATTAGACCACTAATTTTCACAAAACAAAGGATCTACACTAGATCACATAAACTTGACATGTATACTTGATTTAGACACACAAAGATCAGATTCAATCACCCCTTTTGGAATCCCTCTTGACCCAAAGAATATCACTATTGAGATTTGGAATGGACATGAAATGGTTTGATAACAATCTATGTCAATAAGTTTTCACCAAGCTTAAAAATTAGACATCTAGAGATTCACAAAGATCCCAACCATGTATGAACACTCAAATATGGGCTCCTCCCTATTCTAGACTCCCAATGGGATCACAACTTGACCCTCATCCTCTCACAAAGAAAGTTGAATTAGAACTTATTTGAGTTTCATACATACAATGTCAAATTTTGCTCAAAAATTGAATTCATTCACCCCTATTGGACTCCACCAAGTATCAATGACTCTACCTCTTTAGATTTGGAATGATATTCAAATTTTCAGAAATGTGATACTTCTCTCTCACTAAGATATGTGCTTACAAAGAGCTAATGCCACTTAGCAAGTTTTGATCACAATGAAGAAGACAATTTTTCCACCAAAGTCAAGAAATGAGTTCATAGATCTTGCCCTCCACAAAGGAAGGAACTCTTAGGATTTTTGGATCAAACACTACACATGTGACTCACACACCTCTATAAATTTCTTTCAATCCAAACAAAAACAATTTTGGTTTCTTCAACTAAATGATACAACTTCCTGTCAGGATAATATCATCAACATAAATGATGAGAACTTTTCACACGTGTGAACCAGCTGCAAGAACAAAGGATCAAGAGAATGAATGATTGCGCACTAAACTAGCTTCTATTCCAAAAACAATGAGATGGAAAACATTGGCAAGCTAGTTAGCATGAAGGCAAGAGCATTCATCACAATCTAACTATCATTACACCTCAAATGGATCAAATGGAAGCTTTACTTGAAGAAGTGTATTCTTGTGGTACAAAGCCACCTTATTTATAATACAAGAGGCCTTCTAGAACTCGTGGAGAGAGAGAGAACAATCTAGATGCCACATTGACTCTACCTCTCTACTAGATGAAAAAAAAGAGAGATGGATAAGACTTGAGAATCTCTCCTTTGAGAATCCTTTGACCTACAAGAGTAGCCTCAAATGCTTCTTGATAGGTTCTAGACCTGCACATCACTATGAAGACAAAAAACTAATTCGACTCTAATTGGAAAGTTACTAGACTAGTCTACCTCAAGTTTGGACAAACCCCAAAACTTGAATCTCTAAGTTTTATATTATTTTAATTTTACAATATCTCTATCATAAAACTAAAGCTACTAAGAAGGATCATAGTTACTAAGATTGTATCCTAGTGAGTCAAGAAAAGTGTAACGTCGAGAATACCACGATCTTGGTGCTTGCTTTAGTCCATAGAGACTTTTGAAGAGCAAGCAAACTTTGGTCTTGTCTTGGATGAACCCAAGGGGTTGATCCATATAAATTTCTTCTTCTAGATATCCATTTAAAAATGCATTTGAGACATCTAGTTGAAAAACTTGCCATTTGAAAAAACAAGCAATAGAAATAATGATTCTAATTGATACCATCTTTGCAACTGGAGCAAAAGTCTCCTCATAGTCAAGTCCATAAACTTGAGCAAAACCCTTTGCACAAAGTGTTGTCTTGTACTTGTTGATTGTGCCATCTTGATAATATTTGACTCAAAAAACTCATTTGCAACCAATGGTGTGCTTGTTGGATGGAAGATCCACAAGCTTTCATGTCGTGTTGACAATCAATGCATCATATTCCTCTTTCATGGATAGAAACCATTCTTTTGAGTTGAGTGCATCATACACATCCTTTGGCTCGTCATGTGAAACAAAATAAGCATAATTAGTCGAGTTGAGTTCCACTTGCTTATCTCCATATGTAAGCCTCTTAGGCTCGAATCTTTCTCTTTGTGATCTCCTTGGTGAAAAAATTCGAGGTGACTCCTCCTCAATTCTCGGCCCCATCTTTCCATGATAATCTTCAAGGGTGATGATAGGAGAATCTTTTTGGGAATCTTTGATCTCGACCTCATCAAAGATGTATTTTTTATTCTCATGGAAAATAACATCTCTACTCTTAATTGTAACTGAGGTAGAGGAATATAAATTTTGTAAGCCTTCTGGTTGGATGAGTATCCAACCATGATCCCTTTGACTGAATTTGGATCCTCTCTTTTCCTTGTTTCCAAGGGTAAGTGCATTGTGAGGTAGTCTATGGCACAAATAATTTGCACAATTAATTGCTTCTCCCCAATATTCCATAGGCAAATAAGCTTCAACAATTGCTTTAGCACATTCACATAGAGATCAATTTTTTCTTTCAGCAACTCCACTTTGAGATGGAGAATAAGCAAAAGAAAACTCTCTCTTAATCCCTTCAACCTCACAATAATCATAGAACTTGCTGGAGATGTATTCACCTCCTCCATCACATCTTAAAGCTTTAACTTTGAAAGAAAACTGTTTCTCTGACATAAGCTTTGAAGACTAGGAAGTGTTCAAACACCATAGCTTTTGAAGAAAGTAGATACAACCAAGTATATCTTGTAAAATCATCAATGAAGGTAACAAAACAAGTTGCACCACCAATACTTTTCGAGGAAGAAAAATGAACATCCGAGTGAATTAAATCCAAAGGATGAGAAGTCTTAATAAAAGACTTTTGATATGGCTTTCTATGTGATTTTGCAGTAGAAGAAAAACTTGACACCATGAGTGATCCTTCTCCATCACTTGCAATAAAAGAGAGATTTGCTTGTTTGAGTTGATTTTTCTTTTTGAAGCAATTAGAGGCATAGTGCCCCTTCTTGCCACAAAAGAAACACTTGACTTTTTTCTTCTTGGCCTTGGAAGTAGAAGGATGAGTTGAGTCATCCTCTTCACCATCTTTGTCTCTCCCTTTATGCTTGTCCTTGACAAAGAGAGCTTTGTCACTTCCAAGATGCTCGGGTTTGTTCATCCTAGAAAGTTTGTAACTTTGCCTTGCTTCTTCAGATATGAGAACTCCTTGAAGAGTTTCCAAATTGGGCAACTCCTCCTTTATGGCAAAGGATTGAACAAGATTATCATAGTCTTCTTTTAAGCCATTTAGAATGACTTGTACTAGCTCATCTTGATTGATTGTGACACCAACACAAGCAAGCTCCCTATAAAGATCTTTTACTCTCAGAACATAATTTGATGCACTCTCCTCACTTCTTTGAAAAATTTGAAAAATTTGATTTCTAAGAATGAGTATTTTAGAAGTGTTCTTAGCTTCATAGATTGACTTAAGTGCATCCCAAGCTTCTTTAGCAGTGGTGCAAGATTTTATTTCTCTTAGAATCTCATTAGAGACATTCATTTTAATGAAGTGTAGAGCCATTCTAGCCTCTCTTCCTATACTTTGGTATTTCAAGTTGTGCCTGAAGCTCCTCCTCAATACCAAGTACTATGTCCATAACATCCCGGAGTATTAGAACTGACTTCATCCTAACCTTCCATATTGAATAATTGGAGGTACTTAGTCTTTTACTTGGTTCTAAGAGACATCCTCCTACATGTGCCATATTGTGAAGACTTCTTGTTATTGGACAATTATATGTTTGAGCTTGTTCCAATCAGACTTGATGTTGCTACTCTCTTTCACTATAGGTATTTTCAAGGGTGTGCTACCATTCCTATGTGAAAAACTTGCAATTGTATTTGAGATAGATCTCAAATATTCCACAAAACAAGACAATCTAGATCAGTCTCTCAAAATGGATTGAGGAACATAGACAAGTTTGGATTCTAATTTTGGCATGTGTTAGAGGCTAAAAAAAAAACACTAATGATTCAAAGAAGGCTCAAAAGTGTTCAATAACATCAAACTTTGTCTTGATCTTCAGTTTATTGTGTTGACTACTCAAAACAATGGATTATGAATCAAGCAAGATTGAATCAAATCAAAAAGTGGTCACTCGGATTTTGGACCTCTCCCTACCCTCTTTAAGAGCTTATAACTCTTGATAGACACATTAGATTGATTTAGGATCAATTGCAATGGAAAGTACACATCATAAGCTTTCCATCAAGCTATAACGTCAATATCTTTGGACCAAATATGAAGGAATTAAAGAGGTCTGAAAAACTCTGATTTTCACACGTGCGGAATTTCATATTTCCGTACAATGTCAATTCTGATATGAAAATCTAGTTTCTGTCCTCTTTGATCCAAACACTTTTCAAGAAAGGTAAAGAAAAGTGATAAACTATTTTTTTGCTTGAATTGGGCTCACAAATTCTTGAACAATCAGAGATAATAGCATGGCTCTGATACAATGACAAAATTTCCAGCAAGCTCACACATGTGGGGAATGATCCTCAAGTGTGAATGATCTTATTAAGCTTTGTGTTTAGCACATAACTTGATTCTAGATTGAATACCAAGATCTAGTACATAATTTTATGGCTAAATCACAATCTAGCATGCTAAGAATCAAAGAACGATAGCTTTGAAAGACAAGAGAGAAAAAGTACAAGAATTTAATGCATTAGCATAAGTCTCTACTCGAGTTAGAGAGTATTTATAGTGGAGAGGAGGGCCTTCGCCTCAAAATCCTATTGGCCCATTTCTACCTGCCTAACTATTTAAACTTAAAAAGAGTGGGAACCCATTCAAAATTGGAGGGAACCAATTTGAATTTGAATTTGAACCAATTTTGGTGGGAGACCCAACTTTATTCACTAACTTGACATTTAGGCCTTGCGACATTAAAAGTCCCGCAAAAAGGCCTAAAGCTCTTTTTCAGCTTTTAATTAATTAAATAACTATGTGATCATCAGGTTGGACTTATATATGCAGGGTGCCGAATCCTTCACTTATTAACTAGGGTTAGGGTTGCCTCGGGATCCGCAAACCCTCCAACATCGAGCCTTCCTATGGTGATCAAAATGACTTTAGTCTCTATCTAGGACTAAAAAATCATCAGCCTCCTCACTCTCTCTCTCAATGATTAAGTAGTGTCATAAATATCTATCATCAATTCTTATCAGCTCTATTATGAAACAATTGAATTTTACAAGGCAAATCACTCATTACACTCTCACAAACTTGTATGATGCAAAGCTTTGAAGATCTTTCTAATATGAAGCAAGTACAAGTAGGGTAGCCTCCCACACGTGTGATAAATACACCTGAACCTCAGATCCACATATAGATCTCAAAGCTTGAAGTAATCCAATGGTTAGGCTTGCCCTCTCTCAAATTTATTTTAGCACCAACGCTTTTTACAAAATCGAGAGATCTAGATCATTAACTATGCTCTTAGAATTGGCTCTGATACCATGATGAAATTCATAAAATGGATCTTAATTAGATCTATTTTAGATCAATGAGAGTGATTGGCAACTTGGACAATTGATCTAGATCAAGACTAGCACTTAAAACTAGCTTTCATTGTCAATTACTACACTTCCAAGCAAGAACAATCAAGATTAAGATCCTACGGCTTCAGACGTGTGAAAATTAGTGAGTGTATGGCTTGCTAATAGAGAAATTGATTACTAACAAGTTCCTAAGCATTCATATCAAGAGATCATGCATAAGAGAGTGATAACATCAAGATTGGCTCCCCATTAGAGGAGTTCTAAATCCCAAAAAGACCCTTTGTAAAGATTCTTTTTATATTTTTTCCCAATTTTTTCTTACACAATGACCAATCAAAACACTCAAATTGAAATCTACATAACTTTTTGAATCCACATTTTGAATTCACACTAAAAATGGCATAACTTTTTAGTGGTAAGTCCGAATCTAACGAAGTTTAGTGCATTGAAAGGCGCTCAACAAGGGCTTTCCAATGATATGCTACATCACATACTTTTAACCTACGATTAAAAAGTTATGGCAAGTCAAAAGTATTAGTGTTATACTATTTTAATAATATAAACTACATCTTGCACGAATTCTTGTCTTTTTGGAGCTCAAAACTCCTCTAATGAAAACAATCATTAGCTTCAAAATGGATCCATTATGGATCGAATACACAATAGTGGAATTCTCTCTCTAATCCACTTCCCACACATGTGAGACATCTCATTGAGCTTATCCTAATCCATTTAGTTTAAATTCCACTAATTTTCCACATCATCATTGATGGCTAGTGTTGACCTTCTAGATTCCTACATTCTAGGAGATAGATCCTACAAAATAGGAGATTTTGCATATGTCTCATATGGAAGCTATGTACAATGGATCTAAACTTTTCACATGCATTTTCACACGTGTGGACAGGTCATCACACGTGTGGATCCACATAGATATCAAACAATTAACTTAAACAAGGTGAAAATTGTCAAATCTAACACCGGCATTTTGCTTGTCCGACTTTCAATTAACTACGCACATTACTAGTTGGGTTAAGTCATCGGAGCTATGCGGGAAGACCAAAAATTCAATCGTAGTTTTAAAATACAACTAATTTTTCTCTTCCATGTGGCATTTCTTAGAGGCTCTTTTGGAGTATGGAATTTCTCTAATATTTTATTGCGTTTGTCTTGTAAGCCCCCTATCAATCCACCAAGATTCACTTGTGTTGGGTTTGGATGATGGTGTTGAGATGGATGCCATTAAAGATGATTTTTCTTCATCCTCCTCTTCTTGATGTGCAATATTGCATTGCTTGTCTTCTTGTGCCTTCTTCTTTTTGAAGCATTCTGATGCAAAGTGCCCCTTCTTTCCACAAAAGAAGCACTTGTATTTGGATTTGTCTTTCTTCCCTTTGCCCTTTGATCTTGATGGTGCATCCTCCTCCTTGGTCTCCTTTTGATGATTCTTCTTAGCTCCATTGGTCTTCTTCTTGCCTTTGTATGAGAAATTTGCTTTCTCATCTCCATCTTGCAGTGACAAGGAGTTCATCCTAGCCTTTGTGTGGAGCATCCTACACTCTTCAGCTACAAGTACACTATGAAGTTTTTCAATTGTAGGCAAAGTGTCTTGGATGGAAAAACTTTGGACCAAATTTGTGAATTCATCACCAAGGCCATTTAGGATCACTTGGACAAGCTCATTATCATGAATATTCTCTCCAATAGAGGCTAACTCATTGTTGAGAGACTTGATTCTAAGCACATAATCTTGTGCATTTTTCTCACTTCTCCTCATGCTTTGCAAAATTTGATTCCTAATCATGAGTACTCTTGAATTGTTATTGGATTCATAAATGGATTTTAATGAATCCCATGCCTCTTTGGCCAATGTGCAAGAAGATACTCCCTTCAATAACATTCATTTTAATGCAATGAAGCGTTGGCCTAGCTTTCTTCTTGTATCTAATCAATTCTTGAGCACCAAGAGGTTCATTCTCTTCTTCAAGGACAAATTCATAGAGATCTTGGAGTACCATTAGTGACTCCATTCTCACCTTCCATATGGAATAGTTTGTAGAGTTCAATCTTTCACTAGGCTCTAGAAGGAAAGCTCCAATTCTTCCCATCTTCCCAATGAATTCTACAAATAAATACATAAAAAATTGGCTTTGATTTGAACCTAGAAACTCACAAAGGTCTCTCTTGTCTTGATTGTCTCAAATTTGGCTTCTAGCCCTCTCAATGGACTTCTAGCCACAGTTCTAACACTCCCTCACAAAGATGAAATGAAGATAAGATGAGATTCTATCCAAGAACAATCAAATCATGTCAATTTTTGACAAGAAATGGCTAAAAACTTGCTCCTACCTCTTGATGGTTTCTCAAAACATGTGAAACACTTTTAGAGGGCTTGATCCCAGCCTTAATTAACTAGATTTAATGACACAAACTCAAATCCAATCAATGGCATACAATTGTTGATGCTTTTCCTTGATCTAGCACCAAAAAATGGATCAAGATCAAACACTTTGTAATTTTTTGGATCTTCTGAAAAATGGAAATTATTTTGAGGTTTAGACCAGCCCTCATGTGTGAACAGTACGGATTCAACTAACCTTGATCAGGTTTGATCCACAAATCTCCACCCTTACACTCGATTTTTAGTTGGCCCTCCAATACTAGCTTTTTGCACCAAAAACTTGCTAATTTTGGATTGTACAAATGATCAATGATTACCTCTTGTACCTTGCTCTGATACCATGTCAAAGTATAGTAATTTGGACATTACTTGAGCCTATTAATGACTCACAAGAGGTATTGATTGATTGATTAACTATTGAATGCAAATTAGACACCAAAATTGAGATCTAAATTGACAATTCTACATACATCAAGCAAGAGCAATCATAAATCATTAATCAAAGTGAATATCCAGCCCCCACACATGGTACAATCTTCAGTACGGCCTGTAAATAGAAAATAATGTTTGGAACACTTAGATTTCAATCCAAAAGAAAACAAAGTACATAGTGTAAAAGGTCGAGATTGTCAATAAGCTCTCAAAACTTTTCTAAGGCATTACTATGGAGAGTTGATGGTACATAAAAAGTCGAAGTCGATTTTGCTCTACTTCAAAGTCGATGTATATGTAGATTGTTCGACTTATGTAAGGCTACATGCTGTTGTAGAGAGAGAATATTTACATAGTATAGATGTACTCAAGAGATGAATTCAGATGAGTAGGAGTAAAAATCAACTCCAACATTTTTTGCTACCAAAAACTCTCTCAAACATCAAAAACTTTCACTCCAGTGAGAATTAAACACAATCTTAAATGGGTAATTGAAAAGGTTTCTCCTAGGAAGATTCCCTCCAGAAGTTTCAAAAATTACCGTATAAAAATAAAAGCACATTTTTGCATAAAATTATTTTTTTGAGGGTGTAATTTTTTACTGTTTTTAAAAAACTTGAGAATGCACATACCATGTTTTCAAAAATAAATTAGTAAAAACCTATATAATTATGTCCATTTCAAATTTGATATAGTTTTAAAAAACCACACAATAAAAAAAATGAACATAAAATGCATATAGCTATTGTACTTCTCATTGAGAGTTTGTTATATGTACTTGTACAACACGTTAAAACCATTAATATTTTGATTGTCATTTAAATATTTCAAGAATGCACTCTACTAGAAGCAAATGATCAAACTTGAGACCTACTGCCTTCACATGTGTGAAGAACAATACTTGTACAGACTTATAGCAGAGATTGAAGTACACAAGTTTCAGAAAGCAATAGAACCATAAAATCACAACACAAATATGAGAATACTCAAGATATGCCTCCAAAACCAAGATCTTGCTTCATTGATTTCTCAAAGTAGATCCATCATGGATTAAATACAAAAATCATCATACTCTCTCTCTAAGCAACTTCCAGCACGTGTGAGATAGGTCATAGTGCTTATCCATACCCACTTTGGCTAAGATTCCATTAATTTGCCACATCATCATTGGTGGCTAGTGTTGACCTTCTAGATTCCTACAAATTAGAAGGTAGGTCCTACAATCTAGGAGATTTGACATTTGACTTGTGTGAAATCTATATACAATGCATCTAAAATTTTTACATGATATCTCACATGTGGGAGACCACTCCTACCCATGTGATATAGCATTTTCTACCACAAGAATGGTGCCAAGTGGCATAATACTACTAAACTAGTTTTTGGCCAATTTAGCCACTAGTTTCCAAATTAAATGATATGTACAACCTATATGATTTATCTAAATGACTTAGGCATAGATTTCACACATGGGAACAGGCTCCACACATGTCTATTGATGATAGGTACAAGTCATTATGGTATTTACAAGATTTGATCAAGTTAGCTTTTGCCAATTTTAACACTCCTCAAAACTAACTTGATACATTTATGGTACATCTATTTACAACACTTAAGGCTGATCATTTCATAGGTGTGAAGATCAGCCAATAAATTTGACGAAGATCTCTAAATCACCATATCCATGATAGTGCCTCTTTGATGTTGACTTCTTTGATGAACTTGAGAGCTTTGCACCACTTGATCACTTTTTCCGTTGATTTGTTCCATCCTTGAAACATATAGTTGATCCAAAAGCTCCTCCTCCTTAAAAATAGCTGCAACTCCATGAGAAAATAAATTTCCTTCTTGACTCATAAGGATCACAAAGATCCAACATCATGTTTACCAAGATCTCGAGAATTAGGCTCATCAACATTGGCAAGACTATGCATGCTATAATCATTAGAGGAGTTCTCAATATCAAAAAGACCCTTTAAGAAATTCCATGTAGGACATAGAAAAATATCAAAATAAAAAAAACAATATTGTTTATTTGCTTGCCCCCACCACTCCCGAGGCCTCCTTAACTCCCAATGATCTAACCACAGTGTCTATAGTCACAGTTAAGAACTGTAAACAGTTCGCAGTATAACGACTAAATTAAAAAATATTCCCTCCATTGGTTACGAAAAGGGCAATATTTTCACTGGATCTAATATATGACCGCCATCCCTAAATTAGAATCAGGAAAATAGCAAAATGTTTACATATGCATGCCTTCCATGAGAATGGAAATATGGGTGCCATCTCCATTTATGAATGCCATCATCACATTGGAATGGAAATATGAGCGCCAACTACCTATTGGAATGAAAAAATGAGCGGCATTTCTAAAGTTGAATCAAGCATACAAGCATGGAGATTGGATTAATCGTACAGAGTATATAATATAATCAAAGATGAGTATTTTGTTTTGCTTCATAGAATCTGGTCATAGTACTTTGATGCAACTGATTACTCTATTGTTTTTTTTTATGATGACATTGTATCATCTACATGTGGATATCTCTATTGATTTGGCACCTTTGCAGAGAAGAGGAGGCAAAGGAATTCAAATATCTGCTGAGGATCGTTCTCATTACAGGGCAAAAGGAAAAAAAAACTTGGATTTGTGGATAGATGGAACACTATATCCACAAGATCCAAGCACTTTGACACATCCCACATTCTCCTCAATAACTCATTTAGTTACATGGATATGCAATGGGCATAGTGGATTACTAGGATATTGTGAAAGATTGCAGAACCATGAAAAACAACTTTACATGAATAAAGTTCACTTTTTAGAAGGTGAGTTAATTCAGATATCCTCTTATTTTCAGAATAGAAATTGTCATCTCCAAAAGATATTAGAAGAAAATGAACAACTTAAAAAAAAAATGAATCATTACAGAAGATAACAATCGATATCAAATCAGAACTAGAGCAAATGCAGTCAATCTTACAATCTATTCATATTGAAAACTTACAATTATTGAAGGATGTGGAATTGGCAAAGAAGAAGGCTGAAAGTAAGAAGCGAAAGTGACAAAGTTGCAAGGATATTCAAACGCTTTCAAAAGGAGGTTATTGAAATAGAAGGATCTATGCATTCAAGTAAGCATATTCTGATTTTTGTAGGTTTTTCAATGACATTTGGATTTAATTTCAGCTATGGTGATATTTTGTTAACTATCTGTTTTTTTTTGCAGATATGCATTAGTAGCTCCTCGGAATATTAAAGACAATGCTTCACTAGGAATGTCATTGGGCACAATATTGACAGGCAAATCCACTGAGCGTATCATGATGAACAATAGGAGTTCAAATCTAAGGTGTAATTAAAATGACAGAGTATTTGATGGTGGACATTCAATTTTTTTTAGATAAGACTATAATTCAGGGTGCTTGTGATTTTGCAGGTATTAGCAGGGAAGCATATGCAACAATATTTAAACTAATTAGAGAAGCTTCTAAACAAGTTCAAATTAGAAAAGTCCCAATCCCTAGGACATATCACTTGAAGAAAGAGAGGGATACATTAAACATAGGTATGCATAAGATCACTGGAACTCCATTTCATATTGAGGAGGTGTATGAAACTGATGGAAGATCGATATTCTATAATTCATCAAACAACTTATTTGTTAATCTAAATTACTTGCTGAGATATGATATAACCTATGAAAAGGTGAATGACAAAATAATCATAGTACTTAAGTTAGATGAGTCAGAAATTGTGAAAGGGCAGAAGATGGAGAGGGTTAGATGAGTCAGATATTGTGAAAGGGCAGAAGATGGAGAGGGTTAGAATAACTCTCATGAATGGTGCTCTATCATAAACAGAGGACCAAGAAGATTTCAGATTCAGTGTCCAGTCAAAAAATGATACTATGGTGGTTGGCAGCGTTTCAGGTAACTGGCCTCATTATTACATTACATTCATTGAATAGTATTAATTCATCAGCCCCATGGGTATACTTATGCCCTCCAAGGCCCATGCACCACTAGTAGTGCACAATGACACCTCACTTGGAAAGGGAAGCTCCAAAGGAAAACCGAGGTATCTAAAGATAGTACCATGGGGTAGGACATTAAGTCCAAGGTCTTCGCACCATGCAGGAGCCTTGTGAACCTTTTCAAAACTTACTTTGGTGCATAAACATGATAATAAAAAGTAACTACCATTGAAAGAAATAAAAAGACTACATATAGTCGTAGCCTTCAATTTGAAAATGAGGCTACACCTACAAATCAAAGCTTGAATTTCTCTTTGCCACAACTCAAGCTTTTTTTTGTAAGCCTCCATTGACATCATTAAGTTTGCATGGTATGTGCAACTACCATTGCACTTATCATGAGGTGCTCATAAAACTTAAACGCAAATTCTTGACCATTTTTTAATTAGATCTAAGAGTTGAAGATATCCTCAAAGGCATGGTTTAGTTTATGACACATGCATGATGAGTGTGTCATTCGCTTAAGAAAACATATAGCAAAAATATTATGCTCAAATTTTGCTAGGAATTATATGTTTTTTTTCATCACTCTATAGCATGATTTTTGGTTATTAAAGTCAATTCCACAAATCACTTTATGGTTTTGACTTGCATTGTACACGTGTGGAAGAATATTTTCCAAATCATACAACCATTGTAGGTGTTGACATTGCAAAATCAACTATTTGTCTTATCTATAGAAATTGTTGAGCCTTGAGAACGTACAATTTAGGCCATCACATCTGTACATGGCTTATTGACTAGAAATTAAACAACTTGATATTTGGTATACAGAGTGAGAACAAAAATAGTTGACCCTTGAGAAGGTCCCCAACATCCTTTTGTCTCTTATCAACCAGAATGGTTGACCCTTCACTAGCCCCCAATGTTGATGTAGATGGGCACATTGCCAATATACTACAATTGACATCCTCCTCCCCAAGTTTTTGGAGGCTTTCAAAAGTCAAGCCTCTTGAGATAGTTCTCCATGGTTTGCTTGGCTTTAGCCTTGATGCAAATACTTGTAGGTTGTTGTGAATAGTTCATAGTTAGTAATATTTCCTCCATGTGTGGTGTGCTTAAAACAAAATTTGATAGAAATCTTATACGTAGCAAATAAACAAATAGTACCTTCCAAAAAAAAATTCATTTATCCCAAGCAGAATACTAGGAAGCATGAATATTTGTTGAGAAGCCAAAGAGTCATTATTTCCAATGAGGGATCACAATTGACGCATGCATCAAGAAAGAAGATTATACTACCTCCCCATAACAAATTATGCGGAGCAACCAACAAGAGGAAAGCATCTGTGAACTCTTTTAAATAATACCTTCCCCATCAATTTCTCATCTATCCCAAGCTCAATATTGAGAAGCATGATTAATTGTTGACAGGCAAGATCTCAATTGATGCATGCATCTCCAAAGAAGATTACGCTACCTCCCCCTAACGAACTATGCATATCAATCAACAATAGGAAAGCATCTATGAGGTAAGGTTTTCCCCATGCCTCCTTGCTTAAGGAAATCGATGTACACGTAAGCTATGCCATATGGCTTGTCGTAAGCCTTGGTAAGCCCCTTGTCACTACCTTTAAAGTAGTAACTTACCTTATGCCTACCTTATACATGCCCCTTAAAATCCCTTGTGGCTATTTCTAAGAGAAGTTTCAAAAGATGAAAGGTGGGCACAAATCAAAGTATAAAAGGCCCTTCTTCTTTTTTTCTTGCAAAATTTTCTTGAATTACTAACCTTTTACAAATATACAATTGTTAAAAAAGAGAAACGTCGATCTTAAGTAATAAAAATCTCCATCTAGTCATATTTTTAGCATAAGACCTAGCTCTAGAAACTAATCTATGCTACTTAGCTATCAAAGGATAGTCGATATTAACATTGATTCTTTCTTGAAATTTTTTGTTGTGTTTCTCTTCTTCCAAATATTCCACAACACTAGCACTGTGAGTAAATTCCATAATTGCATTATTTCAACATTATCAAAGACTAAGGAAGTTTGATAATTAATAAACCATTAATCCATCGTTGGACAAGAAGAGAGCATCTCATACATTAAGAGACAAAAATGTGAGCAAGTTGTCCATTGTTGGGACAATGGCTAACAAGTAGTAGCTTATGCACAATCGTTGCCCAAGTGAGCAATAAATGGTGAGTATGTGGTGTACATTGCTGGTTGGTAGATCAGAATCAAAACCAACAAGGTATCTTGTTCTCCATCTCTGCCTACAGGGTATGAATACCTATTTTTAGAAATGTGTGAAGAAGGAGGTGGATCAATCACTAGCCATTGAATTTCCTTCATTCAGGGCTTTGTGAGCAACAAAAACCAATGGATGATCCATCGTTGGTGGTCAGCCTTCACTAGTAAACTAGTCAGTGGACATCATTTATACATTTTCATACCTTAGAGATGCTATATAAACATACATTGTAAAGTGTAAACACCATCCTCATACATATACATTGTAACTGTTAGATTTCTTATGCTGAGTCTTGAACAAATCGTTCAAGTAATGAGCATCCGAAAAAATTGAAGGCCGACAACATATTTTTAGGCCTTCACATTTTTCCCTGTGAGATTTTCTATGCCTTAGAAATCATTTTAAGGCACCTTCACCTTTTTCACCTTTTCCACTCCTTAGCGAAAAATGTGACACACTGGCCAAGTGGCCAGAAAACCTTAAAAATCATATTTAAGGCACCTTCATCATTTTGCCTTTTTCACTCCTTAGCAAAAAATGCGACACACTGGCCAAGTGGCCAGAATAACTTAGAAAATGCACCTTCGTCTTTTTCACTCCTTAGCAAAAAATGCGACACACTGCCCCAAGTGGCCAGAATATCTTAGAAATCATTTTAAGACACTTTTGTCTTTTTTGCATTTTTGCTGACCAACTTCGGCAATGGATGAGTAACCCTAAAACAGCTGGACAAACAAATATCCCAAAGGCGGTTGATAGTTACCAACTTTTGTACATATGCAAAGACTTGCATAAATAGCCTTAAAGGCTTGTAAGATATTTCCTCTCTTGTAAATCTCTATATTAGCTGAAACAAGCTATGTAAGTGTTAATTTTTGAAAATTCTCTTTTAAGCAGAGTAATCTGTGGCCAGCTTTATCACGCTCAACAAGCTGAAGTTATTACTTCAAGCCATTTTACTCACTGTTGATAGTTTTATTGTAGTGCAATTTTTTTCTCACTACTGCATCGTTCATTTGCGCAAACTATATGAATTCTTCTAATTGAATATTTCTGCTATTAACTGTTGCATTTCCGTTCCTACAAGCCTACGCTCTGAGCAACTGAGCCTTCGTTGCGCTCATGACCACTGTTTTATGACATGGTATCAGAGCAGGCATTTCAGTAATCTGCATTTTTACTGTGAATTATTAGTCTTGTTTCTATCAAGACATTTCTAGCAAACGCGCAGCCAACAGTATTCCGACAGTCGTTGTTTCTACCAACAATCTCGTTCAACCAGAATGGATCCATCACCTAATTCATCTCTCATTGACAAACTCGATGGAGATAACTACCATCTCTGGAAATTCAAGATGAAGGTTATACTTCTAGCCAAAGAACTGTGGGACATCATTGATGGCACAGAACTCAAACCAGAAGGTGATGCAGCCATCATCACCAAGTGGAGACTGAGAGATGGCAAAGCATTTGCCATGATCACCCTCAACATAAAGGACACTCAGATCAGCCACATACGTGCTGCTCAGACAACTAAAGATGCATGGGACATCCTAGCAACTCTATATGACATTAGAGACATTACATCCAAGCTCCATATGAGGAATAAATTCTTCAACCTCATAATGTCTAAAGTAGATAGTGTTTCAAGTCACCTCGGCACTTTCAAAAATCTCATGGAGCAGATGACTGTAACAGGCTCAGTCATAGAAGATTCTGATGCACTCATGACTCTATTATCGAGTCCACCTGAAGCCTACAAAAATTGGGTATCTACCCAGGAGCACCTCACTCTATCAAGAGTAATCTCACTGCTCCTACAAGAAGAGATCAGAAGATCAACATCCTCCTCAGGCTCAGGATCGGATCCTCAAGCTTTGTATTCAAAAAATCAGAAGTTTAGATCCAAGAAATCTACAAAGTCAGGCTCTACTGACAAAAAGAGCAACATGCAGTCTAGACCAAATTTTGGTTCAGGATCAAATTCAAACTCTTCATCATTCCAACCTATGCAGAAACTATTCTGCAGGTACTGTAAGAGGACTAGTCACGAAATCAAGGACTACCGAACTTTTAA
Organism: Diphasiastrum complanatum; assembly: GCA_029204225.1. Taxonomy (NCBI): domain Eukaryota; kingdom Viridiplantae; phylum Streptophyta; class Lycopodiopsida; order Lycopodiales; family Lycopodiaceae; genus Diphasiastrum; species Diphasiastrum complanatum. Next base: position 20,985,011 of record CM055093.1, on the reverse strand, counting down.
GTACAACAACGAAAAGAAGAAGCAGTTCCAACAACAAGCACATAGTGCTACAACCAGTCACTCAAATCAACAACAACAAGAAGAAGAAGATGAAGCAGCTTTCATGACCAAAGTCGGAGAACAACAGGATATCGATTCCTGGTATCTAGACTCCGAAGCAACTCAACACATGACTCACCATCTCGACTGGTTCAAAGACGTCTACAAGTCATTCACCCACTCTCGAGTTGTGCAACTTGGAGATAACTCATCACATTCAATCGAAGGTGAAGGGGTGAAGTCAAGTTGTTGTCCAACGTTCTCCATGTTCCAAATCTGACCAAGAATCTGCTCTTAGTTAGCAAAATCACCCATTCAAGTTGGAGGGTCGAATTCGATACAAAAGACTACACAATCCTTGACAAATCCTAGAAGGTTCTAGCCTATGGAAGAAGAAGAAGCTATCTTTACAAACTCAGCCATTGTTATTCTTCTAACAATCAAGCTCTTCACACAGCCACTTCTGAATCAACCGATATGTTGTGGCATTTCAGACTTGGCCATCTTAATAACAACAGTATTCAGCAAATGTCAGCTCATAATCTAGTACAAGACCTACCTTCAGTTAGCAAGCCAACTTTTCCATGTGAAAGCTGTATTATCAGCAAGCATGTTAGAAGTCCCTTCAGTTCATACATCCAAGGGCTTTCTTGACCTTATACACAGCGACATTTGTGGCCCGATGCAGACTGCTTCTCCTAGGGGAGCTCTCTATTTCCTAACCTTCATTGACAACTTCTCTTGAAGGACTGCAACCTACTATATGAAGAACAAATCCGAAGCATTCAAGTTCTTCAAGAAGGCGTCTGCAGAAAACCAGACCCAGAGGAAGATCAAGACTCTACGCACAGATGGAGGGGGAGAATACATCTTCACAAAATTCAAGGAGTTCTACAAGGCTGGATACTTCAACAATACACAACCAGCTACTCACCTCAATCCAATGGTTTAGCTGAGCGAAAGAACCGGACACTCGTCGAAAGTGCCAAGATCATGATGGCCCATGCCTCTCTTCCAAAGAAATTATGGGGAGAAGCTGTTGCTACAGCTGCCTACTTACAGAATCGATCCACCACCAAAGCCCTAAATGGCAAGACACCTTATGAGGTATGGACAAGATCAAAACCATCACTCAAACATATTCAAGTGTTTGGGTGCATCGCTTTCGCTCAGATCCTTAAGGATCTAAGAAGAAAGCTAGATGACGAGAGCAGGAAAACGATCTTCATCGACTATAACCAAAATCACAAGGCATACAAGCTCTACAATTTGGATATCGAGAAGGCATTCACCAGTAGAGATGTCATTGATGAGTTCCTCGACCACAAAGAAAAAGTTGTTGATAATTTTGAATCACAGATCGAGCAACCAGTCAATTATGATCTAGAGATTCAATTGCAGAATCTCGATGATGACTCAAAAGATGAGTCAGAACCTCAACGAGTCAACCCACATCAGAGGACCAAAGTTCAAACCTAGAGATCGAAAAGGTCCAGACAGCCTCCATCCAGATTTATGGATGATCCGGCCTGCTACTTTGTGCAGAAACCGACCACAGTTTCTGAGGTGATGTCTACTTCTGATGCTAACCAATGGAAAGCAACAATAGACAACGAATTAAAATCTCTTCCGGGAGAGTCAAACATGGACACTCATTGAGCTGCCAAAGGATCGAAAACCAATTCCATGCAAATGGATATTCAAGGCAAAGTACGATGCTGAAGGAAGGCTAAATCATTACAAGGCCAAGCTAGATGCCAAAGGCTTTTCCTAGATTCTAGATCTGGATTATTCAAAAACCTTCAGCCCAATCATCAAACATGCTTCGATCCGCCTACTCCTCTCTTTTGCAGCTGCAGCAAATCTCGAAGTTCATCAAATGGATGTCCATACCGCTTTCCTCAATGGTACCATTGAAGAGGAAATCTATATGACATAGCCAAAGGGATACGAACTCAACGGCAAGCAACAACACCTTGTATGCAGAATTCACAAAGTGCTCTATGGGCTGAAACAGTCACCCAGAGCCTGGTTCCAGAAGATCAATGCATTTTTTATAGAGAATGGTTTTATTCCAAACTCAGTAGACCCGAATGTTTACTTCAAATACATAGTTGCCACAAATGCAACCAAAGAGGTGATCTGGCTTAGGCAACAGACCTCAATCTTGCACAACCACTTTCTACAACAATCTATTGTGACAATCAAAGCACAATAGCGTTATCTCTCAATCTGAGATTTCACTTTCGAAGCAAACATATAAAAATCAAGTATTACTACCTTAGAGAGAAAGTGCACAGTAAGGAAGTACTTCACAAAGGCTCTATCAAAGGAGCAACATCTCAGATTTAACGATATGTTAAATCTGAAGATCAAAGTTTTTCAAGATCCGCATTAAGGGGGAGTGTTAGATTTCTTATGCTTAGTCTTTAACAAATCGTTCAAGTAATGAGCATCCTAAAAAACCGAAGGCCGACAACATATTTTTAGACTTTCACATTTTTCCCTTTGAGATTTTCTATGCCTTAGAAATCATTTTAAGGCACCTTCGTCTCTCTTTTTTGCTCCTTAGCAAAAAAGGCGATACACTGGCCAAGTGGCCAGAATACCTTAGAAATCATTTTTAAGGCACCTTCGCCTTTGTGCCTTTTTTGCTCCTTAGCGAAATATGCAACATACTGGCCAAGTGGCTAGAATACCTTAGAAATCATTTTAAGGCACCTTCGTTTTTTTCGCTCCTTAGCAAAAAATGTGACACACTGGGCAAGTGGCCAGAATATCTTAGAAATCATTTTAAGGCACTTTTGCCTTTTTTTCATTCTTGCTGACAAACTTCACCAGTGGATGAGTAACCCTAAAATAGCTGGACAAACAAATATCCCAAAGGTGGGTGACGGTTACCAACTTTTGTACATATGCAAAGACTGGCATAAATAGCCTTAAAGGCTTGTAAGATATTTCCTCTCTTGTAAATCTCTATATTAGCTGAAACACGCCATGTAAGTGTTAATTTTTGAAAATTCTCTTTTAAGCAGAGTTATTTGTACCCAGCGTTATCACGCTCAGCAAGTTGAAGTTATTACTTCAAGCCATTGTACTCACTGTTGATATTTTTATCAAAGTGCAATTTTTGTTTCACTATTGTGTCGTTCATTTGCGCAAACTATATAAATTCTTCTACTTGAATAGTTCTGCTGCTAATTGTTGTGTTTCCATTCCTACAAGCCTATGCTCTGAGCCATTGAGCCTCCGCTGCACTCACGACCACCGATTTATGACGATAACACACCAAAAAGTAGTCACCAATGAGATAAGTGATTGCTTTGTCATGAGGTGGTATGAATCGCTTACAATAGAGTAGAAACCAATGGAAGAAAGCTTGGTAGGGCGCACTCTCAATAGAAGAAAGCTAATGAATTCTCTTCACAAAGTGTTGTGAAAGCAAGTCTGTCGAAACTGAGTGATATAAAGTGGTTTACAATGAAGTTTCATGGAAAATGATATTTTGCCTTGATGTAGAAGTAACAGATCATGTCCATCCGTTTAAGCTAAGTTTAAAACCTTTCTTAACCTTATCAACCATTAGGTGCAAGACCTTTAAGACGCATCTTGTCTTGTGAAAATTCAACAATGGTTGATAAGGTGAGTAGATCCAACAATGCGTCACAATTAGGTGCAAGACCTTTAAGATGCATCTTGCCTTGTGAAAATCTTTGGTGACACCCATTCAAGGGCTCATAAAGAACAAAGTGCATCCAAGGCTAATTTCAAAGACAAGACGTTTTTTTCGTAGCTCTAGTATTTCTTATATCTAGGGTGCTCATTGCTTTTGCTACGCTTCCACTTGGTTACCAATCATTAAGGCCATTTTTTCCATAACCATGTTCTAATTTTTGTCATGCAATTCAATTGTCTCCGTCACCTTCGTAGCCACTAATGTCTCTCACCAATGATATTGTTATTAAAATATAAAATTCCAATCTAATGTGTTTTCAACTTTTTAGTCTTGGTCATGTATGTGCCTCACTGGGGCCTTGGAGATGCTACATGTCTCAAACGACAACAACCCATGTCCATGCATGAGTTGCCCACAATGTGAGTTTTGTGTATACTCACAGTCTGAAGTTAGTAGAACGACTTTTTCTTTTTGAGTCTTTGTTTGTTAGAGGACCTTTATCTATTCTATCATCTAGTATTAGAGCCCTAATATGGACCAAGAGTGTAGAGCCACAAAAGGATTGTTGCTCATAGACTAGTGTGAGTCATGGAGAGTCATTCATGAAGAGTGCAAAGTAATAGAAAGACATTACTCATAGACTAGTGAACGTCATGGAGAGTCATGAAGAGTGCAGAGCCATAGAAGGATTGTTAATCATAGACTGGTGTGAGTCATGGAGAGTTGAGTTGAAAAAAAGAATTAGTCTGATCCATCCTCCATGAATTAGTGTCTTCCAAGGTTATATAAGGTGATATGACGGATTGTGTACAACTTTGCCATGCAAGCTATAAATAATCTAACTATATGGGGGGGGGGGGGAAAACAAAGGTCTAAATATATGGAAACTATATAATTAAAAATAATGATTTTCAGCTAGAACTCATCTATAAAAGATAGGTCATCTTTGAGAGGATCGTCAAAAGAACTTGAATATGATATATGGCTATAGTGTGAATGTGATCCCTCTATGTTTGGCTTCACCTTCCACAAAATAGCAATCATCATTCTATTTTAATGTGAAGGAAACTTGTTAGAAATAATAATTTTTTTACAAGTGAGGCCATTCTCCAATAAATGGTAGATATCTCATCACCATAATTACTACAAACATAACTGATCCCTTGGTGGTGTAATTGCTAATTTTGTCTTTAATTGATCAAGCATTAGTTCTACCTGAAAAATACCCCATGAAATTTTAGAAATTTTATATGGCTTGTAACTTTTCCAAAAGCTAAATCTTTCATTTGAAAGGGATCTATCATATTGAGAAGGTGGTGAATGAAAGTTTAAGATAGAAGAAGTTCTTCAATTGGAAATTAAGTGGGTATGCTCAAATCCATGTTGTCCAATGCCCACAAAGTTGAAGGTATGATTGGAATTTGGACTTGATCCATCCATGGTGGGTCAGGTTTTCATGGATGGTAGGTTGAAGGAGAGAAATCTTCTAAAGGTGGGCTCCATCCATCTTATGCCCATCTTCTTTCCAACCTAAGGAATAATTTAGATGTTTAAACTTCAATCCTAACTTATGGTTGCGCCTGAATTGTCAACGCTTAGTCAACTTTGAATCATTCAACTACATCGAGGTCTGAGAATCATGCAAATAATTTAGTGCGAAATAAGAGAAGAATATTCTAGAGTTGTGGTCCCCCGATTATTGGCATTCTAGTCTCTTATGAAGGCTTTCAAGATTTTTGCTAAGCTTGGATTTAGACCCCAACAAGTGGAAACAAATGATGGCATACATACAAAGAAAAACAAATTCAACCAGAGTTTTCCTTGGTCGTCAATTAGTAAGTACATTACCACTTGGATTGATATTTTCTCATTATGGGTTTTACTACAAAAAGCATTAATTCTACTAGAATTGTGTAGATTATTGGAACTGCAATACATGTTATTTGCTTTCTACCTTAGCTGCAAAATACTTGTTATTCACAAATCACCGTGCACTATACGAAGTATTCTATATTTTGCAATCCTATGAGTATTCTTGTAAGTATTTGTGTAAGTACAAGAGGATGTTGTATAGTTTGTATGAGGGCTTTTACTACCTAACCAAGTAAGGACTCCTAAAAAGACCTGTTAACTAGCCTCATAAATAACCCAAAGAAATTCTTTGCATACTGGAAGGTATATGATTGGGACATGGTAAGGGTCTTATATACACTAACCAAGTCGGATAAGGTAAAAAAAAAAAATGCATTTCCTAGTTTGTCGATATTGTGGGTGAGAAGGCTTGGTAGGAGATCTTTCCCAAATTTGAGTTACCCAAGTCTTTCTACAATTTGAGAAGCAAAGGCCTAGGTACTGGCCCCTAGCATAGTTTTTCAAACTGGGAAAAGTCTGTGATGTTGGGACTTTTTCACGGCATAGAAAGAGCCTAGCCTTGTGAGTGTAGTGAGAAGCTTTGGCATCAAATCTTTCCACGATTTGAGAAACCCAGATCTTTCCAGGATTTGAGAAACCAAGGCCAAGGCAATGGCCCCGCAACATAGTTTTCCAAATTAGAAAGTCTTTGACGTTGAGATTTATTGATGCAATAGAAAGAGCCTAGCCATGTAAGTGTAGAAGAAGCCTCGTCCCAAGTTCTTTCCACAATTTGAGAAACCACCAAGGCCAAGCAGTAGCCCTAGGGCTGGTTTGGTCAAACCTTGGAAATCTCTAACTTGGGACTTTTTCACGACATGAAAACCAAGCAAAGGTATTTATAATGATAAGAATAATCTTCGTTGTCCATTATGAGCCAGGTAAATTAGTGCACTCCATAACTCCCTCATCTTTAGGTATAGCGGATCGTTTTTGCACTATACGCGTCTATAGATAGTTAAAAAATACCCAAAAACAATTTAAAAGTTTTGCTCAAAAGATTACTTCTTCTTGATGAAGAGTATTAAATCATGGAAAGACCTTGATTTCTCAAAAGATTCTGTCTATAATCCATGTTCGTCAAAATGCATGAACATGACATGGTCATGAAACTATGGCTGGCATATTATTGATGGTGAAAATGGCCTCACCTACTTTTTTGGCATATTACTAGTTTTTGACATTTGGAGGCCCATGGCGATTATATAATGGCTTGTCCTATGGTCTCGCCGCGGTAGCAGCGAGATGAGAGGACAATCCATTATATCTTACCATGGCAAGACAAACACCCATAAATGTGTGTCACTAAAATCTTAAAAGAAATAAAAGAAAATTATTTTCAAAATTTGGTGATATGTAAGGGTTACGTATTTCATAATTCTATGAGGCCTATGTATTTTCATAATTTCATCCATGAAGATTAAATATTTTCAAGATTCCATCCATGATAACTTTTTATTTTGAGGGCTGAAAATTACAACCAATCAAATTTGTAGAAAGTTATAGTGAGGTCGTATTAGGCCCCAGTAATAGTGGTCCCCAACTGACCATTGGTTTATGTACTAAGATTTGAGTAGACACTCATTATAGGATTCTAACTACATTAAGAAATTTTTATAGGAACTCATTAGGATTGTCAAAAAATTTAGAACCCAACATCCTTAACACTAGAAAAAAAAAATATTCAAAACGAGTTCAATGGCCATTTGAATATTATGGCTTAGCCTAACGGCCTCCTCATAATTTTATGGCCATTTAACCAATTGCTAAGGTCACCAAAAAAAGACCATTCCCCATACAAGAAGTGTAAATAAAACAACCTCATCATAATTTTACGATTGTTTTATCGAGTGCAAAGGTCAATAAAAAAAAAAAACGCTCTCTCTCATACAAAAAATACATAATTTTACGATTGTTTTATCGAGTGCAAAGGTCACTAAGAAAACGGCTCGTGCGCTCGCTCGCTCGCTCTCTCTCTCTCTCTCTCTCTCTCTCTCCCCTACAAAAAGCTCTCTCTCTCCTACAAAAAGCTTAAATGAAACAGAATAAAGATGAGTAATTAAGCTCCACAATAACACATCATCATTAAATTCAAAATTCTAGTATGAAACAGACTAATCAGCCAAAAATGAAAAAACAAAGCAACCTACAATATCATATGTGGTAGTGCAAACTTGGCATGAGCAGTACTGTTATGTGGGTACAAATCGAGTGGCAAGCTTGCCTTCACTCCAGCTATAGCTGTGCTTCTGCTTTTGAAGTAGCTGTGTTTTGCTTTGAATTGGTAGTTGCCTCTAGCTATAGCTATGCTTTTGCTTTGGAAGTAGCTATATCGCTTTGAATTGGTAGATGTAGGTGTATCTTTGACTTAATAGATGCAGCTTGCCCAGCAAGTGACGTTAACAATCTATAGGGAGCTTGCAAGCCAGGGAGGGAACCATTGAATGTTGAAAATATTCTCTCAACTGCTCGGAGTGTTATAGATCACGAGATAAGGAAGGAAATCGTAGCTATGTCGTGTGCAGCGTCACCGTTGAGATCAGCTATAATAGCCGCTTCATCAAAATTTCATAGTTCATTCTACGTTGCAACATCTATGGCTTCCTTGATCTTGCTGCATCAGTGCTTAGCTTAGGCTTTAGCTACAGAAATATGGCGTTTTCAAACCGTTATTGCAAGCCCAAATATCTCATGCCTGCTCTGATCCGCTGGCTCTTCGAAATTTGCCTGATTACTGCCACATGCAATGCGCAAAGCACCGCCACAGTCACGGTGAGTATAGATGGATCAACGACAATTGCCAAGGTGGATCCCAATTTTATCTGCGCAACGCTGGACTGGTGGCCTCCTGAGAAGTGCGACTATGGCACCTGCAGCTGGGGAAGTTCGTCTCTCTTGAACTTGGTAAGCAAACGCTTGCTTACAGTTGATAGCTCCACGATATATATAAGTTCTAGCAACCATGAACTGCTGCAATAAACGCTCTCATATGATCGATCATCAATCCTAGTGCCACAGCTTCTTCTGTATATCAGAACCCACCCACAAAAACTGAACTTTGATCTTCCATTAATTCCTCAAAATACTGTATCTGCAAATGATTACTGCTGTCAAGGATTTGGCTTCCTATCAATTTTATTATCTCCCTCTTTATCTTTCTCACAGCTTACAACCATCAGGGTTCTGAATTGGTAATACCAGGTAGTTTCTGTATAAGGAAGAAATCACAATCTCCTAGCAAACCATACTATAATTGGCGGAAAATTCTTCTGATTTTACTTTGCACAGGATACTAAATAATTGTGTAGACACCATGGAATTTGCAGGGAAGATATTGCAAGATAAAATATTACATTGAGTTCTCAGTTGCAGTATATATATAGGAAGCTTCCATTAGTGTTGATGCCATGAAGTGGTTGTAAATTGCAGGCAGCCTGGCATCACCATAGGATTGTCTAAAGCTACTAGAAGTACTCTATCAGAGCATGATGAAACTTATATGTTGTTGATAGAAATTGTTCTACAAAGATGAAGCTCCTTACATTTCCTGAATGAATATTATTTTCCCCTTGATTTCAAGTGACATTTAAACAAAAACACTTCGCTCTTGATTAAAATTTTCAATACGGGGAAAGGTGTGGGCACGAGGAGTGAGGTAAAGCGTCTCAGGGAATAAAGCCCCGCATAAGTGATCTACAGCACCTCAAGAATGAATAATAGAATGCTGCACTCCATCTTTACATATTGTGGAATGGATTTTTTTAGTGCCTTTTCCATCCAGCGAAATGGTCATAAAATCATGTCAGGATAGACTTTCCAGATTCTAACTACACAAGTGTCTCAGCCTGTATATTCTAAAGGAATGTCAATCTTTGCAGAACATAATTCACCTCAAAAATGAATAATAAATAGGCAATCAACTAGCCTTTCAATTATTAGACAATGGATGTTTTAGTGACTTTTCCATCGAGTTGAACCGCATTAAAATAATGGCCATAATTCTACAGTCATTTTACCTTTTGGAAAGGTCACTAAAGAATCCTTCAATGACATGATTTTGTAGTTGTTTTACCGGGTGGAAAACTCACTAGAAATCCCGAACATGAAAGATTGGCAAGATTCTACTTCATGGTTTAAAATATCTCTACAGCCCACATTGTTTTAACTTTTTATAGGCTGTATTAACCTTCAACTTCTTTAGACTTTTTATGGGCCAATACATGCTTTCAAACAATTTCTTACCTTCAGGACTCATAATTTATCAGCATGTAGCATTCAAAAGCCATGATCTGCTTTACAATATTTTGTGGTCTCATGTTTAAAAGCCTTTGAAAACAGAATCACAACGTCAACCAAATATGTCTGCAGCCTATAAATTCCTCGGGAACTTCAGTCCATGCACAATTCAAAAAATGAACATTGAGATGTCATGCTAACCTTTTACCCCAAGGGTAATAAGGGTTATTTGGAACTAGCATTTAAACCAGTGTGTAAAAATAAAAAAAAGTGCATTTCAATACATAATAGTTGACAGAAAATTCCTATAATTAAAAAACAGTGTTAGACTTGATGTCCTTAAGGTGATATCATGCAGGCATCAATCTTGTCACCTGTTAGAAAAAATCTTCTGGGCCATGGAACTAGTGTTCAGCATATTACAGCAGAATTTACCACTGATTGAGCAGGACAATTTTCTCAATTGGACTTTCCTTTTGAGCTCAATCTCGTAAGGAACATTTTTCAATGCATGATAAAAGCCCTCTTTAGAATATTTTACTGTTTTATGACCTTGTCTGAAGGTGCCTGTAGACTTTGCATGCTTTCAAAGCAAAGTAGAAGATCCCAGTTTTTTTATTTAGCATAATGAATGTCAATACAAATTGACTCCATTCTAAATTAATTGGGTACAAATTAAAGGCATTTGTTTTCATGATCTTGAGTATATACAGCTAAACCCAGAACTAGAAGCTTGGGTTCTCCTGTTAGATGGAACAGTTTTCAGCCCTTTTTTAGCTGATGTTGTTTAAATGAACAAATCTAAGCAAACATCCAAACCGTTTTCAGTTCTTCATAGTTTTTGTTTGTGTTGCTTGCTGCCCTACATTCTTCGTCTCCCCAAGCTCACATTCAAATTTTTTGTTTGTCAGATCTTAATTGCTTCAAAACGTCCCTACTAATCCTTCGGATCTGTGCAAACTGACCCAAAATATTCCGGAAACCCATCGCCGCACCGCTTTTTTGCGTTTTTGGACAACGATAGTCAGAAAATTGAATTTTCGTATTTTTCGAGTTACTCGAATTTTTTGAGTTTTTCCACTTTTTTTGAGTTTCCACCGCTGCACCGCTGTTTTGCACCGCCAAACAAAATTCAAGTTTTTCAAAATTTCGATATTTGCATCCGCCAAACTGCACAATAAATTTTGCATCGGCCGACCTACAGTAAATGTGCATCCGCCAATAATTTGCATCCGCCGTTATATCAAATTTTCAAGCATTGAAATTTACGAGTTTTTCTTAGAAAATTCCATCCGACGTTTTTCTCCAGTTTTTCGATTTTTCGAGTTTCTCGGGTTTTCTACGTTTTTTTTAGTGTCTCCTATTTTTTCGAGTTTTTTTTAATTTAATTTTTAATTTTGTTCAAAAAAAATTTGATTCGACGTGCATCCGACGACCACCTCACACGCACAATCGGACCAGAAATTGCACCATTCGAAATTCTAGTTTTTGTAATTTTTTCGAGATTTTCGAGTCTCAAATTTTTTCGAGATTTTCGAGTCTCAAATTTTTTCGAGTTCTCTAACTTTTTTCGAGGAAATTGCGTCCGACGATTCCATTGTAGGAATTTGGTGGGTCTTCAACGGATACAACTTAACCTTTCTGGTTCAAAGGTTGCACCGTGATACAACTTAGCCTTTCTGGTTCAAAGGTTGCACCAAAATCATAAAGCCTTTTGTCCCTTCCGTGAGCCACGTTCCGGAATCCCGTCCCAGGACGCCTAGCCGCCCACGAATCCAAGTGCTCCCCCTTACCCGCAAAGGGGCTGGTAAAAACATATAGCTCAAGGTTGGAATGAAATATTCATTGCAACTACTATAGTGTACCAATCTTTGAGATTATTCTCACACATCAGTGACTTTCATCTGCAAATCCTGTACCTTCATTGGGAAAGGCAGCTACTTTCACGCATAGTAAAAAAAATCAGTTTGAGACAAAGACATGGTGCCCTTATGCCGAGGAGCCCATGGCATGGCTTTCTCGTGTAATGGAGACAAAAAAAAGGGGATAATCATGGCATACATACAGTGTCCTCAAAGAATAAGCTTCAAATTTCTGCTATGCTCTATAATGGTATAAAGGTTACTCCAATGCTTCCCAATCTGCTGCCATGGACTCAACCAGCCCATATCAGAAATTTAACATGGCTAGCAGGGCGTGTAACATTTCTAAAATTGAATTCACACTAAGACAAACCTCAACGAATTCCAGACCCCGTCCCTTTACACAGGTACTCTCATCTTGTTGATAAATAAGCAGTTTTTCTATACATACCCTATGACCGGGAGTAGATTCTCTCCATTTTAGTTAAAACCAGAATTTAGCTTAGAAGATGATAAGAGTATCCTTGTGTCTTCACCATACATGCTATGCAATCTGGCACTAGATAGTTAGCATGAAAGATGTCACTCACCTTCATTTAAGATGAAAGTCTTCGAGCATACAGCTCTCAATTCTTATACAACTGCATCATTTATGTCTTCAATCCTCAGTTCTTGTGAGGCATATAAGACCTTCCAGGTAGAAAAAGTCTTAATTCTTAATACAATTGCATTGTCAGTCACCAGACCTTCAGTTCTTGTGATGGTATCTAATAAAGTCTAAGATTTTCCAGTTATTTCAAATGCAGATGCAAGGCAGGCACAAAGAGATGTCCCCATATTCCTTGTTTGACTATTGGTTACAATTTGGTTCTGATCTGTATCTATGAGAAATTGACTGTGCACGAAGCCAACAACGGAAAAGATTCCAAAGAGCACTTATTTGGCTTATTCAGCTTCAGTTATGAATCAAGAAACTGCCCACAGATTGTTGGACTTATTTTAATGATTTAAGACAATATGCTTCACAAGTGAATGCTTATGAAAACTTTCATAATCAACAAAAGACTGACATGATCACTCAATTTTTTAAAACTTTTCCCAGCTTTACCTGTGGATGATGCATGACTTTGATACAACTCTCTTTGTTAAATTAATGTCACATAGGATGTTAATCTTTCAAATTTGTCTTTTTCTCACCAAGGTTGTGTCCATAACTTTTGTATTATGCAGGATCTTACGAATCAACTTTTTCAGAATGCAGTGAGAGGTATTACAAATTTCTGATTTCTAATTGATCTTGTGAATCAATATCTAGCATCATAAAGTTCTGAGTTTTTTGTATTCCAACAATTATTGACATACCACCATTCCAAAGAATTTAGGCATGTATAGCATAGAAAGCTGAAGTTATTGGAGTGTGACACTGCAACAATATTGTCAATAAGATGTTTTGTCTCTGATAAAACAAAAAGATTTTTTGCTCTCTAGTTGACAGATGTAACATTTGGTAAGTCACAACCGATGACAGGCACAAAGACAATTCAGACTGGAAAGATTGTTGCTTGCTTGAATACATTTGATTCCTTTTTTATTCATTTCATGTTTCATACATCAATGGAGTGTGACACTGCAACAATATTGTCAATAAGATGTTTTGTCTCTGATAAAACAAAAAGATTTTTTGCTCTCTAGTTGACAGATGTAACATTTGGTAAGTCACAACCGATGACAGGCACAAAGACAATTCACACTGGAAAGATTGTTGCTTGCTTGAATACATTTGATTCCTTTTTTATTCATTTCATGTTTCATACATCAATGGACTGTCAACTCTTAAAAACAGAAAAAACAAACATTCGAAGCCCTTGATGGCGCATGGGAGTTGGCCTACTTTTCTTGCAACTGAAGTAAATATTTAAGCAAAAAGCTGAGCTCACTTTGAGAAAATAGATGGAAAATAGTTTCACAGCCATTGAGTCATCAAACTTGCTTCAAAGAAAGTTTACTCCAGTTTTTCCCATATTTATGTTAAAAGGCTCTGCAGCATCTCTCATAAAAGCATGTCTTCAATGATCATGGCATCTTCTTCTTTACCAATGGCAATATCCTGGAATTAACTGCTGGACCATACAAAAAGGATAAGATAACCTTTTGGATCTGTGACTTCCTTTGCGAATTTTCACATTTTAACATGCTCCCAGCAATGCAGCCAGATAGAAATACCTAGAATAAAGATCATTGAAGTTGCAATTTCGTGGGAGGGCCTAGTTTAATGTACAGTATAAAAGGATTGAGATTAGCTGTAGGCATCAATTAACTCATCCCTTAAAAAAAACTAGTAAAGCTTATTAAGGACTAAGGGTAAAACTTAAAAACTTGCAATTCGAAGTGCTTACAGAAGGAATTTCCTATGATTTCTTTATAGAAAGCCTGCACAAAAAGGGTCAGTATTGTACAAGACAATTCTAATCAGTAAGGTAGAACTGCAACCACCAATAGCAAATACAAGAATAGGAATAACCATGACCAAAGCACCAACTGTCACAAACTTTAGCAGTCGACTGGCAAATTCTTCCAAACAGAGTCCAGAAATTTTCCTTTATCAGTCGCGAATCCCTCCAAAAGGTGTCCAAAAGCTTCCTTTATTACAAAATGGCCCACATGTGCCAAAATGGAATGACTGTATACACTTCAAAATATATTAGAGGTCCTCAAAAATCATTTAACCACTCCCTTTGATAGAGTCTAAAAGACTGTTTGCCTCTTCTAGGAGAGTATATATGCATTTATGGGCACTACAGCATGAAGGCACTAGTCTCTAGTTCCAACCTGCCTGCCAGATGGATTCCATTTCCAGGTAAGAAAATGAATAACTTATTTAGTCTCAATAACTTGTCAATGATAAAGAGAATGAGGCATGAACAAAGAAGAATACATGAGGTCTGAAGAAACATGAAATTGATGGTAGATCCTTCAGTGGCCTCCTGCCAAGCTTTAAACACCATATGAGAACCAGAAAAGAATAACCAAACAAACTTTCCAATTCCTGCTTACAGCTTTCCCAGTAGCGTGAACCGTGGTACAGTTCTAGTATTTAATTAATTAATCAATTTTTTGCAAAATTCCCCCCAAAACCCCTCCCAAGGCATTTTTGGACTGTTTTTGGGGGTGGGTTGTTTAATCAGAATTAATGGCCGTTTAATCTCTGTTTTTTGGGATAGATTAACAGATTAACAGAGAATAAAAGATTAACAGATTAATTAGATTAACAGATTAATTATATTAACAGATTAAACGGATTAACAGATTAATGGTTGTAATCAGAATTGTTAAAAAAAACAGAGATCTATTAAACAGCCATTAATCTGTTAATCTGTTAACAATTCAGAATCTCTGTTCTTTTTAGCAATTCTGATTTTTTTTGGCATTTTTTTGGGCTATTTTTGGGGGTGGCAAACTAAAAATAATTAATTAAATAAATAAATAATTGTGCGGTTCACCACGATTCCCCCAAAAAAAAATTGTGAACCGTACGGTTCTGAGAACCGTGGCGAACCGTCCACGGTTCACGGATTCTATACTTGGGAGGGGTTTTGGGGGGAATTTGGTAGTTAATTAATTAATTAATTAAATAGAGGAACCGTACCACGGTTCATGAACCATGGTACGGTTCACCCCACGGTTCCCAGGACCCATGGTTCTGAGAACCGTGGCTTCTATGATTATAGCAAATAGGATTGAGTGAAAAAGATTGGAGAACTTGGATTGCAGGATCTGCACATAACCGTGATGTTGTTGCAGGAAAATCTTCATAATATCATGATGGTTCATCCAATTGGAACACAGCTTTCATACCTTGTGGCTTGTTTTGTTGCTTGTAAGCTATGAACAGTATTTGTGAGCCTGTGATCAAGCCAGTGTACAGTCAATCCCATTTGAATGTTATTTAAAATTGTTTGCAACCTCAAAATTTCAAGCCTTTTTTGTGGGACCTAAGGCCCCGAAAAGAGGCCAAAGGATCAAGTGTGAATATCCTAGGGCCCAATCAACAATCAAGCCCTAACAAACTAAATGTTGCTCGAGCACCTATCACCTCCTGAGCACTTTTCATCCTAAGTAGAACATTAAAAGGCTTTTTGAACAAAAGATTATAATCTTTGTTGGTCAAACTAGATTGAATGGGTGTCACAACAGCAAATGCTCAACAATACACTAGGTGAATGAGTGCTTTGACCATTTTGGGGATTTTTTTACACCAAAACTGTAAGTTATCATAAAAAACACAAGAAAATTAAAAGTAATAAAAGAATTGGTAACAAAATGAAAGAAAATGTAACTAAGTGAACATAACAGATAACTAAATGACAAGTCGACACAATACTACAAGAATTGAAGAAAGTGGAAGCAAGAACTTGCTAGACGATCTAAGCTACTCTCTAATCTCCAATCAATTACCTCCAGATATTGAGACTTGTGGCCACACTGAGAAGGTACTCTACACCATATTTTGGGGCCCAAAACTAACAAAATGTCCTAATTAAATGCCAATTAAGAAATGATGGGTCCAATGCCCCAAACTATAAGGCCCACATGATAATTAACTAAACAACCATTGTATGTACAAGCCTCCTTGTGCATGATACATATTGATAGCTGGTGACACTGAGTATGCAATTGTCCTAAAGTCTAGACGAAGAGCCCTTAACTCGAGAGCACCCCCGAGAATTGTTACCCAACAACAAGACATCAGAGCTTAATTAATAACTGATCTTGAAAAAGTCAATAAGAATGCTAGTGCTCTTCAAAGCTCCAAAAAGTTACCTCGCGTGAGATGGAGCAAAATAGTAACAGCTCATAGAAATGCCGTTTTTTCTGCAATGTTCGAACGTTCTAGGTGCAACAGAAATTATTACTCGACTACAGTGGAAGTCCGTGAACATCCTTCAAGCTTCCAAGTATGAGGGATGCTAAACCAGCACAACAAACAGCACAGGCTGGATGCAATCGTGCTGTAGAGAGTATTTAGCTACAGATTCTCACAAAAACATCCGGTTATGTATTTATTCTTCCAAAACTTTATCGGAAGTCCTTGTTTAACTGAGACCTTAGGCAAACAGCAAATCTTAGGCTTATATCCATGCTTGGATGCAGTTGGATTGAGCTTTCAAGAATTAATTTTCATTGTTAACTCTTATCTCAAGTGAAAGCAAATGTGCAGGTCTGTCTGCACTCTTGAGGCTGGGAGGAAGCTTGCAAGACAAACTCTATTATCAAGTTGGCAACATTCAGAATCCTTGCCTTCCTTTTTTCACACAATCGTCACTTTTTGGGTTCTCCGATGGATGCCTCAGCATGTCACGTTGGGATGCTTTGAATCAGTTCTTCCAGTCGACAGGGTAACTTGAGAGAAAACACACTCTGATAACCAAAAAGATTGCATTTTGGATTTTATTACTGTTCGAGAAGGAAAGTGTGAATTTATAGATCATGTGCCCACTTCATAATGGGAATTTGATGATACACGTAAGCTCACATAGCATTTGCTTTACATATACAGAGCACCAATAGCCTTTGGCCTAAATGCCCTATATGGCAGAGAGACAAATAGTGCTCAACCATGGGACTCCAGCAATGCCAGGGACTTTATACAGTATACTGCTGACAAAGGCTACCAGGTTATAGCATGGGAGCTGGGTGAGTTAGCTTTGAAACAATGCTGATACTTCTTCTGTAGTAATTGTGCAGCTAAACAAAACAGGTGGACAGGATAGTTATGATTTAGTACATTGCGCAAACACTCTCATATTTACATACATGCCCAAGAATCAAGATAAATTGCTTAATTAGCAACACAAAAGCCAAGACTCTACCTCTTCTTTCCTGTTGCAAACAGCATACCAGGTAAGTGTTCCGTAGTTCGATCATTATTTTATATGTTGCAGGAAATGAGCTTAGCGGATCAGGAGTGGGTACAAGTGTACCTGTTTCACAGTATGCAACTGATGTGAAGACACTGCGAGGCATTGTTGATGAAATCTATGCAGGCTGGAACAACAAACCTCTAGTGGTGGCACCAGATGGCTTCTTAGATTGGAATTGGTATCAGCAGCTTCTCCAAGGCACAGGAAAAAACGTCATTGATGCTATCACTTGTCATATCTATGACCTTGGATCAGGTTCTATGATATTAAATGGCTATACCCCTCTATCCCCTAAGAAATTCACGACACACAAAATAATTACAGTAAATAATAATAAGCATTATTTTTTTAGTACTGATCATCTGAAGGAAATGCTCTATTCCATTGTGCCGACCAACTAAGAGGAACATATGTATAATCAGGCGCAAACACAGACTTGGTCGATGAAATACTCAATCCATCATATCTCAGCCAAGAGGAATCGTTGTTTCAATCTATAAAACAGCTTCTGCAAACTTCTGGACCATGGGCACAGGGCTGGGTTGGTGAAGCTGGAGGAGCTTATAACAGTGGTCAACACTCGGTCACAGATGCATTTGTCTTTAATTTCTGGTATGAATACTCAACTAAAACAAAGTAAAAATGCCTGCCAATGCACCAGATCTTGCAATATGTTACAATCTCAAGTTCTGCTCTAGTCAAACTAGCAGTTGGAATGATTAGTGACTGAAGCTCTTATGTAAAGAGTGCCCTCAAGAGCCCACAAATACAAATAACCCTACTGTGTCTTTTGTAAGGTTTACTTAGTAGTACTGAGAATTCTTTTACTTTGCAGGTATCTAGATCAGCTAGGTAAGGCAGCCAAAAATGGTATCAAAGTCTACTGCAGACAAAGCCTGATAGGTGGGAACTATGGCCTCCTTGACCACACTACTTTCCAACCTAATCCAAATTACTTCAGGTATCATCTGGCCTCATGCACTTTCAGAGTGAAGATTTTGGTTTGAAATTAGAGAGTCTCGAGCAAAAGAGGCTATAAAGACAACTTCCTTTGCTGGAGTGGAAGCTTAAAAGGTCGAGGTGTGAGTAATCTGCTATTGTAAAACCATGTGTTTGATGAGTGCAGCGCACTGTTATGGAAAAAACATATGGGAACAGATGTGCTTTCTGCGACCGTACAGGGAGCTTCGTATCTACGAGCCTATGCCCACTGCTCCCAAGGAGATGCGGTATGCCCTTACCGCCAAATCCACATACTACTAAAGTGCTCTTATCTAGTAGATGTTCTTGTAAAAACATGGGGAAGTGATTTTAGTTCATTTGCCCTTTTGTACCTGGAAGAGAGGAGTAAAACATTAAATGGGATCCAAAAACTCTTAAGCAAGAGACCGTAAGACAATATTTTAGGCAACACATCGACAAATTGTGCCTTCCAAAGTTCGTACAAAGTTTCACAAGCAGCGACCACAAAAAGAAGATAGGAGGAAGAAAAAGAAAAAAAGAGCTTCTTAATATTGTTTTATCTTTTCGTTTTAACATTTTGGGGCAGCACGTTCCGACCCCAAAACCTTGATACGGATTTCTGAGAAGCAGGGCATCCCTCCAAGCATCACTTCACCAATAAGTCAAAATTTCTCTCAAATTTATACACTAAAATATGAATCCGTTATACAGAGGCAAAGTCTCTTCTACACCTGCCTGGTAAATCGTAAACAATCCATGTACGAATCAAAGACCTTTACATTTCCAACACAAAAAGCCAGAGATTTTTTAGCTTTATCAAATACATCAGTTTAGCATACCTTCTTAAGATTCAAGTTCTGAGGTCCTTTTGTATCGGATGTGTTTGTGCAGCAATCAGTCACAGTGGTGGTACTGAATCTCAGCCAAAACACACAATATACAGTAAATCTAATCCTCTCTGACGCCAATCAAGGAAACGTAAACCTAATAGCTTCTCAATCTGATGCAAAAGCCTCCACCAACGCTGACGGCGACCATTTTCAAGGCAAGAAGAATCCAGACATAAAGATTTCTACAAACACACAAAGGCTAGAATACCATTTGACTGCGCTCAATGGCGACCTACACAGCCAATCCGTCTTGCTAAACGGAAACTTGTTGCAATTCACAGCTAATTATGCCCTACCAGACCTGATCGCGGTCACAGCGGCTGCTTCTGACCCGCTAGTGGTGGACCCCATTTCAGTTGTGTTCGTGAAGCTGGTAGGCGTCTCCACCTCCGCTTGCACTCAGGCAGCAGGCGCTTGATCCGCCATCGCCATCTCCTCCTCCTCGTTTGCAACAAGCAGCAGAAGAAGAAGGAAAAAAAGTACTACCAAAAAGCTCGATTCATTTGAGCCGTGTTCATATTTACGTGTTTGTGTTTTATTAGGTCGCTTTTGAACTCCGTTCACACGGGGTTATCTTGTTGACATGAACTTTTTTTTCCCCCTAGTCTAGAGATTATTTGATTATTTGACCTTTCTTGTGAATTTGACATTCCGCATTGCTAATGCTTCAAGGAACCTGATCTTTTTTATTGTTGTGATGCGTAGCAAACTACCTCTACTAACCACTCGTTTCTTATTTGGGCTATTTTTTATTTTTAACTATAACTGTAGTTCTTATTTCCGCTATAAATACAGTTTTGATTCTCAAAAAAGTGTGTGTTTTGTTGTTAAACTCTAAACTATATCATCCGGTTTTGATATAAGCATCCTACTTTGTGATGTTGTTTAATTTCCGACACCAAGCTTATAAAGGCCTAGGAAGGTCACATTGGCTTGTCAAATCTTTTTGCTTTCAATAAGACCTTGTTCTGATCTTAGTTGTAGTACACGAATTGCTCTTGTTAATCCTATATTTCTTTAAACTTCCCGTGGGGGGGGTATATTTCTTTGTCATTAATGTTCTTATAGGTTGGGGTTATATTTCTCTGTCATCAATGTGCTTATAGGCTTTATATCAATAAATGCATCAGGGTGCTTTCTTTGATTACAAATTGTTTTGATATAAATTAAAGCTTGCAGCCTCTACTTTACTTCAACATTTTTGCTAATGTACAGCCAACACAAATAAATGGAAGCTAACACTAGTTCAAGCACACTCTTTACACTCTATCCATATCACACAAACACTCTTTGCACTCTTTTCATATCACACAAACAAGCTCCATTCGTGGCAACATTATTATTTTCATCATTCACTTTCATTCAAAAGCATTAAAAACTAACATCTTAGAGGTGAACTATATACTCTAACCACTATCACTACAAATGAGCTATATATTCTAGACACTATCACTACAAATGAGCTCCTTCAAACACTTAAACACTACTCCACATCGCTAACACCTCCCTTTGGTCCAATCACCTCAAACTAGTTGGATTAACTATTTCTATGTTTCATAATGTGACTTTAAAACATTTCAAATATTGAGTTACAAATTGGCCATCTATTTGAGCATGGCTTGTGATTCTATGCAGATTAACTATTGCTCTCAAGCTTGGCTTATAAACACAAAATGTTAGGACAAATTTCCTACTACTTCTTGTTGCAAATTATATTTTGATATTTACACTTCATTTTCTAACAAATCGTATGTGCTGCAGAATCACGATTCTGCAGTTAAGATTGATCATGATACTTGGATCACGAAACCAACATAAAAGAGCCATGGTTTCAAGCCCTGCTACTACTATCCATTCTGACGAGGAGTCAGATGACGGACATCATTGGAGGAGAATTGTCATACGTGATGATTCGCAAATGGACGTAGTAAAATTTGGACCGAAGCCCTAGCTATGATGGATTGTCTTCAGTTTGATGTTTCATCAGCTGAGCAATCTCCCAAGCGAAGGTTGACCGTAGACCCATTTTTTTGATGAAGACAATATCTCGATCAAGAGATTAGCACAACTAGCGAAGAAATCTAGTGAAGGCCATCAAGACTTCGTTTCACTTTTGATGATGAGCCTAGAGGCTATACCCTAGGAACCCTGTTTTCTAATCCAAATAGCCCCTGAAGATAGACACAAGATGGCCTTTGCAACATAAAATGGGGTTTACGCTTATAATGTCATGCCTTTTGGCTTATGTAACGCCCCTTCGACATTTCAACGCGTTATGCAGCACCTCGAAGCATTAGAAAAAAATCTTCATTCGCTGCCGTAGGTTTGGAGTTTCACTAAGCCCTAATAAGTGTCAAATCTGGGTCACCCATGGGGTAGTACTCGGACATATCATTTTGAAGGATGGTATTTCTACCGACCCTTCAAAGATCAAGGTCATAGTTGAAATGCCCTTACCTGCAACAGTGAAGAAAGTTTACGTTTTCCTAGGTCACACTAATTATTATCACATCTTCATAATCGATTATGCCGGCAAGGCACGACTCGTTTATTTAGTTGTGGTAGACCTTAGATGGACCGAGGAGCGCATCAAAGCTTTTGAGGAATTAAAAACAGTGCTCACAACAGCCCCATACTTCGTTCCCCAGACTACACGAAGGAATTCCATGTGCATACCGACGCAAGTAAGTATGCCATAGGAGGTCTCCTTGCACAACCGGATGAATATGGAAAGAATTTTCCAATCCGTTTCTTGAGTAGGCAACTGGTGTTTGCTGAAGTAAACTATACAACAACAGAGAGAGAGAGAGAGAGAGAGAGAGAGAGAGAGAGAGAGAGAGAGAGAGAGAGAGAGAGAGAGAGAGAGAGAGAGAGAGAGAGAGAGAGAGAGAGAGAGAGAGAGAGAGAGAGAAGCATTGGCCATGGTCTACGCTATACATCAACTAAGACATTATTTATTAGGCTAGAGCTTTGCCTTCTACACAGACCATCAAGCCCTACTATATATTGCTAATAAATCTTGTAAAACAAGACGTATAGCTCAATGGCTCTAAATACTCGAGGAATTCAATTTTCAGTCGTCGTCAAGAAAGGAACACGACGTTTCATGGATGATCACCTTTCCCAACTTCCTAGTACTAAAAAGGCAGATGCACCAGTCAACGACAATCTTCCTGATGCATGTCTTTTTCAGATCGATGCAACACCCTTGTGGGCTGAGGAAATCACTCAGTTCCTAACCACATGCAGACTCAAAGAAGGCATGAGTACGGTAGCAAAAGTAATTTTTTTGCTAAAAGCAGCACCCTTTCAACTCATAACAGGACAGTTTTACAAAAGGGGCACTAACAATATTATACGTAGGTGCGTTTATGAATCTAAGATACGTTCTATCATATCTCAGGCTCATGAAGGCATTGGCGGTGGTCACTTCTCGGCTAAAGCGAGCCAAAATCATCCTTCGAGCAGGCTTATGGTGGCCATCCCTTTTGCTATCATTGAAGCATGTGATGTCTGCCAACGAGCCAAGAAATATACAAAAGCTGACCTCACACCGTTGACACCCATTATAGAAAGCGAAGCCTTCCATAAGTGGGGTATCGACTTTGTTGGACCCATCAGTCCGGTAGCAAAAAACACTCAAGCCCGTTATATCCTAATAGCAACATATTACGCCACTAAATGGGTTGAGGCACGTGCAACAAAGGACGCCACTGCGGAGACCGTAGCACATTTTCTTTATGAAAACATTATTATGCACTTTGGCTGTCCAATAGAGTTTGTTAATGATCGAGGCACCCACTTCTTAAGTGAAGTGATCGATAATCTCCTCCGCCATTATCTTGTTGTTCACCGCAAAAGTACTCCGTACTATCCTAGATGTAATGGCCAGGTAGAATCCACCAACAAGACGATTTGTAAGATCTTAACCAAGATAGTAGAAACAAGCCGATCAGATTGGGAAACCAAACTATCCTCTGCTATCTGGGCGTACTGCACAACTCCCAAGAAGGCCACTGGATGGGTTACCCCATTCCATCTCGTATATGGTCAAGAGGCAGTAATGCATGTTGAATTCTTGGTACCATCCTTGCGAGTTATGCAAGCCTTCTCCATGGATCTATGTGAGAAAGCTACCACTGAACAACTAGTAAAAACCAGGCTCTTTACGTTAGCCCAATTGTGTGAGACCCGACTTATATCGTATCATGCACAATTGGTTAACAAACGTTTCCAAAGTCCTGGCACGATCGTCACCTGCGTTCTAAGGATTTACACTTAGGTGATCAGGTGCTTCTTTACACATCTAAGAAGCATCCAAGAAAACTGAAATTCAGAAGCGAAGGACCTTATGTTATCAATAAAATATTCCCTAATGGAGCAATCCAATTGCAAACACTTGACGGAGTACTCCTAGACACTGTCGTCAATGGTGGTCGTCTGCGGAGGTACTACAAAGAGTTGTTTTTTGTTGATCCAATTTAAACTCCACCTCTGTTGTATATATTATTGTTACAATTTTTTTCTATTTTGTTTTCCTTATTCTGCATGCTTATTATTTTGAATCTTCTTGTTCACTGCATCTGTGTATTTTTGGTGCATCTTTATTTTTCATACTCTTTTTCTCTCATCCATATTCATTCTTAGAGAGAGTTATAAGTCAACAACTCTTGCTCTACACCACAGGGATAAGATTTGTCATATTCTAGGTCTAGTTCACTTCTGCACAAATAATATCTCAAACTTTTCACTTATAGCACAAATCAGATAACTGGGATATTTCATTACCATGGAAACTTCTATTTTGAGACACTGTCATATCTCACTTCAAGAAGTTCTACCACAACATTACTGAGATGCAGTACTCAAGAGTCCATTGGTCACCATTTCGACCATGCCACTTACTCAGCATCTCGATTGCGCCAATCCGTCAGCACCTCAACTGAGCTCCTTCATGAAGATCTCAACCGCGTACCCTGCTTACAGTCTCAACCAATGCCTCAATCTTCAAATCTCGACCGGGCCGCCACAACACCGTTCCTCAAGATTTTTGAAATCTCGACCGCGTCTTCCCGTTACAATGTCGACCGGGTCAGGCACTTTTAAAAATATCGACCGAGGAGATTCGACGAGTGACCATAAATACGTCAAGAATGAACACATTCTTACCTCAGCGACGTACGACCTTTGGAGCTTTCATGCAACAACTTTCTAGCGATTTCTTGCACACATCATCCTTCCTGGCAATCATCCACTCCATCGATCACTCATACTTTAGACATCTCGTTCCTTGACTATCACGCGATACCATCTAGCCACGAGTTTGAGCACCATCACCACAGATATCAAAAACCTAATATCGCCAGAAGGTAAAACTTTTTCATCGCCAACTCTTGCAAATCGAAGCGCTAAGGGGTAGTGCAGCTGGAGCACAAATCACGCTCTAGTTTCAATATTGTGAAACATCTTTTCAACACTACCACCATTCCATACTCCTTGTCTTCTAACTTCATCCTCATCTCCACCACCATCATCTCACCACAACTCATCCATTCCACATCTACGAACTTTCCTTCACACCTACACATTCTGTTTCCACAGTCATCCATCGTTTCCATCCTTGCACCCTTTCCATACTCCATCGGCATCTATACATCCTTGTCTTTTTTATCCATTCTACTTCACACTATCTCCTCTCTAAATCCAACCTCACTGCATCAATTTCTATCCTTACCCACACAACATTTTCATACACCTCCACTTTCCACACATTCTCAGTTCTATTCCGACCAAGTTACCCCACCTTCTCAACTGCGTCATCTCATCATACTCTCAACCATGTCATCTCATCATCCTCTCGACCGTGTCATCTCTTCACCCTTTCAACCACGTCATCTCATCCCCTCTCGACCGCGTCCTCTCCTCACAGTCTTGACCGCGCCCTCTCCTCACATTCTCAACCGCGTCCTCTCGTCATCATCTCAACTGCGTCCGTCCTTCACTACCTCGACCGAGTCTACCCATCACAATTTTACCCGCGTTGTGCCCCTGTTATCTCTGTTACCTCTGTCTCAAATCTCAACCACGCCCATTTTTCCATAATATCTTTTTTTTCAGTTTCAAAAATGTCTTCCCACCAGTCCTCATGTTTAGATGATCCAGATGCAAATAAAATCGATATCCAGATGGGTAAGCTGAACGTGGCAGAGATGACGACTTGGTACTAGCAGGCAAGCACGTTCCTAATGCAGATTGACTTCCAGTTACCTCTTCTATTTGGATACCAAAGTCCATATCTGTTGCACATGACCTATGCCTCATACAACACCACCGCAAGGTCATGCAGTTTCATCATCCCTATAATGAAAAACTATGTATACAACGTCTTTCTTTCTGGAGCTGACCTTCATAACTTCGGCTTACCTCGAGGACCGAATGCAATCACCAGAACATTACAAAAGATCAAAACAACAGTGTATTTCAAGTTCATCGATCCCTCTATTGAAAAGTGGAAGACAATGGATGGTTATCGTTTTGACGCCATCAACGATCCAGCTCTGGCTGCTGCTTGTGCTTACTTGACCAAGTACACACAGTGGTACAAGTCGAAGATCATGCGAATCCCAATGTCCAGGTTCCACATGCTGGCAGATTCATAATTGCACAGCCATAATCTTTATGATTGGGCCCAGTTTGCTTCGAATTGCCTCCATGAGTGCATCAAGAACAAGCAACTGTCCACCTTGCTAGGATACCTCATGACAGATCTAACGATTCGACAAGTACAAAATGGACCTAAACTCAGGGAGATATTGTAGGTGGCCGGCAAAGCTTGGGACATTCCAATCCAATCCAAGAAGTCCAAGCGGTCTCATGTTCACATATCGTCGCCACAAGGGCCAGCACTTAAAAGGCTGAATACAAGCATCATCAAGCTGGTGACAAAACAGGCAACACCAACAACCTCCCAACAAGATACAGCAGTAGAAGGATCTTTAGTAGCAAAAGAGGTCGATAGCTCCAAGGCAACACTACCCGAAACACGCCAGCAAAGGAGAAGAATAAAGCTCATGGCAAAGAAAAGATCACCAAATGCCACAGATTCAGAAGAGTCTGAGTCTGAGGGAGAATTACTCACACGGAGACCACGCCACATGAGCCAGGACACACCATTTCATTCGACATCATCAGGCTCAACAGGCTCCCAATATGGCAGCTCCAGATCAAACGTGGCAGCCCAGTAGCACTCCTCACCCTTACACACAATCGATGACGGTGATGGAGCAACCTCTTCTTTGGCAACAAACACGGCACCGATACCACAATTGTGCCACCAGATCAAACAACAAGTCCTCCTATCTTGATTACAACGCCGACGCCACCAAGCTCACCAAAGGCACAATCTTTGGGGGGGAGAGGAGTGGGGAGTACCATTCCCCAAGACAGGGGAGCAGCTCAACAACCACAGGCCCAGCAAGTCCATACTCTCACGGACACGTCGTAGTACTTTGATGCTACAGACCTGATGGAAATCAGTGATGATGATGCAGGAGAAACGGATCTCACCACTGACCACTACCATCGCCACCACTGTTTCTACTAACATTGTTTTTCCACTCCCTCCACTCCCACCCTCATTCCCTCCACAAAGTCTATTCTTTGGACTAACTTCACCAACTCATACCCCTGATCAGTACCCAACTCTCACCAATCCTGAAAAGCTCTCTGAAGCAGCTAAGCGTTCAATGACCAGCCTATCCGAAACGAGCTACCATATGCATTGGTTAGTAAGCCAACACCAAGTGCTTGAAAATAAGGTCCAATACTAGAGCCAAGAGATCGCACATCAGCAAAAGTTGGCCAAAGGAAAAGAAAAAGAGTCAGAAGAAATAAGATCTGTGATGGCCGGGTAGAGATACAATTGGAAGAGGTTCAACAACAACTAAAGCACCAGATGGCCTAGATCAACCAAGCGTGAGATGGATCGTCGGGTGCAATGACAGATGATGTCCCTCTGGTTAAGCCCGAGGATATATAGTTCCAGGCCCACAGGCCACAGCCATCCGGATGGAAAAGTACGTGCGGTTAGTTTAGGAATGAGAAGCCGAGAAAAAGAATTTTGAAAATGTCATGGCCAAATAGGAAAAGATCATCCCTGAGTCCCAGAAACAGCTTGAAGAAATGACAAAGTCCCTTGGACAAGGTGAACCAATTGTGGGGCACGTCCTGCAATGCCCAAGCGGGTGCTTCTATGAAGAAACCACGGGACAATGATGGAGATGACGGAGTTGGAAATAAGGATGGGCAAACCCAGCCAATAGATGATAGTCCGGGATCGGGAGGCTAGAGAACCCAAGCTGCTTCCAGAGCTTTTCCTCCTCCCCCTCCTATTTCTAATCCTCATTTTTATTTATTATTTGATTTTTCTGAAACATTTGTTCCTACATATCATGTTTCTTCACTTTCCTCCTCTCCACCACCTCCTAGCAGATTATTGGGCCCATCTAAAGGTCCACAACTGACACGTACAAAGCCCGACGGGACGAGTTCCTACAACAGCTCCGTTCTCCCAGTGCGGCGTTGTTGTAAAGCTGACTCAGGTGCACCCAGTGTGCCCTGTAAGACTCTAAGGGGTGACGCTCCCTAAGGTCCCAGAGCAAGTTAGAACGTCAACGACTGAGCCTCCGACCTGTGGTGAGCCAGTCAAGTAGTCTCAAGTCATGAGCTAGCTCTGGAGCTCGAGTCATGGCCTAGTCAGAAAGCAAGTTGATTCTGCCGCCGGGACGGCTCCCGGGACCCATGTCCGGGAGCCAGACTGATTCTGCCAGGCTTGCCAGGCTTAATCAGCAAAATAAAAACTAAGTCCTAAAAAGCGTGCTTTACCAAAAAGCACTATGTTTCAGAACAGAGGGGGTCCGTCGAATCACAGCAGAACTATAGGGGGGAGTCCGACAGACAGAAACTTGGGCAGCTCAACCAGTGCCAGAAATCCAGTTGCCAGGTCTAAGCTCCCTCTACTAGCACGAGCTAGGCACAATGCCCAGCACGTGTTGGTGGCCCTGAGACCGGTCAGTCTATGTATGAATGTAACCTCTTCCAAATCTAATAAAGTTGATCCTTGGGGATGATTACCATTTCGGTTTCGCCTCCAGGGACTGGTCCAAGTGGAAGGACCCTTACTACAACCTTTTTGCTTCGTCGGCGCCTAAGGGTCCACGTCACCGACGTGTGGCTTGCCGCTATGCCAATTGGTCAGTTTGGTGACCACTATGCCTTGGGTTTCATGTGTGGCTTGTCTTTGCCTTTGGTTACCTTTTGGGGACGGATTTTGAGTTGGCTTTCGGGTTGGTTGGGATTCCATTTTTCTTAAGTCTGAATGGTTAAGCTTGTTACGTTTCTGAGTTGGCTTTTACGTAAGTGCATAATGAATGAATGTTAGACTTAAGCGCGTGTTGGGGAAACCACTCAAGTCCCAGCATCGTTTGAGGTGCCGGCGCAACATGTGGTATCAGAGCCGACTAGCCGGTCAGCTACGCAAGTCTCACAGGGATGGCCACGTTTTTGGGATTTGTCAGGACAACCGTTGCACAAGGTGCTGCCCACAGTGTAAGCACGGGTACGTCCACGGTCGGGGTGGTCGGTAGAACGGGGGACTTGATGAGTCAATGTGCTGCCCTTGAGGTGTAAGCACGGTCAGTTCTCGAGGTTCGGGCTTGGCGCCGTCCGCACGTAGGACAGATGAGACAAAGTGCTACCTAGGTAGGTGAAAGCACAATCTGTGTCTTGTGGGGTGCAAGGTGACATATTCGAACTGTACGGGTTAACCATTGATATAGAGATGCTGCTCGAATTCGGGTGTAAAGCACGGGTGGTTAGCTGCCAGTGCGGGATAGTTGTCGATCGTTTAGCTATAAGGACTATCGACCAAAAAGTGGTGGGACATAACTGAGGCAATGTGCTGCTTAATGGTGAAAGCACGGATGGTTGGATGATGGTTGGATGGATGTTTCCCCGTGGGCTAATTCTGTGATAGATTTGCATGGGCGAGGCTAGGCAAAGGTCCTACATCCGGTCTCAAGGGGAATGTGACTTGAGAGGGATCCTCTGTTTAGCTTTGGTTGGTATGTTCGTTTGTGGTGTGCTTGCCTAGACCTGAATTATTCCTGACTACTTGTTTTGATCCAGGTGATCTGATCTAGTTGGGAGTTGTGAGAGGAGCTTACATTTATGAGTGACGACACACAAGTATGGAAAGGAACTTCCATGGGGCAACCCACAAGACTGGTTCAAGATTGTTATTCTTATCAGGAAAGATCACGGGGAGGAAGTCAGATTTCATGATCGACTCCGGAGCTTCACATAACTATATCTCAAGGAGCGTAGTGGAACAATTCAGCTTGCTGACCAATAATGTTACATCTACTCTCAAGGTAGAAACAACGAAGGGAGCACTAGATGTAGACAAAGCGATATTGAACATCCCGGTGCAGATTGGAAGATGGAAGGCTAAACTTAGCTTTTTGATTTTAGAGATGGATGCCTTCGATGTGATTTTGGGCCTCCCTTGGTTAAATGAACACTGTATCGCAGTTTTGGGTATGAGCTCAAACTTGGTCCTCTTGGATTACAAGGGACAAATCTGCGTGACAAAAGCCCTGCCCGGAGGAAATGCTAAGGATACCGATATTGAACAAAATCTGGTTGCAGCATTAGCGATGAAAAGAATGGCGAAAGGGAAAAGGTCAAAGTGCTTTCTTTGCATCTGCCGAGAAGTCCCAGAAGGGAAAAGTGTGCGACAAGAAAACTTGCTAAAAGAAGTAGCAGATCTGCTAGAAGAATTTAGCGATGTGTTTCCGGAGGAACTCCCAGCTAAGCTACCTCCTCGAAGACCAGTGGACCATAAAATTGAGTTGGTACCAGGAACGGAGCCAACTGCACGAGCACCCTATAGAATGTCACAAGAGGAGTTGGCAGAACTGAAATGACAACTTGGTGAATTGATAGACAAAGGTTTTATTAGACCTAGCGCTTCACCTTTTGGAGCCCCAATATTGTTCGTGGAAAAGGTGGACAAAACTCTTCGAATGTGTGTGGATTATCACATGCTTAACAAGAGTACCATCAAGAACAAATACCCCATGCCTAGAATTGATGACCTGTTCGACCAACTCAAACATGCCAAATACTTTAGCCGAATAGATCTCAGATCTGGATATCATCAAATTTGAATAGCTAAAGGTGATGAGCACAAAATGGCGTTTCGAACACGGTACGGGAGTCACGAGTTCCTAGTGATGCCATTCGGTCTAACAAACGCACCAGCCACTTTTTGCACGTTGATGAACAATATTTTTCAAGACTGCCTGGATGAATTTGTCATTGTGTATATCGATGACATATTAGTATTTTGTCGGAGCCTTAAATATCACATTAAACATTTAAGGACAGTTCTCCAACGACTAAGGAGGAACTGCTTGTTCGCGAAAAGAGAGAAATGTGAGTTTGTGGTGGAGGAAGTTGATTTCCTTGGACATGTTATAGGCCACGGACGGATTCGAATGGATCCTAAGAAGATCAAGGCTATCTTGGATTGGATAGCACCTAAAACTGTTCATGGCATCAAATCCTTTGTGGGGCTATGTAATTTTTACAGGAGATTCATTGAGGCATTTAGCAAAATTGTGGCACCGTTGTTGGAGCAGACAAAGACTCATCTCAAAATGACATGGACACCGAAATGTGAAGCAGCGTTCTAAGAACTAAAGCGATGGATCACTCAAGAACCCATTCTTGCCCTACCGGACTTTAGCAAACCGTTTGAAATACATACAGATGCGTTAAACTTTGCTATTAGGGCCGTGTTGATGCAAGAGGAAAAACTTTGCTATTAGGGCCGTGTTGATGCAAGAAATTAAGTGATGTAGAACGACGATGGCCAACTCACGAAAAATAAATGGTTGCAGTCGTACAAGCAGTGGAGCATTGGAGACATTATGTGGCAGGAAAGCCCTTTAAGGCATTCACTGACAACGTATCACTTATGTACTTCTCATCCCAAGGTATGCTCACGCCAAAGCAGATGCGATGGAAAAACTTTCTCTCGAAATTCAATATAGACATTCTACATACGGCGGGAAAGAATAATGTGGTAGCAGATCTACTCAGTAGACAGGAGCACTTGATGGCGACGGTTTCAACCCAGGTGACCGGTCTACTCCAAGAAATCAAAGAGAACTATGGTGCAAATGCGTTGGCTAAGAATCTAATGATCGAATTCTAGCTGGGAAAGCCTTGTAAACATTTCACTTGGAAAGACCAAATGGTTGTTTATAAACAACGCAGAGTATATGTTCCAGACAACGTCAACTTGAGGAAGAAAATCTTGAGGGAGCATCATGACGTACTAGCCGCCGGACATCCATGGGTGAATCACATGTATGAACTTCTCAAGAGAGGCTTCTATTGGCCAGATATGTGGGCAGACGTTGAATCCTATGTGCAAACATGTCCTACATGTCAACAAGTAAAGGTGGAACCGCTAGCCCCAGCATGACTACTCCAGCCATTACCAGTACCAGCATACCCTTGGGACTCAGTGAGCATGGATTTTATTGTTCAACTACCACATTGCCAAGGTTTCGACTCGATTTATGTGGTGGTTGACCGTTTTTCAAAACAAGCTCACCTTGTACCAACTAAAAGTTCAGTGACAGCTGAAGAATTAGCGAGGTTATTTTTCAAATGTGTCTTCAGATACCATGGCCTACCTAGAACGATTATTTCTGACCGAGACACCAAGTTCGTCGGAAAGTTTTGGACTTGCCTATTTCACCTCGTGGGAACTGGACTGAATTTCAACACTGCATATCACTCTCAAACAGATGGGCAAACGGAACGAGTCAATCGACAGATTGAACAATATTTACGAAATTATGTTGCTTGGGACCAATCCGATTGGGTCAACTACTTGGATATTCTCGAGTTTGCACATAACAACCAAGTGAACAGATCTACTGGACGGGCACCCTTCGAGATAAGCAATGGTTGGCTACCGATTGTTCCATGCTCTTTTCTTACGGGTGTGCAAGAAACCCCACTACCCACTATGGAGGAATTCATCAATGAGTGGCACACAAAGCTGACAGAGGTGAAGTCATTTTTAGAACAGTCCCAAAGAAGTATGGCAACTGACGTGAACCCACATCAACGAGAACTGGAATTTGAGGAAGGTGATCAAGTGTGGCTAAACACAAAGAACATTGCGTTACCAAAAGGTTTCTCTCATAAGTTCGTTCGACCTTATGCGGGACCATATCATGTCACCAAGAAGATCAACCCAATGGCTTACCAATTGGCACTGCCATCCAGCTTGGATATACACAATGTGTTTCATATCTCATTACTCAAACAGTACAAACCAGATGAGCGATTCGATCGGCAACACGAACTTCATCACCCACCAACAACACTTGATGATACAAAGAGACAGCTTGAGTTAGAATTAAAGTTAGAATCACTGTGTCACTGTACTGTGGGTCCTATCAGTGGATACAGATCAGTTGGCCTCGCCACGAGGCAAGTCGACGGGACATGCGTCCCGCCAACGGCAACCTGGGTCATGCATGGGTTGCCTGAGTGAACAACTATATGTACAGTGTAATTTCATTTTGAGAAATACAGTTGCTATGTGAGCTTGCTGAGGAGAGTGATTTTCTGTCTGTGTTACTATGTAGCATGATCTGTGTTCCTGTGCAAAGCAAATTCTAAGTTGGTATCAGAGCCGTACAGGGAGTGTACACAGTACAGTGTCGTCGTTGAAGAGAGCTTCGGGAGAATTGTCTTCTGAGAGTTCGGGGTTTTACGGCGGGTTGAAGACGGAAAGAGAAGCACTGGTGCACGGTTTCTAATTTATAGAGGCTTGCTAAACTCAGTAGAGAGATTATTAGCCTGTGCATAGCATCAGACAGGGAAAAATTTGGTGAAAAATTGACAATTTCGAAGCCAGCTGAAAATTGAAACCGGACTTGGGGTTACGGTTTTTACACATAACTGGTGATTTCTTTGCTGTTTGTGCACCATTTTGTATGTCGTAAGGATAGGAAGGAAGCTAATCACATTGTCAATGAGCCATGGAGAGATTCTGAGGTTTGTGTCAGAGATTTGTCTCCAGACAGTTAACTTAGCAGATTTGCGGTAAAAAGGTGAAAAAGCCACTTTGTCAAGTTGAGCTAAAATCACCGTTTGTCCACGGAATTTCCTGACTGAACACTCTACAGTCATGGATTCAGTAGGGTGACCCTGCTCCAGGCCTCAGATCGTGTTCAAAACGATCTACAGGAGAGGTTGATCCAACATTTTTCAGGGAAGGAAGGCGCGGCCGCAGGCAGGGAAGTCGCGGGCTGTTCGCGCGCCCAATGCAACACTCAGCTTAGTGTATCGAAGACCATAGCATCTGCAAGAGTTTAGTTCGATGCCCAGATGTACTTTGAACCTGTGGATGAGGTGTTAAATGAATCAACGGTCCAGCATCTGTGATGGGAGAGAAATGTGAACCACAAGATTTGGTTCAGCCATTGGATGAGCTTTAAACAGGGTCCTGAAGAATTGAAGTGCATTTTGGCCTTCAACTTCATTAAAAATTTTCATACTGAAAGTTGAGTTGGGTCCCTTCACAAGTGAAGAGTGAAGTTTCTTCAAAGTGAAGAAACAGTTCAAAAGCTAGAAAAGTCCCTATTTTTGGGTCCTTTGTCCGTTTTGACCCAAACGAAAGGCTATAACCTCCAAACGAAGGGCACCCGGACTGTACTTGCAAGTACGGTACAGCAAAACAGAGTGGTTGCAGCGGAGAAAGTGTTCGGAGTACGCCAAAAGTAGTTTCACCATTCCACTAGGCACGTTGTTGGGAATTGACGCCGATTTGGCTTTCAAATTGGTGGAAAAGCGGCGAGTGGCCTGGTAAGAAAAAAAGTGCAGGTCATCATTTTTAACTTCTGACATCACTGTTGGCCTCGACATACTGTTCTTAGCCTAAGGCAGAAGTTTTAAGCAGTTTTGCGATGGCAAACATGGGAGAGTCCATTTTGAGTGAAAGTAGCAAATTGGACAGGATTTCCAACTATGCAGTGTGGAAATTCAAAATGAAAAACATACTGGTGGAGAAAGATGTGTGGGAAGTCATCACAGGTGATGAGAGAAGGCCGCCAAATGAAGCAAACATCAAAGTGTTCAACAAAAAGATGAGGAAAGCTTTGACCTTCATTAACTTGTCAGTGAAGGATCACATCATTACCCACATTTGTGATGCTATTACACCCAAACATGCATGGGATGTGCTAAAGGAGCAGTTCGAGACGTCAAATCCGTCAAGAATCATGTTTCTGAAGTCAAAGTTGAATAGAGCCCGCATGGAGCAAGGAGAGCACATTCAGACGTACATGACCAGAATCAAGACAATGAGAGATGAACTGCATTCTATTGGAGAGCGCATACGTGATGTGGAGCTGGTGCATAATGCATTATGCGGCATTGCAGAACCCTATCAGATATTTGTGAGCGGAATAGCATCAAGAGAAAGATTGCCAAGCTTTGACGAGCTCACAGGAATCTTGATGCAGAAAGAGCAACGACGAGAAATGGTGAAAGCTAGACGTCAAAATACTGATGATCAAGTAGTTGCAACACGCCAAAAACAAGGCAAGGTCAAGGGCAAGAAGAAGACTAAACAACAATTTGCCAAGTCTCAGGAGGATGAGGGATCTTCCAGCAAAACTAAAAAGAAAGGCAAGTGCTTCCATTGTGGTAAAAAGGGCCACTAGAAGAGTGAATGTCACAAATTCCTGGTGGAACAAGGCAAGGGAAACCAAAACAAGCAGGTAACCTTGTCGATGAAGGTGAGATTGAGGACTCTAGCATCTTCATATCTGCATTGTCATCTAATCAAGATGATCAAGCATGGTATATTGACTCAGGAGCCATAAGACACATGACAGGTAACAAGAACTGGTTCAGTAGTTTGAAGGCATTGGATAATGGGACATCTGTTTCACAAGCAAATGGTGAAGTGTGCATGATCAAGGGGATAGGCACAGTTTCAATCCAACTACCTGATGGCAAAAGCAGGATAACCAGGGAGGTACTTTACGTACCAGGTTTGAAGAAAAATCTACTTTCTGTTGGAGTCATTACTGATCAAAAGTTGAAAGTAGAATTCGCCCATGATCGTTGCTTTGTGAAGGATGCGAACCAAAAGTTCAAAGTTATTGCGAATGGAGTAAGAGAGCCCAATACAAAATTGTACAGGTTGAATGCTACAATCAAGGGCCAACATGGACTTGTATCATCCGTTCCTTCGCAAACTGAATTGTGGCACAAGAGGCTTGGTCACTTGAACTTGGGAAGCCTCAGTTTGATGAGAAAATTGGAGATGGTAATAGGACTGCCTACAATAGAAGATCACTTGAAATCGATGTGCGAATCTTGTATATATGGGAAGCAGCATCGAGAGAAGTTCAATAAAGGGGATGTTGCAAGAGCAAAGAACATCTTGGATTTAATCCACACAGATTTATGCAGGCTCGTAAGGACCATGTCCTTAGAAAAAGCCTTCTATTTCATGACCTTTATTGATGATATGTCACGTAAGACGTGGATCTACTTCTTGAAGAAGAAATCAGATGCTTTTGATAACTTCAAGAACTTAAAAAACTTGGTCGAAAATCAGACAGGTAAGAAGATCAAAGTCCTAAGATCAGATAGTGGAGGTGAGTATAAGTCTAATGACTTCGATGATCTTTGTGATCAATGTGGGATTAAAAGACAATTTACGCAAGCTCATAGTCCTGCTCTCAATGGTGTAGCTGAGCGCAAAAATAGTACAATTGTGGAAAGTGCCAGATCTATGCTAGCTGAGATGAAATTACCAAAAGATTTTTGGTCAGAAGCATGTAGCACGGTTGTCTATCTTCAAAATAGAAGTCCTACCATTGCCATACCAGAAATTACACCCGAGGAAGCATTCACAAAGAAGAAGCCAAAGGTGAACCACTTGCGAATCTTTGGATGTAAGGCCTTTGTACATATTCCTAAGGAAGAAAGACGTAAACTTGATGTAAAAGCTATTAAGTGCATATTCCTAGGATATGATGATCGCGTGAAGGGCTATAGATGTTTTGATCCAGTCAAAAACAAAATCTATATAAGCCGAGATGTTATCTTTGATGAATCCAAGATGTATGAAGACGAAGATGCTGAGAAGATAGACACATCCAGTAGGAAAAATGGTATAGTGAGGATACCACATGATGACGATCCATTCGTTGACCTTCCGAGTGATGAACATGAGGATACATCTCAAGATACTACTACTCAACCTCATGAAATAGGTTGGAGAGGTAGGGACAAACCTTTTGGTGCAAGAAGGATTGAAATTGCAGGTGACAAACGCAAGGAGAAGGATGTATCGTGGGATACATTTTCACCAGGAAGCCGATCACCTGACAGAAAGCTCCCTAAGTGGTTTGAGAGATTGATGGAGAGCCGCGATATAGATGACTTTCCAGGATCATCTAACCAGGGAGAGCTACGAAGATCAACAAGAGAGAAGATACTACCGGAAAGGTATGAAGCAAATTATGCTCGGTTATCCAGCATTATTCAAAGCAAAGAACCTTCAACTTATGGTGAATCGAAGGATGATGACATTTGGATCAAAGCCATGGGAGAGGAGATGGAGTCAATTGCTAAGCATAGCACATGGGACTTAGTAGAACCACCAATTGGCAAGAAACCCATTGGTTGCAAATGGGTATATAGAACTAAGTACCATGCAGATGGAAGCATAGCAAAGCACAAAGCAAGATTGGTAATCAAAGGGTACGCACAAAATAAAGACATTGACTATGAGGAGACCTTTGCGCTGGTGTGTAAGTGGAATACTCTACGTCTACTTGTTGCTTTAGCTTCACATTTTGGTTGGCCTTTGCATCAGATGGATGTGAAATCTGCTTTTTTGAATGGTGAGTTAGAAGAAGAAGTGTTCATGGATCAACCTGAAGGCTTTGTAACGAAAGGACAGGAAAATAAAGTATGTTGCTTGAAGAAAGCGCTTTATGGTCTTAAACATGCACCATGTGCGTGGTATAGCAGGATTGATGCCTACTTTCATTCAAAGGGGATGGTGAGAACACATTCTGGTCCAAATCTATATGTCTTATGCTTTGATGGTATGGTTGCTTTGATTGCTCTTTATGTTGATGACTTGATTATTATGGGAAATAATCAAGAGATGATAGACATAATCAAGAAAGACCTCATGAAACAATTTGAGATGACAAATCTCAGCCTGATGCATTACTGCTTTGGAGTAGAAGTGTGGCAAAAAGGACATGAAGTGGGTTTAACAGAGGTGAAATATGTCAAAGAGTTGTTGCACAGGTTTAGGTTGCAGGATTGCAAACCAGTAAACACTCCTATTGAACTAGGTAAAAAGCTTTCTAAGCTTGATGAATCACAGTCATTTGATGCTACGCTATATAGACAGTTAGTAGGGAGCTTGATTTACCTTACCACAACTAGACCAGACATATGCTATGTTGTTGGCATTGTAAGTCAGTTTATGGCAGCACCTACGGAAACGCATTGGAAAGCAGCTAAACGCATTTTGCGTTATGTGAAAGGCACATCAGAGTATGGCTTGATTTACAAGAAGCATGATGGTTTACCTGAGTTGTGTGGCTATGTGGATGCGGACTGGGGAGGTGACTATGATGATCGTAGATCCACCACAAGATATATATTCCAGTTTTATGGTAATTGCTTTTCCTGGTCTAGTAAAAAGCAAAGTACAATTGCTCTTTCCACCACAGAAGCAGAGTATAAGGCAATGTGTAGTGCTGCACAAGAAGCTATATGGTTGAGACAAATCTTGGAAGAGATTGGCATAAAGCAGAAAAATCCCACAACTTTACATAGCGACAGTCAGAGTGGCATTCAGCTAGCAAAGAATCCAGTGTTCCATGCGAGAACTAAACACATTGAGAACCAATATCACTTCATACGTGAAAGGTTGCTAAGTCGTGAAATTCATGTTGTTCATTGTAGCACAGAAGAACAACTAGCTGATATTTTCACTAAGCCACTTACTGGAGAAAAGTTTGATAAGTTTAGATCAAAACTTTCAGTATTTAAAGTTTGTTGACTTTAAAGCTATGTATATGACTGTATGAAAAGTGACTCTACTTTAAGGGAGAGAGTTAGAATTAAAGTTAGAATCACTGTGTTACTGTACTGTGGGTCCTATCAGTGGATAAGGATCAGTTGGCCTCGCCACGAGGCAAGTCGACGGGACACGCATCCCGCCAACGACAACCTGGGTCATGCATGGGTTGCCTGAGTGAACAACTATATGTACAGTGTAATTTCATTTTGAGAAATAAAATTGCTATGTGAGCTTGCTGAGGAGAGTGATTTTCTGTTTGTGTTACTGTGTAGCATGATTTGTGTTCCTGTGCAAAGCAAATTCTAAGTTGCTTGTACCAGAACAAATATTGACACATAGAAAGCGAACTGGCGTGCAACGTGAATATCTAGTGAAGTGGCTACGGGCTTCACTCATTGAGGCTTCTTGGGAGTACGAAGACAAACTTAAGGAGGGAGCCCCTGAAGTACTTGCAGATTATCTGCAGAAGAATCAACGCAATAGCCGTTTTCCCAGATCGGCACACAAGGCACTACCTGGCGGCATGCCTCCTGCATAAACACTCATGGCCAATTCTGAAGTTCAAGGAACTTCCAGGTATCTTTCTTAAGTTTGTCAATAAATCACTTGCAGCTTTACACAAGTTTTACGTAAGTGAACTTTATCTACACTTTTCCTGTGCTACTGCCAATGTATCTTTTTAATTCAAAAGTTGTTAAGGCCGGTGAATTGAGCCCGTACCATACGTCCTAGGTCTAGTTTGGCCCTGATGAGGACATCAGCTTTTTCAAACGAGGGGAGGATGTTGTAAAGCTGACTCAGGTGCACCCAGTGTGCCCTGTAAAACTCTAAGGTGTGACACTCCCTAAGGTCCCAGAGCAAGTTAGAACGTCAAGGACTGAGCCTCCGACCTGTGGTGAGCCAGTCAAGTAGTCACAAGTCATGAGCTAGCTTTGGAGCTCGAGTCATGGCCTAGTCAGGAAGCAAGTTGATTCTGCTGCCGGGACGGCTCCCAGGACCCATGTCCGGGAGCCAGATTGATTCTGCCAGGCTTGCCAGGCTTAATCAACAAAATAAAAACTAAGTCCTAAAAAGCATGATTTACCAGAAAGCACCATGTTTCAGAACAGAGGGGGTGCCCCGAATCACAGCAGAACTATAGGGGGGAGTCCGGCAGACAGAAACTTGGGCAGCTCAACCAGCGCCAGGAATCCAGTCGCCAGGTCTCAGCTCCTCTACCAGCACGAGCCAGGCACAATGCCCAGCACGTGTTGGTGGCCCCGAGACCGGTCAGTCTATGTATGAATGTAACCTCTTCCAAATCTAATAAAGCTGATCCTTGGGGATGATTACCATTTCAGTTTCGCCTCCGGGACTGGTCCAAGTGGAAGGACCCTTACTACAACCTTTTTGCGTCGCTGGCGCCTAAGGGTCCTCGTCATCGACGTAGGGCTTGCCTCTATGCCAATTGGTCAGTTTGGCGACCACTATGCCTTGGGTTTCATGTGTGACTTGTCTTTGCCTTTGGTTACCTTTTGAGGACGAATTCTGAGTTGGCTTTCGAGTTGGTTGGGATTCCAGTTTTCTTATGTCTGAATGGTTAAGCTTGTTACATTTCTGAGTTGGCTTTTACGTAAGTGCATAATGGATGAATGTTAGACTTAAGCGCGTGTTGAGGAAACCGCTCAAGTCCCAACGCCCTTTGAGACGCCGGCGCAACAGGCGTACAATTTGTTAAACCCATGTTTTCCTAAACCTGTC
Source organism: Diphasiastrum complanatum (assembly GCA_029204225.1). NCBI lineage: Eukaryota > Viridiplantae > Streptophyta > Lycopodiopsida > Lycopodiales > Lycopodiaceae > Diphasiastrum > Diphasiastrum complanatum. The sequence continues at coordinate 20,944,557 of CM055093.1, read as the reverse complement.
ATTCCTATGTCTCTCTCTCCTGATCACTCCATCCCTGACCCTCCAGAAACTAACACTAACATTGGTGGTGACGATGACTTCCTAGCAGATCCGTTGGAAACCAGAAGATTCTCACCCAGACAAGATACGGCCACAACTGAGGCATCTACAAGCGAGCGGGCTAAAGAAAGTGATACGGGCACTAAGGCCCTGGATGACTACTTGGCAAGGCCACCACAACGACGTAGAGTAGCCTCACCTATCAGGCCAAGGAATAATATGGCAGATACCAAGAAATCAGAGAAGTTTAAAAGGACATATCCTCCCAATATGAGGGGAGGCAGAGAGGGAATCAATTAAAGCCAATAGTCCACAAGGGCTGAGATCATTGCGGCACTGCAACCGCAACTTGAATGGCAGAGCAAAGTTCTAAGGGATAGCCAGCAGCTGCAAGAATACTTGAGGGCACCGGCGTGGAAAAGAATTGATTTTTTTTACATGCCGCTCAAACGAAGAAATCTCTGGCCTGCAGAGCGACCACGAGTTGAAGTGGTGAACTGGCCGCTAATTACAAGAATCTCAGGCAATAACTCCTTGGATAACCTGAGGCTACATTTGTTGGATTTCGGGCACAAGTACAAGACCAACGTCGATCTGCGTGTGGGAGAAAGCACCGAGTATTGCCATTTGATAGCCTTTCTGATGCAGAAAGAGTATTTTTGAGATCGCGACTTGGATCCAATAAGGATCAATCCCAATATGGCTCTCCAGTCGGAGGAAGACCATGAGATGATGGCCCGACTTTACTACAGAGCAGCCTTCATGTCATCACGATATGTCACTATGATAGAATACTGGCTGAAAATGGGCTTCATAAAAAAGATACGAGATTACCTGGGGTCGTTATCCTATGGAAATAAATTACGCTTCCAAGACTTCGAGGTCCTGGAAAGAAAAATGAGCAACCAAAAATAGTTGGCAAGGCGACGAGGCGAGCAAGACTCGCAAGAGGTTCTCAAGAGGGTTGGAATGTAGCGGCCATTGAGAAATATCCATTTTTGTGGAACAGTTTTGCAAATAATAAGCACTTGGTTTTACGAAAGCAAACAAAGATCCATGCTTTTCCAAGTGCCAAGCGGAACGACATCATCTGACATGTGTTGCAGTGAGTCCTGCAACAGATTAGGAGTGGATAATGTTAGCAGATTCCAAAGAATCCCCAGATGTCGAGCCAAGCTGAAAGCATAGAGCATCTCTCACCCAAGACCGAGGAGGTCTCAGAAGGAGGAGAGCAGGAGAAGTTGAGAGCCGAGCATGAGAGCCGAGGATTACTAGCTAGGATTACAGATTGTTTCCATGTGAGCCTACATGGTGAATCTATGCTCGGACATGAAACTTCAGTCAGATTTTCATCTTGATCATTACTTCTAGATTGTTGTACTTTCTCCTTCACTCTTACCCTTTGTTTTTCTTTTCGTTCAGATTCATCAAGTTCTTGCTTTTCCTTCCACTCCTCAATATCTTTTTGCTTTTATTTCCACTCTTCAATATCTTTTCCTATTCTGCCCCACAATCTTCTAACGATTTTCTTTGAATCCGCATAGCCTGTGTCTTCCAACCATGAAAAATATGGCTCTTTAAAATCATCAGGTGAGCGTTGTGTGAACATTGATAAATATGCTGGCCAACAGATTGCGACATTGTGACTTGATTTAGAATCTTCATAGAAATCATCTTGTTGGTTTTCTAGTAATTCATCATTCTTAGGATCTAACACCATCTGATCTGTCTCTTGCTCTTGACTCCTCATCTTTTCTTGTTCCATCCGCTCCTTTTGTTCAAGCTTTGTCCATTGCATTACTTCGGCTTTGTCCCTTACCTCTGCATACCACCACCTTTCGAACATCTTCTTTGAATCGTTATAGTCCATCTCATTGAGCCATTTGAAGTAGTGCCCCTTCATCAGATCTGATGGTTGCAAGTTGAAACGTGATAAATAGTCTGGCCAACATATGTTAAACTTTTGATCTGATGTGGAATTATCATCTTGATCTTCACGTTGACTAGCCAGCCCTTCAGCATGATGATCTTCATTCCTTACTTCTTCTTGATCTTGACCTTGATCTCTTGGATCAACAACTTCAGTAGATTCTTCTGTTTGTATTGCGGTCATTGCTTGCTGATCCGTTATGGATTGATTCCCAATGACATCATACCATATTTTAAATAATTCTTCATCGTGCGCTGCTGCAGCTCCTTTTATCCACTGCAAGTATTGTTGTTGCATATTTGAAGAGATTCCAAATGTATGTAGAGAATTGATGATCACTTGTTCCATCATTTGATCAGTAGCTTGATTAAGAGATGGAGTATTGTGATGAGTGATAGGCCTATCTTCACATTTCATCAATCTGCATGGCTTTGTCTTTTTCTTGTTTTGAGATGTTGTTGCTATTGCTGGTCCCTTCTCATTTGATTGTCACGATTGTCCATGTTTGTTCTCAGCGAATATATCTCTCATCCACCATGTGCAAAAACTGTGTTCTGTGTCTTCAAGATTACTTGCATCAAACCACAAAAAGTACGTGTCCGCTAGGTACATAGATTCCTTTTTCGTATACTTGTGTAGGTACTCAGGTTTCCAAGTTTTTCTCTTATAATCATGTTGGTAGGACAGTATGTGCTTCCATATTCATTTGCAGTTATCCATATTTCTATGTGGAGATGGAATCAATTGATTCCACATCTGAGGGTGCTGCTCCATATTAGGCAGCTTATTATGTCACCACCATTGTGGATAGTGAAGCGTCTGCTCATCCACCCATTCTTTGAATATTTTTTCTATTTTTTGATCTTCCATTTGGCAAGCTGAAGATTGGTCATGGTGTCGTTGCTCGCCACGAGAAACTTCATGAAACATTGCTTCCTTGTCTTTCACCTTTCTCGCAATGGACTGTGTCAACTGGCATACACGTCCCTGGCATCTAGATTTCTCTTTTGGAATATTGCATTGGTTTCTTTGAACCAATTAGACTTGAGACATCTTGAACTGAGTATGATGAACGTAATGGACAATCTAAACAAGGGTACTTTGTTCTGCAGTCAACACAAGAAGTGACAAATGCTACATGATTACTTCGATGAGGACATTCAATTCTACGATGCCTAGCTCCACACCCAAAACATCTGACAGATGGGATAACTCCATCATCGGGCAAGTGTGACCAATACACTGGAATTGACATTTTGTATGGACCCTCTACATAGTATATAGGAGAATCTACAGATGGCTCTTGGAGCATTGAAGAAGATGCGATTTCTAAAATCTCAACTAGATGTGTACTCGTAGTTATATTGCAATGCATCTTGCACAAAATGAAAATGTGACAAAATGTAAAATGTACACTGAAAATCAATCACAAAGAAATAATCGCTTAAAACATTCAGTCAAAACCACTCAAGAGTTTAAACAAAACCACTAAAAAGTTTCGTCAAACCTGCTCACTCTTGTTTGTACGAACTCCTTCTCTTATGCACTCCTTCGAATTGAAATTGAGAATTGGTGAATTGAAGCCCAATATTTGGAACCAAATTTGTTTTCCGAATTTAGGTCATATGGTCAGACCAAAAAAGGATAAGTTCGAGTGAGGTGTTCACATCCAAATTTTTTTTATTTTTAACGTATTTTTTATTTTTCCTTTTTAAATTTTTTTTTTTCGAAAAATGTGACTGACAGGACCTCGGAAAAAAGAGACTCGAAAAAATTCAGAACAACTCGAAAAATCCGAAAAATTGGAAAATGTGAGAACTCGGAAAATTCAAAAGACTGGTCAGATGGAAACGTTAGAGAGATTTTTGTAGGTCGTCAGATGCAATCGTCAGAGAAAGTCTTGTTGTGCAGTTCGTCGGATGGATGTTGGAGGATGCAAGTTACACACAAAGCAGTTGCGTTTGAAAAGGCACCAAAAGAGTGCATTCATCCCATAAGCAAATGGAGACTATAACTAAACCCACATATAAGCTCATTGTAGACAATGTACCCTTGTCCCCTGGTACTAGCCCCTTTGCGACGGGATCCCGAAACGTGGCTCACGGAAGGGGCAAAAGGCTCCATGATTTTGGTGCAACCTCTGAACCAGATTGGTTAAATTGCATCACGGGTGCAACCTCTGAACTAGAAAGGTTAAGTTGTATACGTTGAAGGCCCACCAAATTCCTACATGGTATCAAAGCAGGCAACATGACCTGTGCCCCAATTTGAGGGGGAGTGTTGGAATGGCAAAGTGGAGCCACAACCCATGCTCAAAGAACTCCCATAAGTAAAAGTGGAACTTTGTTCAAAGTGGATATAAGTGGTAAATGTCTAAGTGTCTAATATCCCCTGGTACCAGCCCTTTTGAGGTCAAGGGGAATGATGGCGGGTGGCTAGGCGGTGGGGATGGGATCCCGCACGCAACCCGCAAGCGCGCATGACACGCCACATCGTCTACTGGACCGCTCTCCGCTGTCAACAAAATTCTGAGTTGGTATCAGAGCAAGTGCTATGCTCCTGAACGAGCAAGTGGGGGTTTCCTTCGCCCTGTGCTCGCTTGAGTGGGGGGATTGGAGGATGCAAGCTATGCACAAAGCGGTTGCATCCGAAAAGGCACCAAAAGAGTGCATTCGTCCCATACGCAAATGGAGACTATAACTGAATCCACATATAAGCTTATTGTAGACAATGTACCCTTGTCCCCTGGTACAAGGAGGTGGGATTGAAATCCACACCCTTAACAAGAAACACAAACTAATCTACGGTGTACAAAGAAGCACACCCCAACCTACCACCAAAAACTTAGGAACTTAAGTTTAACTTAAACTTTGGCCTTTTAATATTATTTTAATCACATGGCCCAAAGTCTAGTTTATTCCAAAATAGATTATTTACAAGTGCTCATTGGGCCATGGTCTTACGCACACAAGATGCCACGACCCTCGCAACTTATTGTTAATGTTGGCCTCAAGGAATCTGCCAACAACCGCCCTCGCAGAGCACATTAAGCACCGCCACACCGTCGTCGTCGCCCTCCCTGTTACTCTCCGTCTCGCCTGTAACGAGCTCAGAGGCCTCTACCACGAATGCCATCAATACCATCCCGCCACTCTCATCATCTGTTATAATGCGGCCTTGGCACATTATAATGCCATTGTCCCAGATCCATCCATCCGGCATCCATGTCATGTCATTTCATTTGTTGCTATTGCGCAAAGTAACGCTAAATGGGTGATTTCATGAAATGCAAGCCAAATGGGCTTAGCAAACCTGCAAAACTGAGTTGAAACTAGGCTACGAACATGTCAAGCTCGTTGCCCAATATTCTTGTCAGTGCAAGTATACACCCTAGGAATGGTACCAAGGTTCGGCAAGCCACGGTGTTGTAAAGCTACCTTTACAAGCTTTACTTTCGGCGCCAGTAGCGCCCCTGCTGCTCCCGGCGCCACCGGCGCCGGTGCCGCTCCCGACGCCACTGTGACCAGAATCCAGTCGGCGCCAAGTTCCTATGGCTGAAAATCTTTGATCGGTTCTAGCGAAGTCCAGAGAGCTCAAATCGATGTGCAATCACCTCACACGATCTAGGCATGATTAAAGGAAGCCTGGGGATCAGTAAATTCTAGAGAGAGAAAATGACTTTCTAGAGAGAGAAAATCCTAGAGAGAGAAAAACGTGCTTTACCAGCCTGGGTAGACTACTTGGTATGAGGAGAGGTGGCGAATCCCACCAATACTATAGGGGAGTGCGGGTTGCGACTCAGGACGAGCTCCAACTGAGTCTCAACCTCCCTTGCTGGAATGTTGTCCTGGCACTCGCCTTGGCATGCCAGCGCCCCGACGACTAGGGTCGGTCACACACTTGAAATGTAACCTTCTCAGATTTATCAAGAAAGTGGGATTTTCCTCAAACTGACTCTGATTACCTTTTGGGTTTCAGTATTCGGTAAAAGCGCCAGTTGTAAGGCCGCTTCAAACTTTTTAATTTGGCACATAGCTGAGGGTCGTATCCCGGGACGCCAACGGTATGTCGTCGGGACCATTCGGTCCGTGGCGCCAATGGTATGTTGTCGGGACCATTTGGTCCAGGAACTGGTTGTCTCCATATCTGTCGCGGCTTGTGGTTCTGAGTGTTCCTTGCATGAACGTGAATGGGTTAAGCTCTTGGGGAACGGGCTATAACCTGTCAGCTGAGTTGGATGGCTTGCTTGGGTGGAAGTTACCTGTTTATGGTTGTCCAGTCTGGCGTGGCGCCAGGTTGGCTTCTAGCGCTCGTGACGAAGCTTTCAGTTGGTTAAGTCTGATGTAAGTCAGACCACTTGCTTGGAATGGATGTTACTCGTTTGTAACGAAGCTTCGAGTTGGTTAAGTTTGATGTATGTCGGGCGGCTGGCGCGGAGGGAAGTCACCCACATCGGGACCCCCGATCTGGCATGGCGCCAGGTTGGATCTCAATGTTAGTTTCAGAACTTCAAGTTGGTTAAGTCTGATCGTTGTTGGCGAGTTGGCTGCTTGTATGTCAAGTGGGTTTGGACGGCAAGAGTTGAAGGCTGGGAAGCTAAGTCATGGTTCCCGGCTCCCTTTGGGATGCCTGTGCTACACAGGGATCACCTTCTGCAACATATGTTATATGATTCCAAATTAAATGGTTAAAGGCTTTGCAAAGTTTCTCTGGACACCCCATCTTGACCCGTATGAAATAGCAATCTAATACCTCTGAAATATTCACAACCTCTTAACAAGAAATAGATTTATGTAAAGTCAAACACTTGTGACAAATCTAGATTTAGTTTGAACTTCCAGTAAATTAAAAAATGATGTCAACAATTCTCTTTTATCAATCAAAGACGAACACATGCAATAGAAATCTAGTTGAAACTCAAACCAGAATCGGGTGCAAGATAGGGATGCAAAGATTTGATGCAATTTACCTCCGACTTCCTCGACTTCTTCAACAATCAAGACACTCGACGTCGAAGTCTCCGAAGTCTCCGACTTCTTCAACAACTTCGTTTATCAAAAGAAGTGTTTGACGAGAAACGTCTCCAGCCATTTCCCAACATGCGAAGTGAGAGAAAATGTGCGACGTTCTCATCCATGTCAACGATCCTCAGTCGCCTACTGACCATGTATTTAATGTAAAACTGTCATTTTGTTATCATAGTTAAACTACTTCATGAGTACAACACAATACTTAGCTGGATAACAAACATTTATTGTAATTAGATACATAGATCCAGTGTATAAATACACCTTCATTACACACTCTATGTGATGCACCGTCCATGAGACAAACGAATTTGAGCCTCCAAGTTACGTCGCCTTGTAACTCATTGTTGTGCTTGAGTTTAATATAGTAGCAATATGCTTTTATATCTTTGTATAACATAGATGAATGCTTATTGTGATTTGAATACTCTTCGCTTCTATTTGATCAAGCTCGTTTACTCACTCTGATCAGAATACGGACGTCTACGACTCCTCAGTTTCTTATCAGACGATGGTTGTCTTTGATGCCTGAGGAACTTGCACTTTTCATCACATAATCAATCTAACATTTATATTCTCCCTATCAGATTGGTATCAGAGTCATAGCTCAATAAACCGAGAGATCACTCTGTTTGTATTACTGTTAACTCTTCATCGTCGTCATCCAACAAGACTAGAATCATTGACAAGTTCAATGGTTCTAACTTCTACATCTGGAAGTTAAAACTCCAGATGATGTTGATAAATAGAGATCTTTGGGATGTAGTATAAGGCTCTGACCTAAAACCAGAAGATGGTGATCAAGCAAAGGCATGGAAGATCAAAGATCAGAAGGCCTTAGTATGTATCACACTAAATCTGGCCGACTCCCATGTTACCACGTGCAAAACCTTTATGGAAGCACTGGATTTGTTATCAAGTCTATACGAGACTCAAGATATAACCACTAGATTACACCTTAGAAGGAAGTTCTTCACACTTAGCATGATTGATTCTACTGCCATCACTTCTCACATCAACAACTTTAAGTCTTTAATGGATCAGTTATCAGCTGTAGGATGTGCTATTCAAGATGATGATGCCGTTATGACCTTGCTTTCTTCTCTTCCAAAGGCGTATGAACACTTTGTGGTGGTGATCTCCACACAACACGACCTCACTCTTCAAAAGGTGATCGGTCATCTTCTTCAAGAAGAAATGCGGAGAAAGACCAGCGGCCTGTCCATCAAAGACAAGTCTGTGGCCTTGTACACCAAGAAGAAACACTATTCCAAGGCCAAGAATCAAGTGCAGCAATAGCAAAAGCCTCATACTCAAGGTGAGAGCAGTGGATCATGCAAGAAGCTCTTCAACAGATATTGCAAGAGAGCTAATCACGACATCAAGGAATGTCGAATCCACATCTACAACGAAGCAAAGAAACAACGACAATAGTAGCCAAATTCCTCCAATGCGGCGGAATTCAAGGAGTAAGATTCACACCTGTTAATGGCTTATAACAGTGGCAACGAAGACCACGATAGTTGGTACCCGGACAGCGGCGCCACCCAAGACATGACCTCTCGCAAGCAATGGTTTACCAGTATGCAGCTTACAACATAGATTAATTCATCTACCTCGGAGATTCAAGCACCATACGCGTGGAAGACAAAGGGAGGTGAATTAATCACAGGGTGTCACAATGGCATTTGTGTTATGGGCCATTCTGGCCATTGTTGCCTTTTCATTTGACATTTGGAATTACCAAATGTTGTAAACATAAATTTTTAGAAGAGTAATGGCCTTTCAAAGATTTGATTTTGAAACAAGAGAACTTCGTAATTCACGTTTGAAAGCTCAAAACTTCAAAATATTCAAATCCAATATGGGAGTTGAAAGTTAATATATGGTCCCACAAGCCCACATTATATATGAAGTAGAAAGTTAATAGATGGTCACAATGGCATTTATTGACTTAACTTTCAAAGTTCATGGGCATTTTGTCCATTGTTGCCTTTTCATTTGACATTTTGAACTACTAAATGTTGAAAAGAGAAGTTTTTTAAAGAGTAATGGCCTTTCAAATATTTGATTTTGAAACAAGAGAACTTCATAATTTATGTTTGAAAGCTCAAAACTTCAAAATATTCAAAACCAATATCATACATGTGGTATGAAGTAGAAATTTAATATATGGTCCCACAAGCCCACATTATATATGAAGTAGAAAGTTAATAGATGGTCAAAATGGCATTTATTGAGTTAACTTTCAAAGCTCATGGGCATTTTGGCCATTGTTGCCTTTTCATTTGACATTTTGAATTACCAAATGTTGAATCAGAGAAGTTTTTTAAAAGAGTAATGGCCTTTCAAATATTTGATTTTGAAACAAGAGAACTTTATAATTTATGTTTGAAAGCTCAAAACTTCAAAATATCCAAAACCAATATTATATATGGTATGAAGTAGAAATTTAATATATGGTCCCACAAGCCCACATTATATAGGAAAGTAGTTTTGTCAATCTCCCCACTTCTATTGAAAATTTCGAAGATGATGAAAGATTCTGCTATTCGCACATATGTAAAATCTTCAACTGTTTGGAAAGTGAAAATGGTGTTTCTTTTAAGATTCTTTCCCCAGCTATAGATCCACCACTATCTCCTCACCCCTTAGTATTTGTTATTTGGACGAAGAAAGTGCTTTCCAACTTGAATTGTTTTCCCAATAAATCTGTGACATTGATAATCAATCTTCCTTTGAGTTCTGCCAAGCTAAGAGTTGCCAAGTCCCTCTGGTTCCTAGCCGTACCATCGAATTCAAAGCTACTAACATGACCTTCAAACTCTGGAGTTTACCCATTGTTAACTTTTTGGCTCCCATTTCTTCTCACCAATGCCCAGATTCAGACTAATTGCAAACTTGCTGCCCTACATAAAAATCCTACCTTTGACTTAATTTGAACACAACAACTTTCTCGTTGAGTCAAAGTGGAGGTGTCTATACCTTGACACACCACCATATCCACTCAGCAGAGTTCAACATTTACAACTAAGAGTTCGTCTGTGTAGAATTCTCCCTCTTCAGACTACTCCCTCTCCTAAGTCTCATTGAACAACTTTCCAAATCTCTCACAAAATCAACAAATTGTAGCTTTCCATGGCAACCATAAGGATCATGTTTTGTGACTCGGATTTTTCTATGAGGGAGAAGATGAAAATAGCACAAGGATTGTAGAGGACATGATCACCACACACTTTTCTCTGATAAATCAAAATGTTCGGGCTTATCACTCCGTCTCTCAAATATCTACGAGCACTCCCATTTTGGTTCCTTGTGAAACATTTAAACATTGTGCTACTAAATTCTTTGTTGTGGAATATAGTATGAGCAAAAACATTTCTATACAACTTGAATCAATAATTGATACCTCCAATCGTATAGATAAAGAGACAGTGGTTATAATGGATTTGGATACATTTTCGACCTGTATTTGACTTGATCAACTATAGATGTTGGACAGAAGAAAATAGAAAAAAAGGTGGCAAAGGAGTTGATAATGCATCAACTGCTCCTTGAACATGACTATGTGATAGAGATGTTAGACGCTGATAAATTTTCAACTATATTGGAACAATTACAGGCCTTGACGAATCAAAGAAGGTGGTATAAATTTTTTTTCGCTACCTAAACTGTTTTCATTGTCAACTTTTTTTTGACATATGTTCTACATGTTTTGTTGTGCACTAATGAATGGTTCTTTTACCGAATAAGATAAGGTTGAGAAAGTGGATAGATGGCTTTAGAACTAGCAATCAACCATGAAACTTAAAGAGAAGTGTCAATATGAATATTTCTAGGGATCCTTCTTTCTTGGGTAGGTTTCAGATATCGCTAATGAAAGATGGTTTATCTTTAAGATGTCCATTGTTGGACTAGCTTTTGGTGTGACTATTGTCACTATTGTCAAACAAATGCAGAAGGGTGGTGTGCTGGAACATTCATGGATATGTTTTGATCACGTCAAAAGAATACGTGGCCGGACGACAATGACAGCCCATGTTTATGATCCCATGTTTGTATATTTCTATTAGATGATGTATCTTGATAAAGTTCTATCCAATTGCTATCTACTGCGAATTGGAACTTGCTTGTGTAGTATACAAAGCTTGCAGACTATAGCTATTTGTGAGATGAAGGTGGAGGATACAAAAGTACAAGTTAAGTTTTGGGAAATGCTGAATGTTGTCATGCAAAAACATGGTTTGGAATCAGTACAATTTAGAGGATTTATGGCAGACGAAGTAGGCGCCAATTGGGCAGCTGTCAGGAGGATTTATGGTGGCAGAGATGATGTGCCCATGGAGGGACGTTAGCGATCCTGTCTTTTTCATTTTAAAGATAGTTTAAAGAAACATACAGACCAATGCATCGTACAAGACAAGCGAGATAAATATATTCTGTGTGAGGATAGGAGAATAGCGGTGGACATGACTGACGACAATGCAAAATACAACATAGTGAGGGCCTTCTGACAATCAGGAGGAGCATATTCCAGCCAAATACCAGCATTGGAAGCATGGGTATCTTGGTGGCACCTAAGATATTTTCATTAGGAAAGATACATGGATGCGGTGGGCATAAGAGTGTGCATGATTTTGGTATATGTTTTTATTTCATTGTGCATAATTTTCTTTGAGATCCTAATTGGTGCTTCATTGATTGGCAGTGGTTGAGGACAATGATATTGGTCATATGTCCACTGTGAATTGGTCGGAGTCTCGACATGGTAGCTGGCTTGCTGTTGAGGCCTATCGTTCACAATTGTCTCTTTACGATGCATGTGTGGGTGATTTGGTTAACGCCATTTTGCAAAGTGGACGATATGCTACACAAAAGGTCGACACATTGGAATGGGTCCTAGCCTGAAAAAGTTGATCAGCAAAGTAACGTCCAATAAAGCATTTGTCATGCAAGGACAACCATTTGTCAATCTCATGCGTGATGTTGTTGATTTCACATCATTGTCTTATGGTTCTTCCACTTTGAGTGGCAATGAGAAGAGTGTTCCTAGAAAATGCCCCATGGCTAATTGGACAGAGGTATATGTCAATGTCTCCCACATGTCCAATATTATGTATGTAAATGTGTTGGGACAAAGCACAACTCAATCTGAAGTGCCTCACCGTGAACGCATCATCAAACGACATCTACAACTTTCAAATGCTATTGCAGAAAAAGAGATCCACAAGACTACATGGGCTATTTCACGGATACCAAGTGGCAGTAAAATAACTTGTATGGGCATGCTGGATGGCAGAAAGAAATGTGGTCTTTTGTTGACAACATGAAAAGCAATAGAAACCATTGTTGCTCCTAGTTTTTTTGGTAGACGTCAACATAGTAGTGGTGAAACAATGCAATATATGTGGTTCTGTCCTATTGAAATCACTCATACGTGGCAGCTGAATAAAAATATAGTGTTATCACCCTCCGAAAATGAAGGTAGTTGGTGTGTAAGCATTGGAACATCTCTTAGCCAAGATGAGGTAGACATGCTGACAAGGGAGGCTACATGTTGGAGTGCATGGAAGAACATGAAACTAGAACAACAGATCCATTAGATGGGCAACAATCAAGCCCACACATGGAAGAATTTACAACTCCTCCACAAAGAGGAAAAACCATAAGAAGTAACTCGATTTCTATTGCTACAAAAGAGAGAATTGCAAGAGCTATCAAATTGAGGACATGCATTGTTAAGGAGGGTGTGACGGTTAAAAATCGAGAAGTTTCTTAGAGAAATGGAAACATCTACGTGGTTACGATCCACGAATCTCCAAATTGCACTTGTGAAGATTTCGTGAAAGGCACAACGAGAGAAAAATTTACACCTTGCAAGCACATGTACTTTATCTACATTGTTGTTTTGGGGTAGGACATTGACAACAACATGGTTATGCATCAACCACATCTCACTATTTCTGAGTTATTTCGAGTTATTATCTAGGGAGAGAAATGTACCACAGCTATTGTCATGCCCACGACTGGTCTCGGGTAGCGTGTCCACACTAGAGATCAGTAGACCAACGACCCATAGGTTAATTATGATTATAAGGGGTTTGGGGCCCTTATGTGCATATGGTCATAATTAATGGTTGGAGGCCTAAACTCATGATGGTGGATTTATTATGGGTCTATCAGTGAGTCATAGGGGAACTTGATGATGTGGCCCGGATAGGCTGCATAGGTGTCCAGTGAGGTGTCACAGTGCAATACTAGTGGTGCATGGGCCTTGAAGAGTATAAGTATACCTATTGGGCTCTCACTAGTGTATGCTTGATTGTGTGATTAGCAGCTATATGCTGCTGCTATGACTCCTCTATCCCTTATGAGTAATTGATCCATAGCTTGGGGGCTAGATCCGTAAGATCTAGGTTTGGTTGGGTTGGTTTGTCCACCATCCGATTCCCTTGTGTTGCTTGTTATTGGCTTGCTTAGTATTGGATCCTTGGAGTGAGGACTTTAGAGCTGTGAGTCTTGTGTGATGAAAAATTAGACACACTTTTGTTGTATGTCATTGTGATTAGATGCATTTGTTGACCTGGTTTGGAATATTAGTCATTCTGCTATCGTGTGTCAGAAATCATCACTTGCAATTCTTAACTTGTAGCATTCATTTTTTCCATTTGTTATGTTTTAGCATGATCTAAATGAATGAAGTTTTTGGAGGTACTTTGTTGGGAAATACTACAGAAAAAACAGAAACCATACAGATCAACGAGATATAAATATTAATGTGATCGTGAATTCAAGACATGTTGCTTGGCATTTTGCACGTGATACTAATTGTAGTGTATTAGAAAACATAACACACCACGTCCCATCTTTTATCTACAACTTGTCAAAACCAAAACTCGCAAAACTCGCAGGTGACTTACTCGAAAAATGCCAAGGCTCTATACTTACCACTGGTTGCATTTGGACAATAATAACATTCAAACATTTGTCATATGTAGGTCCATTATTACACAATTAAGAGTGAAAATATATGATAAGACTCCTCTATGTACATAATCAATAATGGCAAAAAGCATGCTAATAGTTGTGACTTTTATGGTTTATATACATGTATGACACAAAAATCATATGCTTATTGTGGAAATTGGTTTAAATAAGTAAGTTCAATTAAATGACTAAAAGCTTATTTATCTTGGACTAGAAAGTGCACACATACAGCAACACTACGAGATTTGTGGTGGACACTCTCTATTGTATCAATACCATAAACGTTGATTATTTTTTGGTAGTGTTGTAATAAGTCTTGTGCATATGTAATAAACTCTAATTTTTTTCTCATATTTACTTGGTTGAAATGTTCAACTAGCATAAATTTTCTTGGGCAAAAGTTCTTTACTAGATGAGAAAATATAGATTTGACAATTCTGTGTAGCATGCCTCATTCATCCGTCTTTGCTCTCTTTATTCATTTGTTGCAATTTGCATAACAATTGAAAGTAGACACTTGTGATTCTACAAGGGTGCCACTATTCTTACATGATTGTTGTTGTGGATGGATGCATGTGAGCATACTTTCTGCAACATGGTGGATATTACTGGATGGTTTGGAGCCAATTATTAATAGAATCATATTTTATTGAATTTGAATGATTTGTTGTGAATTGTACATGTTTAGTTGTGGTAGGTTCACACACACACACACACACACACACACACACACACACACACACACACACACACACACACATCTATTTTTGCATAAAATTTTCTTTCCAATTCTCCAGAGTCCTTTTCCCTTTTTGTCTTTTCCAAAAAAGAAGAATATCTATTCATGTGTGGAATCTTGCTCACATATGCATAAAAGTAGCAAAGATTTTTCATGTTTTATTTCTTTGAGAATTTGAGAAGGAAACTCTTTCAAAGGGTTTCAAAGTGAGTGTGTATACATTATCAACTTATTCCCATGGAGTACCATGTGAATGCAATTGATGCACCGTGTTAATCATTTGTAAGTTGATTTCCATTTTTTGAAAGTGTTGGCGTCCATAATAGTGTACACAAGCAAACTCTTGATACTTGTCAGATTCTTGAAAGTTGAGAACTTTTTGCAAAATTAAGTTCACACCCACATTTGGACCATGTCACATGATACCAAAGAAAATAAGTGGATTTGACCTAATATGTTCATTTGCCTAAATGGATCACTAGTTGGTTAGGTCATGTGGGTTATCGTCCACATGCTTTGGGAGTTTCACAATATGAACTCAAGAAGTCTGACAGTTCTTGCTAGACAAAAGCACTCATTGTAACATCAGTTCACCCTAGCCTCCTTCTTAGGGTTCTAAGAAGCCTAAGATTCCAATAGTGCAATTGCCACTCTATTTGTCTCTAGCAATCATTCCACCTTCTCTCTACCATCTGCATCCTATCTTCAACGACTACCTTCAAAGTTCAGCAAAAAGAAATTCTTACTTCTTAAGTATATGAAACATAATCAAGTTGTATATAACCTACCGAATACTCACTACACATGGATTCTTCCAACGTTAGACCAAATCAAAGAATAATCACTTCAATAATATCTTTGTTATGGTATAACTTCCAACGTTAGACCAAATCAAAGAAAAACCATGTCAATAGTATCTTTATATATCTTCACGACTTATTAATTTAAGGTAAACACATTAGCCAATTACGTTGTACCTTCATAACCTTATTATTACAAACACATGTCATAGGTAATAGTGGAGAGCCACCAAGACTACGCTCGAAATGCACATGCATGCATGCATGCAAAAATTAAAAAATACATGCATACGTAACTAAAAATCTTTGATAACGATGACTCATGACTACATCACACACATGAAGCATGCACAATTATAATGTATAAGCTTTTCTTATGGTGCAAGAGTTTTTGAAACTCTTGACACAAGGCACGCCGATGCAAAATAAATATCTACAAAATCTTCCATAATACAAAATCAACAACTACCGACCAAAATAAGGCCATATTAAGGCAGCAATCTTAGCATCATACCAACCTCATTTGCATGCTCTGATTTTTTTATAACTTTGTTGCGATAGTGATAAGCTATTGGAACAATTTGATAAAAGTCGAGATGTCAATCTTAGGTGAGCTTGAGCATTAAATTTATTCATTTTATTATATTTTTTGATTCTTAAATTTAAAAAAATGTTTATTTTTTTTGACAATTTGAATGCCTTGCATAATGCAAAGCTTTTCTTGATATATTAATCACCTTGTATCCCATGTTTAGGTTGAAGTGCTTTCAAAGCTTATGTATTGAATACCATTCTATGCACATTAATAAATAGAAAGAAAGACAATAGCAAATCCTTCATATCTAGAAAATAGTGGCACAAGCAAGATGCATAACAAAAATATTAAATCTAGGTTTTCTTAAAGCAATGTTGCAAGAATACCTTTAAGTCTAATTAATTATGTCACTTCACACTAGATTTTAGATTGTAGGTAGTTATGGGATAATGATTGAATACTACAATAAGCCTTGGCTCTAGCTGTTTGGGCAGGGTCATCTAGTCTCTTAATGGCAATGTTAGAAGAGAGCTAAGCTAAATTTTATTACACAAAGTCATGTGTTGTGTAGCATTCATATAGGTGCACATAATCAATAAGACATGGCGAGTAGCATCTTGGTTAGGTGGGATGATATCCTTGAAGTGCCAATTAAAACCATCAATGAGAGAGCATTCTTGTATTTTATTACATCTCAATAACTTGACCAATAAGTGCACTTCTTCATTGTTATGAAAACGGGTTGATAAAATCCATTGTGAGCTATGAGTGAGGTAGTCCTGGGTACAGATTGGTAGTCCTACACATAAATTGAAACCATTGGTCAACCACGGTTTCAATCTCATGGGCCATCCATATATCATACCATATACAGAGGCATTCTGTTTAATTTTAAATAATTGACATCGACAAGAGGAGCAAAACATTTGCTAGAATTTTTTTTTGACAAGGACACATTACACTGCCCTACGCAAGGAGATAATATCTTCCCACATGAGGTGAGTTGGTGTATCATGGTTGAGTTGGGCTCGCCCACCCAAGCTCAATTCTAAGTGACCCCACCGGGGGTTGCTGATACCACTCGAGTCAATGGCATAAAATGTGCAATAAAAGAACAATGCCCTTCATAGGTGTTCCATTTCAAAAATTGATTCCCTTGAGTTATTGGAGTAAGAATTTTTGATTTTTCAATTTGAAGTGCTGGTGGCTGGCCTTTATTGTACAAGATTCCTATTCTCTATAAGTTAAGAATTAGTTGGTGCACACTTTTCAAGCCTCCCGTCAAAATGAAAGCCTCCCGTCGTTTTTCACATCCAGCAGATGTTCACGCCCTTCAAATAAGCTGCTAAAAAAGGGCTGATATGCAAAGCTCCCGTCAGAAGGCGCCCGTCAAATCTCAACCGTGCCAAGTCTCTTCGAGGAGGTCACATGCATGCATGGTCACAGGCTGGCTGGAATCAGATCTGGCGGGTGTGACCTTCCTTCCCCCCTTTCCTTTTCTTCCCTTTTGTCTTTGCTCTTTCTCTTTCTCTTTCTCTTTCTCTTTCGATCCTTTTCTTCTATTTCGCTCGTTTTTGCGACGACAAATCGCGATCCATCGCCTTCAACAAACAGGCGCTGCCTGCTTTCTTTCATCTACGCTCTATCTGACACATCCACAGAAGAGGAAGCCAGCATCAGTGATGCGGCCAACACTTTTTCTCGCAATATCCATGAATTTAACACCTGCTTATTAATCTTGTCAACGTTTTCGGCATCCTTGATATCTATCTCCGTGCGAACTCTTTCCCTACTTCGTCGCAAACAAACGTCGGTTCTTGCTGCTTCCCTAACACGGCTCTCTACCTTTTGGATTTTGGCAGCGCAATCTTATTATCTGCTATCGTACGATAAAGCGTGTAATAATATTTACTGATTTGCTGGATTCTTCGATCGGAGCCACATTTACGTTTGGCTTCAGTTTTGTAAAGCAATCAATATTGATCTTCTGTAAGGCGGGAATAGCAGTTTTGCGGTCCGTCCGCATCTCGTCGTTTAGGTTCCCTTCTATATGAGACTTCGGAAAACCAGTTGGCAAGTTTGGTGCATTTTTTGGAGAAGATCTGACGTGACCAAGGACCCCTCGCGCAGACAATTGGTTTAGAATCCTAAGTCGCATTTTCCTGCATTTACAAGTCCGTATGCAGCCACTCTCAGTGTGCATCTATCTTATTTGATACTTCGTTTCCTATTACCGATTCTATCTTGAGTGCAAGCTGATTGATGGCCACGAGTTCAGTAAAAATTTTAGGGTGGAAAACCGAAGTTTCTCTGTTACTCGTTGTTTGACTTTGTACACCACGGTCGGCTGCCTATAAGTTTGTGGCTTTCTGTAGCTCTGTATCGAAATTGTAGCTGCCAGATTGGATTAATATCGCATATCTCCTCCTTTCGAAGTGGAACAACAATGAGCATGCGCAGTTGGTTTTGAGTGCTTTGGAGCCTCACGGTGAAGTTGGGATAGAGGAGTTGGAGACCGTCTTTAACAAAGCAAGAAGCTTCACATACCCCGTGTATTATCCATTTTAACTCTTATAAAGATCAGTGCATGAATCTCGTTCTGCTCAATTAAGGTTCATGCATTAGTATCAAGAATTCAATCTAGTTCTCTATGGATTTTCACACTTTGGTGATTAGCTTTTCTTTGAGATGCCTGTATGATTCTGAAATTTCTGATTGATGGCCTCCCACAGTTCCTTTGAAGCTAGAATTGTGAATATATGCATCTTAATTTGGTGATTGTGCTTTTTATATAAATTATGCAATTGTGAATGTTGTCATTTGATTCCATGCTGTTGGGGCTTGTTTGATGAAGGGGTTATAAATTTTCTGAAGTTGCTCTTGGTCTACAAAGTTGGTATTGTTAAAGAGTTTAATCAAACATATAAACAGGTTAAGCGAAGCCAATTAGATTAATAAATTTTGTGGCACTTTTTAGGGTTATACTTGAGCAGTCCATTCAGTTAGAAGTTTTTGTAATATAGTTTTACAAGCAATCCAAAGTGTTTGTGCATGGGTTTTCACCATGTGCTACTCTTCCAATTGTTGCTAAAATATGGAGAATATTAGGGTAGGTTCTTTGCTGTTGTGTTGTGTACAAAACTGTGTCGTAAAACGATGGGAATGCAAAAGGATCGACTGATATCAAATTAGTAGAGCACGGTTTAAAACAGAACTCTGATATCAAATCGGAAATGTGTGGAATGGCAGTGGAAGTTTTAGCACCGGATGGTTGTGGATCGGAAGGGCGTCAGTTACCAGCAAGAATAATCAAGATGAATGAACAATAGCAATGCACAATAGAACAAAACAGTAGTGTAGACAAAATCTGCACTCTAATTGAAAAATGAGTACAATAGCTTGAAGCAAAAACGCGAGACAATTTATCGCAAAACAGGCTTCGGCTCAAAAATCGTTGAGTGTAAAAACACTGGCTACAGAATGATACTGTTGTTTTTAATCTGATTAGGCGCTGACTCTATACATTGATGATTGCATGTCAGTGATCAGTATATTGAAAGCATGAAATCTACCTACTTAATCTACTATAGCCGTCCTGCATTAAATAGCCGTAAAAGTATGTACAAAGTACGCGGACTGTCAATGTCGTGACGTGGGTCGGATTTCTGGTTGACAATGACAATGACTATGACTTGAGAAATTACGTGATTGACTCGGAAACATTACGATTCGAGTCGAGTCGATCCGGACTCGAGAAAATCTGATTTTGAATTTCAATCTTCTGCTTTAAAAAAAAAATCGAGTCGCTTTAATTTTTTTTGATTTTGTAATATAAGTATATACAGCTTTCAGGATGCTCATTACTGAATGGATTTGGGCCTGAGCATTGAAATCCAACACTCCCCCTTAATGTGGATTTTGAAAAACTTCGATCTTTAGATTTAGCATATGGTTAAATCTGAATGTTGCTCCTTGGATAGTGCTTTTGTAAAGTAATTTGCTGTATTAAAATCTGTCCCGCAGTAAACCAATGACACTTTCCTTGCTTTGCACTTTGTCTCTAAGGTAGTGATACCTGATTTCGATATGCGTGCTCCGAGAGTGAAATCTCGGATTTTGAGATAGTGCTATTGTGCTTTGATTATCACAATTTATGGTAGTTGGATGTAGATGAGCAAGGTCGATATTTGCAAGTAGATTCAAATCGCCTCCTTGGTAGCATTTGTGGCAGCTATGTATTCTGATTCGGTTGATGATAATGCTACTGTAAGTCTGTTTTCGGCTGTTCCATGAGATTGAGCCTTGATTGAATAAGAATACAAATCCAGAAGTCGATCTTCTGATATTGATATCTCTTGGCCAATCTGCATCTGTGTATCCTTTGAGAATATTGGCATGCTTAACAACAGGGCTGAAGGTCTCGGAATAATCCAGATTTGGAATCTGGGAGAAGCCTTTGTCGACCAGCCTGGCCTTGTATCAATTTAATCTTCCTTCAACATCATACTTCGCTTTGAATATCCATTTGCATGGAATCAGATTTCAATCGTTACAATCCACGTTTGATTCTCGATTAAAGAATCAAATTCTGTGTCCATTACAGCTTTCCACTAATCAGCATCAAGAGTTCACATTGCCTCTGATACAATGCTTGGTTACTGCACAAAATAGCAGGCCGGATCATCCATAAATCGGGATGGAGGCTGTCTGGATTGGTTTGATCTTCTGGGCTGAACTTTGATCCTCTGATGTGATTCGATCCGTTGAGGTTCTGACTCATTTTTCGAGTCAGTATCGATTTTCTGTTGTTCGATCCTGGAGCTGTTTTTGACACTTGGATCGGAATTTTCTTGAGCATTTCCCTTGTGGTCGAAAAATTGGTCTTCCACAAAAATGACGTCTCTACTGGTGAATGCTTTATGGGTGTCCAGATTGTGGAGCTTGTATGCTTTGTGATTTGGGGAGTAGCCAATGAAAATTGATTTTTTGCTTGTGTCATCCAGCTTCTTTCTTAGATCAACAAGGATTTGATCGTAAGCTATGCATTCAAACACTCGAATATGTTTGAGTGGTGGTTTTGATCCTGTCCATACCTCATAAGGTGTTTTGCCATTCAGGGCCTTTGTGATGGATTGATTCTGGAGATAGGCGGTTGTAGTGACAGTTTTTGCCCAAAATTTCTTTGGAAGAGAGGCATGGGCCAACATGCTCTTGGCACTTTCGATAAGTGTTCGATTCTTCCGTTTTGCTACACCATTGGACTGAGGTGAGTAGCTCGTGTATTGTTGGTGTATTTTGTTTGCCTTGCAGAACTCCTTGAATTCGGTGGAGATGAATTTTCCCCCTCCATCAGTACGTAGGGTCTTGATTGATCTCTGGGTCTGATTTTATGCTTTGAATTGTTTGAAGAACTTGAATGCCTCGGATTGTTCTTCAGAAAATAGGTGACAATTCTTCGAGAAAAATCATTGATGAATGTAAGAAAATAGAGGGCTCCCCTTGTGGAAGCAGTCTGCATCGGGCCACAAATGTCACTATGCACAAGATCTAGCAAATCTCTAGAAGTATGAACTGAATCGGAAATGAATGGACTTCCAGCATGTTTGTTGGGAGAATTCGATTTGCTAATAGATGGAAGATCTTGCACTAAATTCTGATTTGACATTTGTTGAGTACTATTGAAATTCAAATGGCCTAATCTGAAATGCCACAACATATTAGTAGATTCAGAAGTAGAAGTGTGAAGAGCTCGACTATTTGTAGAATAGCAGTGACTAAGTTTATAAAGATAGCTACATCTTCTACCGAAAGCTAAAATTTTCCTAGATTTGTCAAGAATGGTGCAGCCTTCTATATCGAATTCGACCCTACGACCAAAATCAGTGATTCTGCTTATTGAGAGCAGATTTTTGGTAAGATTGGGAATGTGAAGAACATTGGACAACAACTTTACTTCACCTTTATGAAATTTGACCCTGACTGTTCCTTCACCCTTGATGGAATGAGATGAGTTGTCTCCAAGTTGCACAACTCGAGAATGAGTGAATGACTTGTAGTCTTGGAACCAGTCTTGATGGTGAGTCATATGTTGAGTTGCTCCCGAGTCCAGGTACCAGGAATCAATATCCTGCTGTTCTCTGACGGTTTGACTTTGTAGATCTCTTGGATCTGAACTTCTGTTTTTTCTTTGAATATAGAGCTTGAGGATCCGATCCTGAACCGGAGGAGGATGCATTTCTTCTAATCTCCTCTTGAAGAAGCATCGAAATCACTCTTGATAGAGTGAGATGCTGTTGGGTCTAAATAGCCATGACCCAAGTTTCATAGGCATCAGGCAGACTCGATAATAGAGTCATCAATGCATCGGAATCTTCAATGACAGAGCCGGTGCCAGGCATCTGCTCCATAAGATTTTTGGAAGTCTTGAGATGGTTCGAAGCACTATCTGCATCAGACGTTCTCAATGTGAAGGACTTCTTCCTCAAATGAAGCTTGGAAGTGACATCCTTGATATCATAGAGGGTTGCTAGGATGTCCCAAGCATCCTTTGCAGTCTGAGCAGCTCGAATATGACTGATTTGGGAGTCTTTGATATTCAGTGTGATAAGGCAAACGCCTTGCTATCTCTCTGTCTCTATTTGGTGATGCTGGCTGCATCGACCTCAAGTTTGACTTTTAGGATCATAATAGCTTCAAAACATGTGTCAAAATTTGAAGAGTTTTAAATGTCTTATTGTTTAATTCAGAGGAAAAATTTGGAAGAACTTACAAGATAGTATGCAATCTTTCCCAATGCTTCAAATTATTTGAGATTCAAACCATGATTTTGATTTGAACTGGTTTATTTTTAATGTTAGATTTAGGGTTGACAACGTTTCATAAAAAATGATATCCATATCATCTTGAATTCCATTCTATCTCATCTTAAATCTCATTCTAAATAATTGAAATTGACTACAAATTGGAGAGCGACTGTAAAGTAGAGTGCTTGGTCTAGACTCTTTGCATAATCAATTCTGTTGTAGCTAATATAAAGATAGTTTTTTTATCATCGGACTTAACTTTGATTTTTCATCGGAGGACCCAATTTTGAACCACTTGATAAGCTCACATCAAAGATGCTGCTAGCCCCAGGTGGCTTGGGATATTATGAAGAATTTGTACAAGATTGTAAATTAATCTCGAATCTTGTTCTTGACTAATAAGCTACATACGTTGAAGATGGCTACTGGTGAATAAATAACGTACTACTTTACTCGGTTGAAAGATTTGAGAGGGCAACTTATTGCAATTTGCAGTTGGAGAAAGTGTTCTAGATTTAGTGTTTGTATCCATTATACTTAATAGTCTACCTTTGGCTTATTAGAATTTTGTGATGATGCTATCGTTATGGGAGATGAGGTCTTCTTTCGATGAGTTGAATGCTATACTGATACAGGAGAAAATGAGGCGACAAAATATTGTCAACGGGGATGTTTTCAAGGAGTAGGCATTCCTAGCAAAGAAGCAAGAGCAAAGTTCCACGAAGGGTGGCAAAGGGAAAAACAAGAAGAAAAAGCAGCAGGATTTGGAGGAGAATCAGTCAAATCAGTTAGAAGATGGAAAGAAATTGTAGTGAGAAAAGGAAAGTGCTTTGTTTGTGGAAAATCAGGTAATTACGCAGAGTGCTGGCACAAGAAGTTCAAGAAGAAGCAGTATGGAAATTTTGCTGAAGAAGAAAAAGGACTCAATACAAAATTAAGTGCCTTGGATCTTGAAGATTATGAGTTGTTTTTGGCATCAACATCTTCTGGTGGCTTTTCAAAGGAAGAGGAATGTTGGTTTATTGATTTAGGAGCTTCGAAGCATATGACACCTAGGTGAGAGTGGTTGCCTAGTTTTCAAACTAGATGATGGATTAAATGTGAAGTTGGGAGACAACTACACATATGATATAAAGGGAGTTGGATTCAACTACCTTTAGGAAAGATTGGAGACATAAAGGACATGTTCGAGAAATTGAGAAGAACTTACTCTAAGTATCAGCTATTACAAACCAACACATGGTGGTGCAGTTTGATGAAGAGCGGTGTCTCATCAAAACGAAAGATAACGAAGTAGTAGCTGAGGGCATACTTGCAGGACGATTGTATAGACTTCAGGCTTAGGTGGTGGGTTTGCGGATATTGGATTAGTAAGTAAGTTATGGCACGAGAGGTTTGGGCATCTAAATCACAAAAGTCTACAAGCCTTGAGGAAATGCAATATGGTTACAGGTTTACCTCAAGTTGTTTCTAATCACAAGGTTTGTGAAGGCCGTGTTTTAGGAAAACATCATATGAAGAAATTTCCGTCTAGTACATTCAGGGCGAGAAATGTTCTAGAACTTGTTCATACGGATTTGTGTGGTCCTATGAGAACTCAGTCTTATGGGGGAGCAAGTTACTTTATGGTGTTTGTTGATGACTATTCTAGAAAGACGTGGATCTATCTTCTCAAGAATAAGGCCGAAGCATTCAAGTATTTCACATGGTTTAAGACACAGGTGGAGATAGAAACAAATAGACAAGTTAAGATAAGGGGGAGAGTATCTTTCTACGGAATTTCAGGTTTTTTGCAAGGATCATGGTATAAAGAGACAATTTGCAAGCACGGACATGCCTCAACAAAATGGAGTTGCGGAGAGGAAGAATCGGTCTATTGTGGAAATCGCGAGGAGTATGCTGAAAAGTAAGAATTTTCCAAATATGTTTTGAGGTGAAGTAAGAATTTCTTAAATATGTTTTGAGGTGAAGCAGTTAAGACAAAGATTTATCTACAAAGGTTGTAAAGAATCGGACTCTAGAGGAAGCCTACACGGGACGGAAACCTGATGTGAATCATTTGAGCGTTTTTGGAAGTTTTGCTTATGCTCACATACCTACGAATTCGAGGAGCAAATTGGATACTAAGGCGACCAAATGTTTATTCCTTGGATATGATAGTTAAGAGAAGGGATGCATGTTGTATTATTGGAGGGTGATAAGTAGGGATGTGATCCTTGATGAGGATGGAATCAATAAAGATACAAAGATACCTCATGATAGGAAGCAAGATGGAGGAATTCCTATTTGTGTGACGAGTCATTACAGGAGCTTGAATCGACATATGTATCGCCTACACCAATCCAAGTATCTAAAGTGACCTTGGTTGAGAAAGGAAAAAGGAAGGAGAGATCAAGTTTATGGGATACTTATTTACCTCCTACTTCATCAGGCAGGAAGCATCCTACATTAGATACTAGAAGATAGTCAAGGACAATGTCATTTTGGAACAGGGAGAGTCCTATACACAGGGAACCAGGAGATCTGCTAGACTTGAAAAACGTCATGAAGATCAGGATCGACAACAAATGGGTCTATAGAACTAAGTATAAATCAGATGGTTCTATAGATAAACATAAGTCAAGGTTGGCTAGTCAATTGCCTCAATACAACTTTCCAACTTGAAAGCACTGTCAACATGACACTTGTTTTATCACTGCTTATGACACATTCATCAAGAATGTGTCATGAGATTATATCAACTACATATGCAAACTTTCCAGCTGATGTATGTCCATGTTCTTGTTGATTAGTTGATTCAAACACCTCCATCATAAAACAATTATCTTGAATCTTTTTCCAAATCCTCCCTACTCCAAAATCATCCATGATGATAAGCAAAAGTAGAGAACAAAGATGTTGAAATATAATGGCTACGCACCTGCATGCACATATTTATTATGTTGTAAGTTTATCATGGGGGCAACTTGTTTGTAATTTTTTTGCACCCCTCTTTGTAAATTTGTGCAAGTTGGGTCCAAGGGAACAAGTTGGCATGCCATGTGGGCTCCAGATGTGTAGGTCTTCTATTGAGAGAGATGTATACTCTACGGCTTCACTTCTACCTACCACAGATATGGATTACAACCAGGCTCATATTACCCAGTTTTTCCAGAAGCGAGACAGAGAGGATATTTCTGTTTTGGATTTTGAAGTCCCCACTCGGAGATCGAAGACACAGAGAGTCTCACATATTTCTGCTAGATCCAGGATCATAGATCTTCACGGGCTTTTCACCAGTCTACAACACGCTCCACTACTACTATCACTCATTATTTCAGCTTACTCGTAGCTAGTCTCCTCCGCAGAGCAGGTGGTTAAGCTCTTGCATTGTACCCTCGCAAGCTGGTGGTCAAGCTTGGATATTTCTTCTTCTTAGAGATAGCGAGATAGATATGCTAGTTTCTTGTCTTCTTCTCTTTTCTACTAGTAAATAAGTCCGTATGCGGACAATGATCCTCACCTTTTGTACTCTCTTTTGTCTTATGTACCTTTGGGTACCAAAAGACATTAATAATAATAATTCTAGTTCTAATTCTCTCTCTAATCAAGCATTTGAGTTTCCTACTTTTGCTTTCTTGAGGTGCTTAAGTTTTCCACGGTTTTACGTGCTTCCATAGCTGATTTCTGTCAAGCTTTCGTGCTATGTGTTAAGACACTTCATAGATAGACCTAAAAGTTCATCATGGTATCAGAGCAAGTTGTTTAGCCTGTGATTTGTGAAAGTTTGGAAATCTCTAGAGCAATTTTTAGATTTCTGATTGAGGAGCTTAACTACAAAGTGGGAGAAGTTTTTGTTGGACAATCTGTTTTCAGAACAGGAAGCATAGCTGGACTACTGGTGATAGGAGGAGCACAACCACATCAAACTTTTTGGATTCTGACAAATTTTCCAAAAAGTTGAAGAGAGCAGCCTGTGGAGAAGTAGGGCGCACTTTTTGTAGGGAGATATAATCAGGGTGTTGAGTGGATCTTGTGCAAGGCATAGCAAGGTCATACTGTCTGGCAAAGACAAAAGCAGAAGCTGTTGGGTATTAGTCAAGTGGCATAATACCCTAGTTTGGGTGGAACTCCAGTTTCCTAAAGCATCTCAATTTTTGAGTGTTCTTTTGGAATTTCTTCTGTTCAATTGAAGAATAAATCATGGCTAGCCTAAGTGAGAGTCTACTCATTGAGTCAAGCAGATTGCATGGAACCAATTACATGGTGTGCAAGTTAAAGATGCAGACCATGCTCATGGATAGAGAATGTTGGGGTATAGTCATAGGTTCAGAGCCTATTCCAGGTTGTGAAGATGACTTGAAGGACTATATCAAGAGACGATCAAAGGCACATCGGATTATCAAAGGGATGCCACAGGACCTCGAGAGGCTTGGGAGACATTGAGGTCCATGTATGAGACCGTCAATATGGCTAGGGTCCTCTATCTGCAAAATAAACTACATACAATCAGGATGGACTCCAGTGATTCAATTGCAGATCACATTACGAAGATGAAGGATTGTAAAGATCAACTTGCTGCAGTTGGAGAGTGCATTCGTGATAGTGACGTAGTTTTTATAGCTTTTCAAATGCTTATCAGGGCTATGTCATGAGTCTCTCATTAAGGGAGAGACTTCCCTCATTTCATGATGTGGCCTACTCATGCATGATGAAGTGAGGAGGCAGAACCTTTTTGAAAGGGAAGGTCACTTTTGCTGAGAAGGTTGCAAACAACAATAATGAAGACAATGGACAGTTTGAACTCTTTATTGCTGCATTGGGAACTCAAGCCACGAGTGCTGGTTGGTACATCGTTTTTGGTGCTTTTAAACACGTGACCCCCCATCGCGAGTGGTTTAATTCTTTGAAGAAATAACTTGTGGACATTGTGTGCGCCTTGGGGACAACACAACACATCTGGTCAAAGGCAAGGACAATGTTCCTGTGAAGTGTCCTTCAAGAGAAGTTAAGGTAATAAAGAATGTGCTATTTGTAGCAAGGATAGCCATGAACCTGCTTTCAGTTGCGGCTAGTACTAAACAAAATATGACAGTAGTGTTTGATGAATCTACTTGTTTAGTAAAGAACAATGAGCACAATTAAAAGATTATTGCCAAAGGATCGCAGGACGGTGGTCTTTATAGGTTGCAGTATCCCGAGTCAGGAAGCCTACGTTGCTGTGAGTACTGATCATGATAAGTTACGGGACGAGAGACATGGCCACTTGAGTTACTAAAGCCTACAGGTCACAAAGAAACATGATATGGTAATTGGTTTGCCCTCTATCAAGTTATGTAATGGCTTTTATGAAGCAGTGCACTTGGGAAACAACAAAGAAAAAAGTTTCCTAAGATTGAAGCTGTCAGGTCAAAGCAAGTGCTTGAGTACACTCAGATTTGTGTGGACCTCTACAAACTAGATTTGCAGGGGGGCCTTTCTACTTCATGACCTTTATTGATGACTCCTCACGAAGGTATGGGTTTATTTTTTGAAGCAAAAATCTGAGGCAATCAAGTACTTTTAAATCTTTAAGGCTTTGGTTGAAACTCAAGCAGGCAAGAAGATAAATGTACTCAAATCTGACAAAGGTGGTGAGTACATATGAAAACAGTTCATTGACCTATGTAACTCAAGTGGAATCAAGCGTCAATTTGCTACTCCAAATACTCCTTAGCAAAATGCTTCTTGGTTTCCAAGGGGAGGCTCGAACTTGAGACCAAAGAAACTTTGGATGTCAAGATAACTCCTTAGCAAAATGGTGTTGCTGAAAGGAAGAATAGGTCCATAATTGAGTGTGCACGCAACATGCTCAAGGCTAAGGCATTGCCAAATTCTTTTTGGGTTGAAGCTGTGTATACTACTGTTTTCTTGTTGAATAGGAGCCCGCCGAAAGCGGTGGAGGGAATTACATCTGAAGAGGCATATAGTGGCAATAAGCCAAAGGTGGGACTACTTCGGGTATTGGGATGTACTGCCTATGCACAAATATCCACGGATGACAGGAAGAAGCTAGATGCAAAATCTTTCAGGTGCATATTCTTGGGTTATATTGAGGAAGCAAAGGCGTACATATTGTACGGTTCTGAGTAGAGATGTTGCATTTGATGAAAATCATGCACCTCAGGTGGAGGAGCATGAGAACAATGGTAAGAGCGAGGATCTTCCTATTATTGATTCTAGTGAGCAGGTCTCAAAGGAGCCCATTCAGGAGACTTTTCAGCCCCAACAACAAGAGCAAATGCATTTGAACAAACGGCAGAAAGGAAAAATTGGGCTAGAGAGACACCTTAGGATTCATGGACACCATCAGCTTCACCTCCCCCTCCCCCTCCCCCTCCCCCTCCCAA
This sequence comes from Diphasiastrum complanatum, assembly GCA_029204225.1. Taxonomy (NCBI): domain Eukaryota; kingdom Viridiplantae; phylum Streptophyta; class Lycopodiopsida; order Lycopodiales; family Lycopodiaceae; genus Diphasiastrum; species Diphasiastrum complanatum. The sequence goes on along the minus strand of CM055093.1, from coordinate 20,915,329 downwards.
GAGCTTACCAAGGTGGTATTGGCAAACAGTGAAAGATGGAGGGATGATGGAGGAAGGTGAATGTAGCAGGGAAGGTGCTAGAAGATCTTACAGGAAGCCCATGTAGCGAGAGAGTCTAGAGACACCAACATATCGTCAATTGGTGGGTAGCTTGATTTGCAAGTCAGGTTATGAGTAAAGCTATAGAGGCATGTTGGAAATCCGAGTAGCGTAAAATTCCTTGACCAAAAAATATTGCCCTCAATATCAAATTCACTTCATGCTGGTGCCCTAACTTGTAGGTCTCTCTAGGGGCTAATTACTTGTTCAAACCCTAATAGGATTGTATTGTTGCAATAAGAATCAAGTGCCCTAACAAAATTCATTTCCTTCACAAGTTGATTTCCTTAAACTTGTTATTGCCCTACACTTGATGTATCCTTTGTAGATAACTTGACCTTTGACCAAGTTTGACTAGGTCAAACTTTTGTGCCACCTAGCTTTTAGGGTTAAAATACCCTAATTCGTCACCGTCATATCTCTTTAAAAAGCTTTTCCTGAAAGTTTGATGGTTCTTTAAACATCTTTGCCGGTTCTTCTTTGTAAAAGATAAACCACCATCAAGCTTACAATTGCTTGCCGATTCTTCTTGAACCTGAAATTTCAAACTTCAAATATCTTGACAAACTTTGAATCTTCGATGGTTCTTCTCCAAATCTATGATCTGACCTTTTGACCTCCTTTGTTGGTTATGACCTTTGTAGGTACGAACCTTTTGAGCCTACAGTGAACCTTGCTAAGCATAGGTTGGATTGCGTGCTATGTAGTAGCAGCTCTTCTCCTTGCAGCACCGGATCTCCTCACAAAGCTGCCACCGTTACATACTTATAGACTTGCTAATAGTGAAAAAGCAGCTTTAAAGCAATTATCTAATTGATGTCTCTAAATCTGGTAAAAGTACCCAATACCTATCTCTAACAAAACTTGTGCTCCAGATCAAGCACTAGAAGCTCGAACTTGAGTCTAACTAAAGTCTAGCTTGACTTTACAAAATATAGGTAAAGGGCCCTAGTATCAGCAAGCAGGCATGGCCCAATAATCCTAGACAACAACATTAAGGGAACAATGTGAATATCAATTTTAACAGCCGAATAGGTCTACCATTATTATTTTTGTTCATGGCATGGTTCTGACCAATTTCGGTAACTATTAAGATTAAGATTACGCTTTTTGCAATCTTTCACTATGGTAAGGGTTGTTGCTTTAAAACACCACCCCCCCCAAGATGGGTTCTTTCGATTGCATGCTGATTACAGAGCGTTCAATAAAAGCACTATAAAGAGTTGCTTTCCTATCCAAGAATTGATGATATCTTTGATACGCTAATGGGTGCTAATTATTTTGGCGGATTGGATTCAACAAGTCATTATCATCGGCTGCAATCTGTTTCTTCAGCTCTTCCAGTACTGCTTCGAACCGCACAATATGTGGCCATGTCCAATCTGCTATCAAGCAGGGACCTAATCTCATTAATGAGATTCCACCTTTTTTTAAAATATTTGTGTATATCCTCAATGCTGGTTACACATGGAAATCAAGAAAGATTCATCCTGCAGATTGAATGGGGTTGAGAGAGAGAGAGAGAGAGAGAGAGAGAGAGAGAGAGAGAGAGAGAGAGAGAGAGAGAGAGAGAGAGAGAGAGAGAGAGACGTTTCTAGGCTTTCAATTGTCAGAGCATTATAGAAGATGATGAACTTGCAGAGTAAAATGTGCACTTGCCATGAAATTTGTTACTGTCGTGATGTGTATATAGATTATAATAACCTTGTTGACATCATTTCCAAGAATCATTGATCTGATGTTGGATGCAGATCTTCGTTTGTTGTTTGGAGTGTGAGCATTGGAGAGAATAAGTGCAAAGAGAAGGTGATGCATATTATGGATAGTACAGCTATACAAAGGGATCCACTAATTAAAATATCGAGATATGCAGGGAAGGATCTAACCACATGTCCTTGATGCGATTAAATTCAGCCATCTAGGAGATGATGGGTGCTTCATTCTAGAAGAAGGAAAGCTTTCTACAATTTACTTGACATTCGGCGGTGAATAATGGTTGCATCTTCGTGTGCAGCTACTTCTGATCAGTCTACGCTTCTCGTGCTGCTTCTGCTCCCAAGCTCAGGATTTCTGCTATTTTACTGGATGACAGAGAAGGATTCGTTAACAATGGCATGATCAGCATATCTCAGAATCTGCCAGATAACATATTTTGCTGCTTCAGTGAGTTGCCTTCTTTGGAAGGAATAGATACGAATGTGTGCACATCCATCAAATACTCAATGCCAGTAAGAGAGGTGGCGTCTACTGCAACTGTGTGTAATAAAGTAAATAATGTGATAAATAAAACTGCTGATATAATGATCTCTGCTGTTGCTCATTTTGAACCATCTCGCATGCAACTGATACAACCTTGTGAGGTAGCATTCACCACACATCATGAGGCTGTTCCTTTTCGAGCAAATGGAGAACTGGAAACCATGACAACAATGGCAAAGTTCAAAGGTATAGATTCTCAGAATGATGTGAGATCATTGGGATCCAGTGAGATTGAGTGTATAAATATTGCTGCCGATAAAGTTCTAGAAAAGCAAAAATCCAACCTTCAAGTACCAGTCCAATCCTCGTGCACTAAGACCGAGGACGATGTAAGTTATTTCTTCCATTGTGTTATGAGTGTGCGCTGGATTGCTTTGCAATAGAACTTGTGATACCATGCAGCTTTTTCCTTCTGAAGGAAAAAGCTGTCTTATTGCCTGGATGGCTAGAGTTTTTTTTAAGACTTCAGTGGTTGCTACAGTCCGAAGAAGCTAGGGAAACCTGAGGATACTGGTTGGGAGAGCCAGCAGGGCAGGCTGCAGGGTAGAGAATTTAGGCGAGAGAGCCAGAAAAGGGGCGGTGGGGGAGCAGGACGGGGAGGTGATATAATGTCCAAGCATAATATGCCTGAATTGGTTTGAAACAAGAAGCCAGAATAACAATTGTTAGTAACCTGCAAAACTGGACAAATTTTGAAAATCTAGAATCTAGAATCCTTGCTATCATCTGGATCTTTGCTCAAGCTTAGTATGCTGCCGAATATCTTCTGTGTGGAAGAACAAAGCTAGTGATCTCTAATGTGGATCATATAGGAAAATCAATATGTAAATGAGGATCCTGTTAAACGCAACGATTACTCGTGTCTACTCCACATATTCTCACTAGCACCTGGCATGCATTTTTCCATTTGCAGCTTGTAAGGAGAGACTTGAAGCTGTCCCATTTTGTACCTAAGATCTTGTGAGAGATGGAAGAAGGTAATTTGTCAGCTTATGGAGACCCTCTACTGTGCATAGTAGAAACTTCTTGAATACAAATCAAGCTTGTAGACATGGGGCCCTTTAATGCTATGAACATAATCTTGAAGCTAATCATACAAGTGAATGATGATAACTCATGGATGAAAGCAAGTGAAAGTACGAATGCCAAAGTTCTGAGTCCTGACATATTTACAAGTGCATACAAAACAGAACAATGGAGCATCAAACTATCAGTAGTTATAATTTTCTATCGAAGAATTCTTTATCTTGCTTACCCTTCTACAAGAGAAACTTGCCTTCCAAGTTCTTTTTTGAAGAAGCGCAGTCATGGAAAGCATTAATGTGGACCTGGTCATGTTGTAACTCTCAAGAACATTGTCTGACTAAATTGTAAGATGGGGCCCAAATTCATTGAATATGAATTTAGGGACTATAGTGTAGACAGTAAAGCCCCAAATAACACAATCAATGAAGAAGCCAATACGTAGGTATAATGGGCATGTCCGTGCCATGCTAATCCTTATACCCATTTGCTTATGCAGAAACTGGTTTTGGATCGTTGTGTTTAGTCCTGAGCATATCCATACTATATAAGACTTCGTTACGAATAGGTTTGGTTTATTGCTTATCAAGGACTTTCAGAATTTTTACCAGGTATTAGGGCAGATCCGTGCCATTCTAACCCTTGTATAAAAACTTCGTATCTAACGCATATCCATGTTGTCTAAGAACGTTATGTTGAAAAAACCTGATTCTGGATATAGGGATGCACTACTTAAGAATAGTGAGAAAGTATGGTTTGTCATAGACATTCAATTGCATTATAAAGATTAGAAAACCTAGTGGTAAAAGTTCCAGCTTGACTGTCTATCTATTTGAAATACAAAACCGCATCGTAAGTTAAATATGGGGGAAGAATCATTTCTTGAGTATCTGTTACCCATCATATATGTAACAGTACCGTGTCCGTGATGTTTGTGGTTCATACAAAACTTGGACTTCGTTAAGAATCCAATGCAAGAAACGAATTCAAGTGAATATGATGATTCTTCATCAAGATCATCAGAGGATGAACCAGAAGTGCAATTTGACGAGGAAAAGCAGTTACAAATGATGGAAAAGCCTATTCAACAGATGGATCAGCCAACTTCATCAACAACTCTTGATTCTCCATTGAATTCACGGGAAATGGACAATCAACATATGTAGTGCTATAGAATGTACACAAGATCGGCAACATAAATGTAATTCTTAATTTGAATCGACCCAAAAAATTCCAATTGCAAATACAATGTCAATGCAAGGACATCGAAAATCAGCTGAGAACAACAAACAGGATGTGGAGGATTATGAGAACAATATTTTTGTTTTCAATATTGATCTTCAATTGAGCAGTACAAGGGCCAATTCAGACAAAGAAGTTGTCAATGGGACAAATCACTCAAGGACCCTATCTTCCTTGAGATCACCAGAATTATCACATCACATTCAACTAGAAAACTTGTCTGAAACATCTTGTGAAATGGGATTAACAGACAAGGATACAACTGATCTATATGAATGTTTCACATTCAGTATAGAGTGCACAACGAAATGTGATGAAACTTGTATTATACAAGCTGGAAATTATCCAAGCTATGAGATGGGACAAACAATCAAAGATCCATTATATCACAGTTTCTAGTTTGTGGTTCAAATTATTCGAAATTTCAATATATTTGAACATGATGATCTAATCTACGAAAGATTTTTCGTAGAGACTTAGTATAGAGTCTTTATCTAGTATCCTTCCTTATGAATCACATTTTGCATAAGCATACTCTTTTGCCAAAAAACGTTCAAAAGTACCAAAGTTAAACTAGTATAGCAGGGTTTATCAAATGACATACCTGTGTAGAGACTTTACAATGTAGCATTCGAAATCGAACCTAAACGAATGAAGTGGTCGGCCGTAGTAACAATTGATGCTACATAGTCACAAAAAGTAGATGATTATTTAGTGCACAAATGCTACTATTTCACTACGAGATGTGAATAGCATTTGAGAAGACAAATTGGTTTAGTGGAAGAGAATTTATAATCTGTTATGAAAATGGTAGGTCGCTGTCCATAGGCAGTGATACAATCTATGTCGTTGTAAGCAAACTTGTTATGATATTGCAGAAAAGATAAAAAGCCTCCTACAGTCCATCGCTGGACAGGAAGCAAGAAAGCCAAAGTTTATTCAATCAAAAATGAGGTTTTTGAGCCAACTGTCCATCGCTGGACAGCGGCTGTCCAATCATCATCATAGCATATATTAGAGCTCCATCGCTGCCTAGCATGTATACAAACTTGTAAATCAAACATACAATGATATGTAGTGCATCGCTGCTTGGTAGGCATAAAACCTCACACTATCAATAGCAAAAAGGGTTATGTAGTCGATCGCTGTTTATCAAGCATAAAGATCCATTTTGTACGAAGAAGAAGATGATGTATGGTCCATCGCTAGACAGCGAGCCACCACAAATGTATTTCATCATAAATTTACACACTATGTGAAGCTATGAGCATAAATATCACACATAGCTAATAAGAACCATAAACCAAATTGCATAAAGCAAAAAGAGATGATAGCATTGACATCAAATAGGATGAACCTCTTACCATAAGATTGAATCCAAAGGAAGGAGGCTTGCTAGGACGGAATCGCAAGAGGAGCAAAATGATGAACTCTCTTCACATGTGAGAAATAGTAGTCGAAACCGCATAATATATAGTGGTATGTAGTGAGGCTTCATGGAAGGTGTCATATTGGCTTGATGGAGAAGCAACAAATCCTGTCCACCCGAACCTTTGTAAAGCTTATCCAAAAAAAGGGGGAATTTTTTTTGAAATGATAAAGTGCAGGTTAGGGGTGGTATTGGTGTAGGACCTTTAATTTGAAGTATTGATAGTATGTCGTTGCCCGGATGGAGTATAGCGTAGAGAGGTGCCTTAAAGTGAAGAAGCATCCATGAGAGAGAGAGAGAGAGAGAGAGAGAGAGAGAGAGAGAGAGAGAGAGAGAGAGAGAGAGAGAGTGAGTTTAAAGCAAGCCGCTCCACCAAAGCCACAATTTCCATCGCCTTTTCCTTTCCATAAAGAGTAGGAATTATATTCATCAAAACGTGGTAATAAGCAAGTTTCATGCTCCCAAGTTTCAGCCAAAAGTACAATGTCTTTATCTTTTGGTACCTTGCTAACTCCTATATCTCAAGGAAAAATGTTACAGTTCTAAAAAACCAGATTCAGCTTCCCATTCTGTCAAACAAGAAGTTTGAAATGGTCTTTCCGTTCGAAGCTGAACCCCTTTCATTGTCGAACTCTTGACGCTCTTTTAATACTGTCTTGCTCCTCTTTCACAAGAGTAGAAACCTCTTTGGAAAGAGAACACTTATCAGTTCCATTATTGTCTCCATTATTGTCAACCATTAAGCCTCTTACCTTGTCTGCTCTTGTGGATGTTTTTTCTTTGTGTTTCAAAGCTTCCTTTAGATTGGATCTGATCCAATTTGCTTGAATATCGTTTATGTCCGCTATTGTCGTCCTCCAATATGTTCAAATGGCCTTCTAATGCAACTTTCAAGTCTGTCCGAAGTAGCTCCATAAGTGATTGTATATTTGTGCTACACTTGAAGAGAAAATATGAATGACTTTAAAAGCTTTAAAATGAGGGTGTGATTCTTTCGCGAGCTTTTGGGGCAAGCATTTTTAGGTGAGCCACGTAAAGTGAGCTTTTATGTGTTCAGAGTGAGCTTTTCTAGCACTCATTGTACTTTTTGTAGATTTTTCACCTGATAGTTGTTTCACATATGAATGTAAGTTAATGGATATATGGAAAAGTTAGGCTCAAACAACATCGTTTATAGTTTATCATCAAAAGTCAACTTGAGTAGTCCATCACCTCCTCTGGTCCTCCTTGACCTACGATTAGTGGCTAATCAACCATCTATTGAATGGCTTCTCTAATGAACCAATCATATAAGGCATTTAGAAATCAAACTAACCTCTTGTTGCTCAATCATGATATAGCTGGCGTCAAGAGTGATAAAATTCAAGCAAGTTCTCACGTGTGGGGAATGATCCTCAAGTGTGAATGATCTTGTTAAGCTTTGTGTTTAGCACATAAATTGATTCCAGATTGAATATCAAGATCTAGTACAAGATTTTATGGCCAAAGCACAATCTAGCATGCTAAGGATCAAAGAATGATTGCATTGAAAATCAAAAGAGAAGAAGTACAAGAATTTAATGCATTAGCATAATCCTCTACTCGAGTTAGAGAGAGAAAGAGAGCAAAATTTAATTAAACAATATGGTAGATCCAAATTGACATGGAATAGCTTCAAAGCTTGGTTCTTCATCAAAAGTTATGAGATAGCCTTCACATATTTATGGAGATTGGAGTAGCTCGAGGTAGAACCATCTCTCTCCCACTTTCATCCGCATCTTGAGTGAAAATTAGAAAACTAGTGACATTTGTCACTTTACATGCATGCATTTCTACCTACTTTTACCAAGTGTCAAACTCTAAAGTAGAATTGTACAAATCACCATGCATGTGTCCAATTCACTTTGTGCATGCCTTGCATGTCACTATGGAACACTTACAATCATTGCATGTGATGTGCCACGAGTTTCTACAAGCCTACTATTGACATTTCTATGTCTACATTCTATATGCATGTTGCATATGACCACTAGACTTCAAGAAACCATGTAGCTTGAGTTTCTTCTAGGCCAAATTTGGCATTTACAATGATTTTGTAAATGGTAGAAAAATATATGCTTTTGCCAATAGCACAAATAATGGTGTAAATTTAGCACCTAATGGATTAATAAGGAATGGTTTGATTTTTTCTCGGGGTCTCCAAAGTTTGCATTTTGTCTACCTGTGAAAGATTGAAAGCTTTGAGAATTATTTTCGCAAAGTAGTTGTCACAACAAATCGCTAGTCTTCTCTGCAGTTACACAAGGAAACAAGCTGCTTGTATTTCAAGCTGCGCTGCAAAAACTGAAAGCTAGATCACAGAAAACAAGATTGAAATGGTTTTGTTAGCTGGTTGTGCCAATAGTGAAGCCTAGTTCAGTTAGTTACATATTGACTTGAAAATTGGACTTCTTGGAAATGTTGTACTTGTGCATATGAAGTTTGAGGTTTCTTTTAATGGATCTGTTTTCCATGTACTTTTTTAGTGTTGGTTTCCCTTTGATACTTCGCATTGTTTCTTTCTATGGTATCTTCTGATTCGTTGACACGGCAGGTTAAAGTCTGTGATATATGTGGGGATTCTGGGTTTGAGGTGATGCTTGCTATATGCAGTGAGTGCAGTGAAGGAGCTGAGCACATGTGAGTATTGTTTATTATCTTAGGCAAGTAATGCTCGTTTTGAAGTTTCTCTAAGGTTCACATGGCTGAAGATATTTTGAGCAGCAAAGATCAATTGCCATTTTTCAGCTTCAATGTCAGAGATTTTACAGATCATGTCGGTTGTAATTCCAGTCCTTGTTCACTGTCAAACAGCTATTGCATGCAGACCCTGATGGAAGCAGTACCTGAGAGCTGGTTCTGTGAGTACTGCAAACTCAAGAAAGAATTAAAGTGCCAAGACATTTTGCCTGCTTCCTTGTTTATGAGCAGGTCTGGTCGTCCAAAATTTGGCAGACGGCGTAAGCACAGTCAAGAATATTCTTTTCCCAGAGTATCAGCTAGTTCAGAGAAAAGTAAGGTGAGTCTGGACAGTAGGGATGCAAGCAAAGCTGATTCACCTTCCTCAACGCCAGCAAAAAGAGCAGCAAGTGATTTTCTGAATGTCTCTAACAAGATCCCTAATATTGGCAGTGCTCATTCTATACAGCAACCAGCGGGCCTCTCAAGAGGTCGACACATTTTATCAAGAGAAAACTCTTTGAAGGTGCCAGATAGCAGAAAAGTCAAATTTCTATCACCCAATACACTTGCTGGGGTTCCTACAGGTGGTACAGTAAACATTTCGCGAAGTTTAAGTGGGAAGCTTTCCAAAGCCCTTGCTGTCTCTCAACCCATGACAGAGTTGGCTCCGTTGGCATCTACTACTATCAAATTGGACTTTCCGAGTAGCTCTGTGGCAGAGTCAACATTAGTAGCTGCTGAAAGCGCAAGGGGATCTGAAGGGGCGATGCCAGTTTCCTGTATTACCACTGCATCCAATACCAGTGGAGCTGCAAAACAGATGGCTTCACATAGGTCTTCTTATGAAGTGTTACCATCATTTTTATTAAGTTCAAGGCCACCAAACGTACCGAAAGGGGAAGCATTTCTGAAATACTATAGAGATACTTCTGTAGGTGTGTGTTCATTGCAAGTCAGAGACAAGCTCGTAGCTGGACAGGCTTTGCAAACATGCAGTGCTGACCCTGAGAAACAACTTATCGAGAAAAGTTCTGCTGAAACAGATCATGAAGCTTGTATTGAGGTAAGCATGAAAGGAAGCACGGGCACAATCAAAGTGCTAGAGCAGAAAATTTGGCCTGATACTCCTCACCCTGTGCATCCTTCTAGGGTCGACCGAGAAATGTGTGATTCGGACAAGGTTTCATCCACTAGTTTTCAACTTGTGGAAAATCTAGGATCAGCAGACAATTGTGGAAATGCTTGTGCACTTGGTCTTGAAAAAGATTCAGAAACTTTGCACCTAGATCAATCTAAATCTCTTATGGATGCTTCATATACTTGTAGTCATGAAAAACACATGTTGCAAAATGCAAGCAGTGCTTCAGTTGAAAAGCCTATAGAGACGTCTGAATGTTTGCAACCCTCTTACACCAAAGAGGAAGGGGTTTCAACTCTCCTTGACACATTAAAATCGAGGGCAAAACTTTATGCTGGATTGCCACTTGCTAATGATGTAGCGAACCTTGTGGAAGTAGAAAGATGTATATCTAATGCATCGACTACTGTAGGAACTCCATCTGTTCAGAATACTGACAGCATGCTGCTCAATGCAAAAGATGGTGTCTTAGAAAGGAAAGTCAGAATAATGCATCCAGCTGGTGCTGACATCTCAGAGATTAAAGATGTGGAGAAGGGAGGCATGCAACAGAAAAGTGCATCTATTCTTTCACAGTCCTCTGACTTTGTTCCATTACATGGAAGTACAAGATGTTACAAATGCAAAGAAATTGGACATCCTGCTCAGAACTGTCAGAGTCGTAGTAACTTGCACTCTCTTGATGTCCACAAGTCTAGAGGAAGAGCTTCTGCAATTGTTGCACTTACAAAGAAAAGAATTTTCAATCGTGTTGATGCTACTAGTGCTGCTGCTGCTGTATCTAGCAGTCACGATAATTCTGTGAAGTCTGGACATGTTGGCCTTGCAGATGCAGATTTCCCTGCTACGACTGCAGGTTTGTCATGTGAAAGGCAATCTAGTCTACAAGACATACAGATGCAAGCAGAAGAATTCACTTCTTTAGAGTTTAAGGAATGTGAAGAAGCTACACAACAGTGTACTGCGCTGTCTGATCTTATCAGGGCCAGTGTTCTTTCAAACAATGATGACACTGCATTGTGTGATGATCTAAATAATATTACTGGGAATTCTATTATAGATAAAATTAGCTGGACAAGGAAGGTCAATGATGACAAGACAAGCACTGGTGTATCTGCTGTCTGCAAGTCTTCTCTTCACACTTCCTTCGAATCAGGTAACGCTCTTCAGAATGATGAAAGTAATGAAAAGCTTGCTGCTTTAACTGCAGGTGAAAGTGCAGACAACATTGTGGTTCCAACAACAGTATCTACAGAGGTGCAAAGCTCAGATTGGCCCATAAAAGTGCCTTGCATGGCATCTTATGTGCCCATGATTGACAGGCAACTTCTTCCCGAGGAGCAATCGCCTTGCTCAGAAGCTGTTAATGCAGGTAAAAGCTTACCTGAAAGCGGTACAATTGGTCCAGAGATTGAAATTATGGGAAAAAGGACAGTGCCATTTCCTGGCCGTGCGACTTTTGGAGTCACAATTCTAAAAGTTCCAGCAGTACCAGAACCCAATCACTTATGGCGGTATTCTAGTTCTCCTAAGCTGTGTTTAATATCTTGCTGATGTAATATTTCTAATGTTTAGTTCCTGGGTTGGGAATAGGGCTATTTATTTTGCTTGACGCAAAATGCTCGCAGGTTTTTTATGTGTGTATGGAGTTGCAATTTACACGTGGCAGTTAATCTAAATTTTCAATTAGGAGACAAAAATTTAGGTGCTCGAATTTTTTAAGTTCTCTTTTGTGGGGTACATGTTTGGCACTGTTAACTGGATCGAAAGATTATTGAAGATGTTTGTGATGCAATAACTTTTAATTCGAGGAATGGATCGCTCTGCAGAGGTGGCTTTCAACTGGTTGCAAAAGGGAAATCACCACTGTTCTTTGATGGGATCAAAGCGCATCCATCGATCAGAGCAAAAGACAATGTCTATCAGGCCACCAGGAGTTTGCCATATATACTTGAATTAGAAGAGATACAACGTGGAGATGCCATAGAATCTTGGCCAAAGCAGTTCATGAAAAAGCAACTAAGTGATGAATCCATTGCCCTTTACTTCTTTGCATCCGATAATATCAGGTAAGTCAGTTAATTGGCTTTGTATTTATCTGCTAAACGTTCACCTAAAGAAGTATGAGGCACAAGTTAATACAAATCATTCTAAATCTGGTAATGAATTTGCATCCAAGCTCTGGTTTACTTGTTATTGTGATCATGAATTTAAAGTACAGCTTTGAGCGAGACTACAGACGGCTTTTGGATCACATGATAGTCCATGACTTGGCTCTGAAAGGTCTTACCGATATTGCGGAGCTCCTCGTGTTTCCTTCAAGCTTATTACCAGAACGGCTTCAACGTACGTGCCAACAAAGGCCTCTTTGCAGTTTCATTCCCAGAATGAGCAATTTAGAGGGAAAAGTATGCCTAGTCTTTAAAAGGTTTTTACATTTCTGAAGTGTTTGAGGTGACATGGGGTCACCTTAGTTTCTTTGAAAGGTCATTGTGGCCATACCTAATAATGATTTACTGCCTTTTGTGTCCAACTTCTTTTCCATGTAGGTTGGAAGGGGATTATGTTTCTTTGGGGATTATTTTGTTGGAAGAAAGCTTTGAAGGTGGATGATGCAGCTGATGTGCCATCTTCGGGCCTTCCAGATCTTGGTAGATACCAAGTTTCACAAGTTTTGTCATCTACAAGGCCTCATGTTGTTGAAGGGAGTAATGTGCAAATCCCAGTCCTTCTAGATTTTGAAATTGCAGGAGATGAAGACATGGACGTGGATATGGAAGGAGGTAAGGAAGTGGGTGTAGCAGATGTGCCTGTAAGAAAACCAGGGGCTTTGAATACAGAGCCTGCATCTTCTAACGTGGACATAATTTCAGTTCCTTCTCGGGGCTTACAATCCCAGCAAGTGACCAAAGCCCTAGAAAAACAGGATAGTTCTTGTGAGGAGGTCTCTGCTTTACATATTCCTCAGAAAAAGCTCTTATTACTGAAAATTGTACCTGATAATTGTCATTCTTATGAAAAAGATGATAAATCAGGTGAACTTGACCTCCCTCCTGGATTTGGGCCCCTTATATATACGTCAGCAATTACCTCAGGTCGGCCACCTGGCGGTGACAACTGCAAAAAGAACATCGATCAGAAACAAAATAGTTTACAGGTTCTCATTATGCCTCTGAAATGTTTTATTTTCTCCTAAAATCTGTAATATGCTGCAGCTTTATTCATAGAATGAGCTTTTGAAATTGGTTTAAAAGTCTAAGGCGTTTCTATTCTATTGGTGCAGAATCATGTCAGTGCTAGTCACTTTGAGCAAGAATATGAATCAAGCCCTCCTCCACATGGACATATTGCATGCAAAGACACTAAAGTGAAATCTTTAAGGCCATCATATCAAATTCAGCGCTCACCTCCTTTTTCTTGTAGCCCAAGAGAAACACATCTGGACACAAGCATACTGAGGTCTCGCTCTTATAGATGCCAATACTCTGATTCTGGTTCAGAGTTGTCAGGGTACTACAAGAAAAGAGGAAAGCAAGAAAAAATGTTGGAAAGAGATCAATTCGACAGAAACAAGTATGGTGAAAGACTGCAACATCGAGATTTTGGGAGAGCAGCATCTTACAGCAGAGAGCCACGTTATAGAGATTATAAGGAAATGGAAAGACAAAAAGGAAGACATCTGGGGGTAAGATATTGGGACCAGGATAAAAGGCATAATGAGAGTAGGATGCAAAGGGACAGGTACCATTTGAAACAGAGAAGCCTTAACAGAGGTGCGCTTTATAGTAGAAATCACAATATATCCTACTACTGCAGTCACTCACGATCACAATCTCGAAGTCGCTCACCTATCAGGGAGAGAGATCTGTCACATTCACCATTTTCTAGGTATGAACAAAGATTGGGCAGATGTAGTTCTCAACGCGGTTCTAGATCAGCTTCGAGCTCTTTGGACTCTAGCCATAAAAGGCATATTGTTAGACGGCAACAGTCACAGGTCAATCAAGATGGATCTCAAAGGGTCTGTGAAGATATGCAAGCTGGTGTTGAAAGGGATCTCGGAACAGATTCAGTAAATGAAGCTTCAAATGATGCGCAAGGCTTTCTTGTAGAAAAGCATATCATCCGTGACATCCATGATAGTGCAAATGAAGAGAAGGATAAACTGGAAAAACAGAAGTCCATTCCTGTTGGAATTATAGTGACTGAGATCTGTGATTCAAGTCAGGAAGGTCTAGCAATGGCCGAAAGTGTGACTAAGGAACTGACATGCTCTTCAGAAAACAAGCAATTATTCCAGTCTTCAAAGGATACACCATACCATCTATTCATGGAAGAGGACCCATCGCTAGAATTGACTGTCGAGAGTGATCTCTCTTCAGCTCCTGAGCGAACCTTTTTCCCAGTTGCTACAGGTGCTGTAACTATTGATAACAACAGTGATTACATGCGACAAGGCATAGATGCGGAGCAAGTTACAAAGAGCTGGCAGTTGGTCCATGTACCTGAAAGGAGTAATATTTCTTCAACCATGGTAGAAAGTGGGTCATGTGAAGATCTGATGAGAATGTCGAGAGGTCCATCTCTGGAGCTGGCTTTAGGTGGCAAAGAATCAAGTTTATGTCAAATGAAGCCTTTATCTCTTTTTAGTGAGCAGGTCGGAATATTGAGATCAAATGGCCACTCTGCATCAATTCATTATTCGGCATATGCAACAAATCATACATCTCCTGTATGCGAGAAGTTGAAACCATATGAGGTTTATGGAGATAGTCGACAGCATAGCTCTTTAGATCTTACACTAGCTGTTACTGATAACAGAACACAAGGATTTACACAGGTTTTTAACAAAGAACATGATGAAAATCTTGGAGACAATGCTGTAGATGTTTCCCTGAAGCTCTAATACAAGTGTACCTCAGTTGCAAAATGCAAGAAAATTGAATGCTGTATATTATCTGTGATAATTCTGTAAAAGAAAATACATCTGTTAATAGGATTACTGAAGTCCATATTCTGATTAAAGAGTTTCAAGTTTTGCTGATAGAGGTGACTGACTATCCCTAGCAAAAGATTCAGCTACATATGATTTATGGGCATTTTTGGAAGAAGCGGGATTTCATCTTGATTTATAGTACTTCTAGCAAATTCAAGTGCACCTCAAATTTGACATAAAATTAGCATAAAATGTTTGATGATAGAGCCCTGTCTTCTAATTTTGCAATAGTGACTATCGAATAACCTCAAGACTTCAAGCTTGTTGAAATGCGAAATAATATCTACCTATTTGAAGTCACCTTTGATATGAAATTAAATGCAATCAGTTCAGGAAATTCTCCAATTTGAGACTGGACTACATCAGTACCTCTTGCAATGATTAACTCAAGTCTTCAGTATTCACTGGATGAGTACCAGCATGTTCAGGTTTTTATGGAGATCTTTTTGTCCATAATTTTCAAAGCTGCCTCAAAGGTAGCTCTGGTGAGGTATAAAACCATACATCAAACCCATCGGGGCCTGGCTACACTTTGCATGCATCTTACGTCTTAGTATCCCTTTTATATGTGTAACAAATGGAGATAGTATTGCAAACAGTGAACTGCTATTGCATTTCATCCCATTATGCCGTCTCATTTTGCTCACAGAAATCGTTTGAGCAAAGGCTTGTGCCTAAACATTTTGTTTCTGAATTTTGGAACATGAGGTTGGATAACTGTTTCGGATTTGAAATTTTGAAATTGAAATAGCCTGTTTTTCCCTAACTCAATTGTAGCACCCCAGAATTTTTGATTTTCTTGAAGTATCTTTGTTGGAATATTGGACAGTAGGTAGATGAACTTCCGACTTTGATAGACTATTAGTAGCATTTTTTAAATTAAATGTCTTTCTTCATTTGTTGAACTTACATGAATTGAAGCATAATTTCTTGAGTTTTAGGGTTTTGGATATAGGCTTTGTGGCCAATTGGTAAGGCCTTTCCCTTTTTAGCTTTTTTTGCCTACACTCATATCAGGAAGAATTCTGGTTACACAGTATAGACCAAGATTTCCAGGAAAACACATTCGAGCAATTGTTTAGGAAAGGATGAATGTCAGTAAGATAGAAGTTTGGACTAATCATGAGCTTGAAATAACGCATCGGGAATATAGCTATTTAAAAAGTGTGGTCTCAATAACTTCATGCTTCTAAATTTAGATAAATGTTAATCATTTCAACCTCCCAAGGGCAGGCCTAAAGAATAGTTCAAAGGAAGAGCGTTCACTATAAATCTCTACAATCTTTCCTTATCATAGAAATTGTAGAGGAAGGGACAAGGAAGAGGTAGCTTTTAATTTTTCACATGTGCAAAGGCCTTTGTTATATTTTCGTCCTTCAATAAATCAGCAATGATTTTATAGATTGATGACAATATGGATTTTCCAATGTTTGTTGAATCTTTACAATGGTCTCTAGCCACCACAGATGATCTGCTTCTTGTTGTTTCCACTTCGTGGCAATAGGTCGTCTATGTTCTTTTTTGAAAATCATCTACGTTATGTGTATATATATTTTACTTCTATCTTAACAATTACATTCATGCTTTCTTTTTTTAGACTTATCAACAACTTTCGAAAATACAAATGTAACTTCTTAGAAAAGAGGGGTGAAATTTCAAAAATTGAATAATGACTATGAAGGAACAAATGGTTGCATAGTGCCAGCAGGCTTGACGAATTGGCCACTTTTGCTTTGATTGTATTTGCAATCCGACTTAAAATAAAAAAAAGAAATTAAAATTCCAAAGTTAGGGGCAAAATTGGAAAAGCAACTAACTTAGGAAAAGGCCTAAAGGACATTCCTAAACTGGAATTGGATTTTTTTTTGGAATCCATGAAACCTATGCTTGTAGAAGAAGATTGTCGTAAAAAATTAAACTTGACGACAAACTTTTTTGTCCACTATTTTGGCAAGACCTCTCATATGCTCATTAAAAAAATAAAATTGAAAAAAATATTAAAAATAGTAAAATGAATTTTTTTTTGGCTTTTTAAAAAAGGGAGAGTGTGGAGAGATATCTATGAGAGAGAGAGAGAGAGAGAGAGAGAGAGAGAGAGAGAGAGAGAGAGAGAGAGAGAGAGAGAGAGAGAGATGGGGGGGCTTATTGAGCTAAAATGGGCCTTACAACCATTATTACAGTCTCGCTATTTACAAATCTAGCGAGGTTGCTCAAGGCATTTTATTGACTATCCTATTGACTAATTCTAATCTAATTGACCTACATGGCTTTATTTAGAATTGCAATTATGGAGCTCATGGGCTAAATATATGCTAAACATGACATACTGACAACCATTCAAATCAATATGAGTATCAGTCGAATCAGTCCGATGCACGTGGTGGGTTTTATAATAGTGACAATGATGACAAGCCAAATTTATGTTATCGAAATGTCCTTCTCTTAAAAATATTCTCAAGTGAATCAATATTCAAAGACAGTGCAAAATCAAAATGTTTTTCAATAAATTCGATGGAAGAATTACTTTCATGAATATGAAAAATGGTTGGAGAACTTTGATAGGTGTTTTCAAGCATATTTGCCAATGACCGTGACAAGGTTATATTCATTCGCCAAAATGAAGATTGCTTGTTGATATAGGTCAATCGTCTACTCATGTTTTCTGTGAATTTGAAGATCAAGTGGCACATATATTTACTAAATCGTTAGGTAGATGTAAATGTGAAAAATTTAGCATTCTATTACTAATAAAAGAGTGCAATTCTATTCTTGAGGGAGTGTTAAAAATCTATTACAAACTTCACTTTTCATTATGTACACTGTACTCGTATTGTTACTAGTTTGTAGTCTAGGCTCTTAGACTCCTAGTCTCTCTCTCTCTCTCTCTCTCTCTCTCTCTCTCTCTCTCTCTCTCTCTCTCTCTCTCTATTAATCAAGGTTTATTGTACACATTACGTTATGTATGGATATTATGTTTTTGGTGTTGCTTTTCTTTCTCATGGTGATTGCTTATGATGATGTTAATGATCTATTTCTTTACACATTCTATCCACTTTTGGATGCCAAGGTGATTTTTAATACATGCACTTAGCACATCTAGGAACTAGACATAGATTAAGGCCAACGACCTGCAACAAGTCTTGGACAAAGTGAACCAATTATGAGACACAACGTGCAAGGCCCAAGCAGGTGTTTTTCAGAAGAGCAAGCTACTCAATGCACTGTAACATCACCGCAACATCCATGGCTCACGATGAGCTAGCCACATCCATAATTCTATGCATGTGGCCCAGCCTCTTATAAACCAAGTCATGGGAGCATTAAATGAGGACATGTCCCTAGGCTTGAGGTCCCGCCCTTGCTTTGTAGGGCACCCTTGAAACGGTGTTTAAAAGCCGCGTTTCTCTTTCCAATGGCTTCTCTCTTTCTCTGCCCTCTCCTCGCGATCGTCACCTAAGCTACAAAACCTAAAGCGTCGCCTTCTACTCTTTACAGAAAATAAGCAAAGCAGCAGATCAATCTGAAGCCATAACTGGTGCGCAATTCACAATTCATTTCATCAACAACGCTTTGGTAAGGGCAATTCGCAAAATTCACAAAAACAGATAAAGATATGCAGCAAAACGTGCAATATGGCTTGGGATACTACACACAACCCCCTGTGGCTCCTGATTATGGCCAGCCTTATCCCCCCTCGCTGTCTCAGCTTCCTGCCTCAGCCTACTCTTCAGCTCCTTCATACGATCCTGCACAAAATTCTTCAGAGCCTTCATATTATGCAGCATATCCCTATGCACCCCAGGTGCCATCAATTCCTGTTGCAGATCCCTCTTTCAGCTCTCCTAACTCTCCCTATATGAGCTCGAACACCTCGTACAACCCTCAAAGCCCTATGGGACCTCCATCTTATTATGAAGCAACCTATGACCAGCCCAACCCGCAAAACCCTATGGGGCCTCCGTCTTACGAGCCAGCCTATGAGCGGAACAACCCTCAAAACCCTACGGGTCCTCCATCTTATGAGGCAGCCTATGAGCGGCCCTTTGATTATGGAAGGGAGTCCTTGCCTCACTCCATCTCATCTCCGGCACTCGCCTCTCAACCCCATGGCTCAAACCCTACAATGTACAGAAGCGACAGCTATCAAGACGGGTTTGCACAAGTAGGTTCTACTGGAAACTCTCCTCAAGTTACAGGGCATGCAGACCAGGGAAGTGGAGCCTTTATATCAGCCCAAGCCTCAGGATATGATCAAAGAGATTCGGCTTACTTACAGGGGGGAGGGTATGAGAGGTCAGGGTTTGAGCAGCTTGGATCTCATGGGCAGGGGAACTATGACAATGGGCCACAAGATAATTATAAGTTTGGTGACATTTATGCCTACGATGGTGGTCAGGTGGAACCCTATGGATCTCGTGGCACTAGACCGATCCAAAGTTCCAGCATTTTCAATCCACTAGTTGCATCAGGTGATGATGCTAAAATTGCAAGGTCATCTCCAAAGCCAGATGCAGGAGGGGGAACTGGAGTGCTGAAGTACCGTGTCAAGTTGCTTTCTGAATCAAATTCCTCAGATCCACCAACTGATGTGATTTGCCAGGTGGGCAACAGACGATAGCATCAGCTTGGTCATACTATGGATGCCTATGCAGACTTGAAATTTTCACGTGCTTTAGTGCGTTCGTTTTTTGGGCTTGCATTGCATAGAAGATTTAGGTTTTGAAGGGAATTTGTTGTGATGAATAGATATATAGAGAGAAAGAGAAAAAGTTTTAAGTTTGAAGGGAATTATTGTGATGAATAGATATAGAGAGAAAGAAGAAAACTTTTATTAATGCTTGTACCAAAAGTTATATAAGACCAGAAGTACATCTCAAGCATGATTCTAACTTGGGGAGTGTGATAATTTCTCTGATTGACAATCGTAGGAATGTACTATGCAACATAAACAAATGAGTTAATAATCATAACTTAACTAAACAGAAATTAAGGAGCTTATACAGAAGTGGGGTAACCTGTGGATGGAGTCATCAAGGGCTCGCAGACTTGAGCCATCAATTTTTAACTTGTAAGAGCTTGTAAGCAAGCTCGTAGAGAACTCATTTTTTTGTAAGATATGGGTTCCTAAAGATACAAAGATATCTTATGATAGGAAGCAAGATGCAGGAATTCCTATCTTGTGTGACGAGTCATTACAGGAGCCTGAATCAACATGTGTATTGCCTACACCAATCCAAGTACCTAGAGTAACCATTGATGAGAAAGGAAAAAGGAAGGAGAGATCAAGTCATGCGTTACTTATTCACCTCCTACTTCACCAGGCAAGAAGCATCCTACATCAGATACTAGAAGATTGCATAGATTGTACTATGAAACTATCAAAGATAGTGTCATTTTGGAACATGGAGAGTCTAGTACACAAGGAACTAGGAGATTTGCTAGACTTGAAAAGCAACATGAAGATCATGATTGATAGGAGAATCGATAGGAGGATGGGGATGTACACTTTGCTTACATGGCTATGGTGTTAAAAACCAAGGATCCATCGACTTTCAGGGAAAGTGGAGCCTACGAAAGAGCAATGTGTTGAATGTTTTGTCAATTTGTAGTGATTTCCATCATTTAGTCATAAAGTTGTTGTAACGACCACTAGGGAAAATCCCTAAGATGAGGATAGGAAATCACAACATGAGACATGTAGGAGCAAAACCAACCAACCAATCCTAGATCAATCTTGGATCTAGCCCCCGAGCCATGCCATGTGAATGCTTGAGGAGAAGCAAGCATCTGGTGCTGAACCAAAAGTTGTCAATGGGAGAATCTCTACCCCAATATATAGAGAGTAGAATCTTGTGCATGAACTCGTGCAATCCCCATGCAATCTAACTATAAATAGGTCATAGCTCCCATGTAGTCCTCATGCATATATCAGTCACACGTATATGCACTACTCCATATGTTTGAATGATAGTGTTTGGGTCCCCTCAAGGTTATTAGTCATAAACTAGCCTTGACAAGGAATTAAATCGAGGTGTAATCAATAATCTCGAATATTGAAGGGCCAGTCTACCATATTAGGACTATTCCATGTCCTTAGATGAATATGGCCGTAACATTCTTCCCCCCATAAACAGGTTCTGTCCTCAGACCGAGAAAGAAGACCGTGGAAATTATTCTTTAAGCTTTCAACTTCTACCCAAGAATCATTATTCTCAGTCTGATCTTTTCATCTAGTATAAGTACTCAAAGATGCAACAATTCTTCAATTGCTTGCCTCTAGACAGGAATACTAACTCAGAATCCAAAGATACACTAAGCTATAAATCTTCCAAATGGGTTGATCCTCTCCAAATAAGAAATTTCTCCTTCATGTAATTCCAATTACATGAACCACTGGGTTGTGAAAAGTTTTTAAACTTGGTGTGTGTGGTCGGTTAGGACCTCCCCCATTCCGGTGGGGTGCTCTACCACTGAGCTACCCGTCCATTTGTGTTCCTAGAGTGTTGTTGTGCAAGGGCTATAGCCTTGACACTTTCTAACACTACCCCTCAAGGCATAGCCCTTTTTAGCTACCGCCCGCCTAGACCACACCCACAACCATGGCTCTGATACCATGTGAAAGTTTTTAAACTCGGTGTGTGTGGTCGAACCTAGGACCTCCCCCATTCCGGTGGGGTGCTCTACCACTGAGCTACTTGTCCATTTGTGTTCCTAGAGTGTTGTGCAAGGGCTATAGCCTTGACACTTTCTAACAGGGGTGAATCAATTCTTTATTTAAGAGATCAAGTCTAAAAGCTAAAGAAAATCCATTTTACTTATAGTCTAAAATCTGTCCTCAATTTCTTGCAGATAATAGTGCTTCTTGGTACAAATATTCTTAGAATACCCGAATATTCTAAGATACAACAATTCAATCAACCAAAATCTCTAGGAGATCCATCAAGCCTTAGACAATTATAACTCAATCTAGAGTACTGCAGTTACTCTAATGAGATAATAGCTCCATTTCTAGCATCTCATGTAAGAAATCAGCAATCTATCTGAATCTCAATAGATTAAACTATCTCCCTAAAATCCGGAGATGTAGATTGAACTCATGCACAATACATATAGACTACAATCAGTAGTAGAATACAATCCACTAAAGTAAGCAAAACTCTCTATAAGCAAAAACAATTTACTTTATGAGAATTTTTTGTGAGATCCATAGGACTCAATAAAATACTAGAGTAAAGAGATTTGGACTTTCAAAATACAAATCTGAAATCTCAACTCATTCAGTAGACTGAACATACTTAAGGATCAACACATTTCCTAATTATCGTTCGATTAAGTATCCATTTATGATTCGTCAATCACAAATAGTTAGACTCTTATGATTCGTCAATCATGATTCTCTGGAATCCAAACGATACTTAATTCCTAAAGGATACTGGAGTTTATGTCTAATACACAACTCGGGAAACATATAAGAATTATTCTAAAATCTTTTCCACTATGGAAATACTAGATTCTATAAGTATTCTTCAAACTGGATTCTTAATTAAAATGTGAGCTATCCGAATTCCCGTCGCTATACCCAAGGAAGATACACTTCACGAATCACGGATTTTGCATCAAGTTTCTTCCGCAAGTCCTTGGTATGTGTGCGTATGTTGTGTACCCAAGCTGCCCACCTTGGGCTTGTTGCTGCTATACGGTTATTCGGGCATGATTCCTTCAACCTCTTTGGTTGGGCTTCTATTCATTAGAAAAATAGCAGTTGTTGCTACTTCTGCACAAAAGGAATTTGGCAACCCTTTCGACTTGAGCATGCCCCTCACAAATTCAAGTACAGACCTATTCTTCCGCTCAGTCACACCATTTTGCTGCAGTGTATGTGGAGTGGCAAATTGTCTCTTTATCCCACATGCATTGCATAGGTCTTTGAACTCACCAGAAATGTATTCACCACTTGCATCTAACTTGAGTGATTATCCACCAAAGCTTTCGACAGTTTAAAGTATTTGAAGTTTTCAGATTTTTTTGTCTAAGAAAATAGACCCACACCTTTTGTGAAAAATCACTATGAAGGTCATGAGATAGTATGCCCCCCCCTTGCTGATCTAGTCTGCATGGGACCGCACAAGTCTGAATGCACAAGCTCAAGAATGCCCTTGGCCTTGGTAGTTTTTTTTTTCGGAAACCTTTGCCTTTGTTAGTGCACAAGCCTCACATGCATTTGAAAAAGAGTTAATGCTAGGAAGATCTACTACCATATTGTGCTTGTTCAAAACTTGAAAACTTTGATAGCTCAAATGGCCATACCTCTGTGGCAATGTCTGTCCTAATGAGAATCCTTTCTCGACTAGGAATGGTTATGTAAGCTTGTAAAGCCTTCTTGCATTCCCTTGGCTACCACCTTGAATCTTTGATCTTTGTCTTTCACCAAATAGTTTAATTCGTCAAACTCCACCAATGTGTTCTATTTGGTAATGGCACCAACATATAGCAAATTCTTGGCCAACCCTGTTACATGCAACACACTCTTAATTAACTTCACCTCTCGTGATGACAGCTTCACTAGGACTGTGCCTTTGCTCCTCACCTCATGTGTGTTGTCTCCAAGAGAAACTTGTTGACCATCACGTTTCTCCTCATAGGTGTTGAGCTAATTTTTATGAAGTGTCATATGCTTCGAGGCTCTAGAATCTATGTCACCAAACGTGGATTTTGATGATGGGGCTGCTGTGAATAGATCAAGTCCACCAGATTGCTCTTCTTTTGCAACTTTATCAACAAAGTGACCTTGCTGGTTTTTGGCCTTGTTTTGATCACTATGCTTCTTTTGACGTTCAAAAGTGAAATGCCCATACTTGCCACAATAATTGCAGTTGCCCGTCCTCTTGGGTGTAGATGAGGAATTGGTGGTTCTCTCCTCTCCAATCTGCAACTTGGATTCTTGCTGCTCCAAGTTTTGCTTTGAGTCCTTTCTCTTGCCTTTCCCTTTCTTTTGAAAGTTCTGCTTCTTCTCAGAGGCAAATGCATATTCTGGATTATCCCTTTCAGAAATGATTCTTCCATCTCATCTCTTGTAAAAGAAGTTGACACAGCTCCCCAAAGGTTGGGAGTTTCTTCCTAGTTGAAAGGGACATCACATAAACTTGATAGTTGAATGATAAACTATTCAAGTCTATGGAAACAATACTCCTATGACCTACTGTCTTTTCCATTGAAGCAAGTTGGTCCATAAGGTCCTTGACCTTTGTATTGTGATCATTAATTGTTGCACCTACTGTTAGAATCGAAGAGATTCTCTAATCGAAGTAGACTAATCTTATTAATACTCACACAAAACATCAACCACAAGCTGAAGAAGAAGAGAGACTGCAAGAAGCTATGCTTCATAAGCTGGAAACTGAGATAACAACGGAGGTGGGCGCCGAAATGACAATTGCCAAGATCTATATCTGACGTAAGCATTTCCTAAATGCTAACTCTTATAGAGACTGCCCACAATGAAAAGCAAAAGCTATCCTTCTACAATAGCAATTGAAATGCTAATTATGAAGTCCTAACAATAGAAATCTATGCTAACTTGGTTAAAATAGATTTCTATACTATTCTAGCAAAATTGGTACTAACTTAGGTACCTATACTAAAAATAGATAGCACCTATACTAAAAATAGAAATAGGCCTTCTAGCACGCAAGCTGGCCTCTACAATGAATTAATTAATCCATTAATTCCTAACACTCCCCCTTAATGGATAATTAATTATCAATCACAACCAAGCCTTTGGTTACTAATCTGGCTCAATATAACCATTAAGCTTAAACTTGGTTCTATAAAATAAAGGATCCTCTGAATCCAACACTGAAGCCATAAATGCATAATGCGTTTCTTCATCTTCATGATAGTGTCCACTTGACCGTGTCAACCTCTTAGGTCCTTGTTGACTCGATTCTCCCTCATCCAACATTTGACTATCTTTTATAGTCTCAAAATACCATCTTGGTAACTTCTTTGTAGGTGACGTAGAAGGAGAATATGCATCAAATACTCCTGACCTTTCCTTTCGTTTACCAAGATCCACCTGTGTACTCACCCTTGGTACAACTTGTGTAGAAGCTGTATCACATGGACCTGTATCTTCCTGAACATCATCTATAAAAAGACTCACTTTCTTCAAATACAACATCCTTGCTCATAATCACCTTCTTACTGGTAAGATTATAAAGGCGATATGCCTTCTCTTCCTCATCATAACCCAAGAATAAACACTTGATTGCCTTTGAATCAAGTTTTGGACGATTATCTTTAGGAATATGAGCATATGCTATACAACCAAAAACTCGTAGATGATCCACTTTAGGTTTTATACCTGTGAAAGCTTCTTCTGGAGTTCGATTTAGAACAACTTTTGTAGGACTTCTGTTAAGCAAGTAAACTGCTGTACTAACTGCTTCGCCCCACAAATGATTCTTGAGGTTCTTACCTTGTAGCATGCTTCGAGCACTCTCCACAATAGACCTGTTCTTTCTCTCGGCTACTCCATTATGCTGTGGTGTATCAGTTGAAGCAAATTGTCTCTTGATTCCATGTTCTTTGCAGAATTCCTGGAACTCTGTAGATATGAATTCACCTCCCTTATCTAAACGTAGAATCTTGATTTGCTTTCCTGTCTGCTTCTCAACAAGTGATTTGAACTGAGTAAAGAACTTAAAAGCTTGACTCTTATACTTAAGCAAGTATATCCATACCTTCCTGGAAAAATCATCCACAAATATCATGAAGTAGGATGCTCCCCCTATAGACTCAGTCTGCATGGGACCGCATAAGTCTGTATGAACAAGCTCCAAGATCTCCTTGGTAGATATGCTCCATCCTTAGGAAACTGCATACGATGATGCTTGCCCATAACACATCCTTCGCAAATTTTTCCTAAAGATACAATATTAGGTAATCCTATTACCATATTATTGTCTTTTAGAACCTGTAAGCTTTTATTGTTCAGATGTCCAAACCTTTCATGCCATATCCTGCTCTCCATACTATCAGAAGCTGCACAAACCTGATGATCCGATGTAGTCGCATAAAGTTTGTAAAGTCGACCTTCCAAAAATCCTTTGACCACAACTTTGTAACCTTTGTTTTTGTCTTTGATGAAACACTTTTGATCGTCAAACTCAACTTTCATATTCTGTTTAGCTATAGCAGATCAGACTCCCCATCTTTGTACAAAAATGACGGGCTTTTTTTACTAAGAATATACTTGCATGCAACAATCTATTAATTGTCGCCTTCCCTGGATAGCACCTGTCCAGATACTACCTACCTTAAAAATACCTGTTTGCTGTCCTAGATGGAGCCTGGCTGTTTCTGACCTGAATCTGATTTGGACTCCCTCAGATATCACCTATCTGATTGCTGCCTGTCCCAAATAAACCCTGTCTGGTTCTTACATGACCTGTCCAGGTTCTGCCTCACTCAGATAACACCTATCTGGTTGTTATCTGTTCCAAATCTGATCTGATTTTTCAGATGTTGTTGTATCCAGATATGCCTGAACCAGATGTTGCCTCCACCAGAAACTGCCGCCCTCAGATGTGCCTCTGTTCTGAAAAACTGCCTCAGATAAAGCCTGTCCTAGTCAGATGTTACTGCCCCCAGATGTTGCTTCCACCAAAAGCTGCCGCTCTCAGATATGCCTCTGTTCTGGTCAGATGTTGCTTAGGTACTCCCTGCCACCTATAGATGAACCTGCACCACATAGAACCTGCACAAGAAAAGACCTGTTTTGCTATCCTGGATGTTGCCTCCCTCAGATCTGCCTCCATCTTGAATGTATATAACTTGTTATGAAAAGTAAATGAGCCTTGCTGAATCCACTGTCTCATACATAGACCTAAGAATGCCCCAAGCTTTCATTGCATCCCTTGCATGGCAAATGTGAGGAATAATGTGGTCTTTGATATGCCTTCTGTCTTCTGCTTGTGTAGTCCTTAAATTCAGGTTTAGATCTAGGTACAGGCTATCTACCTGTAACTTTCTCCCAACAATTCCTATCCATCAAGATGTTGGCCATCTTGAACTTCCACACATTGTAGTCTAGCCATGCTAAATCTTTGTTCAAACAGAAGCTTAACTTGAAAGGAATTATAAAAGAAACTACTTCTAGCAACTAGGGTATGTAGCCACTTCAAGGCAAACCTTGAGCTCATGCTTTCGACTTTGCCACTTGATATGTAGCACAAGCTTAGATCCACCTAGATCAAAAAACAAAAGCCCCTACAAAAAGTGCCCCCTCTTTATATGTAAGCTCCTCCAGAACGCTTTTCCAAAACCTAGCTAGAATTAGAAAGTTTTTGGATCACAACACTCCTCTTGCCAATAGCTATCCAACAATGCAAAGATCAACCTGATCTGAGTCCTATAAATCAAAAGCGCCCGCCTACCAGATTGAGGTGCTTGTGGAAGATGAGAATCTTCTCAAGAATCTAAGCATTGATGTTTCTATCACTCTCAGGCTCAGGCTCCACAACCTGCTCTAATACCATGATAAATTGCAAGACCTAGCTATGGAGTATCTTAGCTGCAATATCATATCAGCCATGAAAGCTTGAGAGAAACTTAGCTATGGAAAACATCAAACACAAGGAAACTCGCCACACCAAAACTTAGAAGAGAGAATGAATTGCTAGAGAGAAAAAAGGGCGTGGGTCCTCTAGGTCCTCTTTGAGGCAAGCACCTCATAAAGAAAAGGAATGTAAAGGTTTCAACCATATGAGGGAGCTATTTGGCCAGTTGGGCCACCTGCATTATCTTAGTTAAGTTACAAATAGGGGGCCCCATATATCTAATAAATAACATGCCCCATGAATAATGTGCAACTTATAATAACATTGGTGCTTAGCCAAAGGGGTCAAATAGGCATTACTCTTCAACAAATGTTCATACCTAGCTATGTTCCCCATAATGGGGGAAGCATGGAAAAGGGGAAATGTCTTTGCTCATCAACAATGAACACGAGAAAATGGTGTTTTTGAAAGCAAATATTAAGAGTTGTATCCTTTAAATTTTCTACATTTGGAGATCAATAAGGTCTTTAATGCAAAAAATAGAGTCTTTGCTTAAAGTTAGAATGAAACTTTTGTTGATTAGCACAAGCCTCTTTAATTTTTTTTTAAAGCTCCTCAATCTCCTCCATTTGGCTATGCACCTTTTCACTCTTCTATTCAAATTTATAGTCTTCTGACATGTTGGTTCCAATATTGAAGCCATTAACACCTTGAAAGCTTGCTTAGCATATTCATGCTTATATAGTGAAGGTGACATTTCATGTGTGACGCTTGATGTAGATTGGATTGGATGGTGTTCGTATGTTAGTGCCTGCAACAAACAAAATGTTACGTATCTATCCACTTGACACTATCACAAAGTGGGAGGTATGTTGTAATGCACATGCTTAGACCTTCTATCAATCAGTTTAGTTTCCAAGTTGTTGAAGTTGATTCAAGTTAGAAGTTTCTTCTTCTTCTCCTCTCTGTTTCGCCATAGGCGTAGACCGATTAGTTATAAGCTATCACGATTACAATTTGTGTAAGAGCGAAATTTATACTAGAATAAGATGCGCTATTATCATAGTGTAATCAGAGTGGACAGTGGAAGCATTTAGCTACGATAATCAACATTCAACAATATAGACTACTTTTGACACACACTTTTGTCTTGTTCTATTGTTTCCGTTATTCACGCTTATTATGATCCGAGTTCTGTTTTTAAATATTGGCAAACAATCCTTTCGTCATTCATTTTCTGCACTTGTGAATGATAGTATAGTTGTACTTGTGATAGTAGCGAGTTAGTTTTGTTATTACTAGGATAATGAAATTTTGAAGTCGATTTATCAGGTGCCTTGATTCCGATTGAGTTCCGAGTCTTTAATCCAAAGATAAGTTTTAGTACCTATCCGAAAGTGAGATCCGTTTTGTTGTTGAACACGAATCTCATAATAGCCTGGCCAAATGAAGATAAAGTGCTCCTCAGTGTCCACAACACCTAGGGAACATAAGTGGCAGATCCTATCCTCTCGTGGGGTCCCTTGAAACCAACCAATCTCAACCTCAAGCTGGTGTGAAGAGACACAGAACAGACCCAGTATGAATCTAAGACCCTGTGATAACCCAGAACACAGGTAATGTGGTAGAAGTGGGATTTTTGATACATCTATCTCCAGAAAGTGAAGTCGATAAAAGTTGGGTTTGACCCCCATCTGACCATGCCAAACTCGATCAAGATAAGCTTTGTAGATAAATCTTCTGATGTAATCATGGGTACTTGAGGGAAGGGCAATGATAGAGATGCCAATTGTGTCCAAGAGGCGAGAGGCCTGAGAGAACCAAGCAAACTGATAGCCCTGACTATGTAAGCGCTGAGATGAGATGAGAGAAGCCTGTGTGTATCTCAGCTCAGAAGCCTAGAACTTGTTGACTCGCTGTATGTATGTGAGAGCTGGAGTAGAGCTAGAGTATGGCATCAAGGTGCATAGGTGGGACTACAAACTCTGCAAGGATGATCTGGTGCCGAATTGAGGGCTTAGCCCGTATCATATGTGAAAGCATAATGATCTGTAGTCGTGAGATACTAGCCCAATCAGGTGAGGTGAGACAATGCACCATCTTGCTGCTGCATACAAAGCTGTGGGGGAAACAGTGATGTCAAAAAGCTGACACTTACTCAAGGCATTTCAAATACGCTTACAGAAAGATAATCTCTCCAACTGAGTGAGGAAAGCATGACCCTTCCCAAGCCTAGTAGAGGCTGCCAGTCTCATACTAAATATAGGACCCAAAAAGAGTATGCCTAAGTGTAGGACGAAACAATCTCCAATGGCCGATTGTCAAAGAGGAGTTCCTGTCTTGACATAGAACTCTTGGAAGTGTTGAAGACCACCACTTTGGTCTTCTCAATGTTAACTTCTAGCCCCCATCTGGAATAGAAGTCATGAAGGCAATCAATCTGCCTTTGTAGGCCCTCTTGAGTAGGTGAAACTAGAGCCACATCATTTGCATATAGGAGAATAGCGATCAAAATGTCTCCAAGTCTCAAGATCCACCACACTACTCAATAACCCTCTTTAACTCGTCGATATATATCCCAAAAGTGTAGCTGAGAGGGAACACCCCTACTTCACCCCCGTATGCTCATGATCTGCTCAGAAATACCTCTGTTTCTCCAAAAACAACCTAGTACTCTCTCATATAGCGACATCACTGCTCGAATTGTGTCATCAAAAAAACCAAGCTCTCATATCCACTGGATAAGTAAGGAGCGTGGGACAAAGTCAAAGGCTTTCTTGAAGTCCACAAAGCAACAATAAACTCGCTCTCTCCTATGTCGAGCTTCCTCAATGATGGCTCTGAGAGTAAAGATATGATTTGTAGTAGAATAATGGGATCTGAACCTAGTCTGGCCTATAGCATGCAGTCTCCTAGTTTCTGCCTTAGTACTCACAACTGACTGTAGAATAGTGCCATAAAGCTTCACAATCATGTGCCCAATCATAAGAGTCTGATAATTACTAGGATTCGTGGGATCACCATTTTTGTATAAGATGAATGATATTAGTGCACCAAGAAGAGGGAAAACCAAAGACAACTTGTTGATCAAGTAAGGTGGCTAAGAGAGGTGATAACAAATCAACAGAATGAATCAATAACTCGGATTCATGATCATCTACATCTCTGGCTTTATTCAGTTTTTTAATGGTATTATGGACCATATCAGTAGTAAAGAAGGTGGACTCAAGAGGTCTAGGGGAGATGGAAATAGGTGTGTCAGTATGAATGGTATATAAGGTGGTGGCATAATCAGTCCATGTGCGTAGGTCATCGAGGAGTGGAGGTGGAACTCATGCCAAAGTGCGACTGTGGAAGAGCAGTCGCAAGAGCTCTGGAGAAGCCTAATAAGTCGTCTCTCTTTTGAATCAGAAGTTCGCTTCTTACAATGAAGTAAGCGAGTATAGAGATGGCGTGTGGACAGATGGGGGGTGTTCATGTGTGCATGTGTGACAAGGTTTTGGTGGGAATGACACTCATTGTCATACAAAGGTTGGCATATTTATAGAGTCTTGGTAGATATGTTCCTATTATTTTGAGGTTTGGAACGAAAGGCAACTGCAGCGGCAGAATGGAGTGCTGTAGTAAGGAAGGAAGCTTGTGTTTCTAGCGAGCTGTGATGTGGGAAGATGCGGAGCAATGGGATAAGCGAGCGGTGATAAGCTGGTGCAAGCGAGTGGTCAAAGATGTATTTGGGTGCTTGAACCAAATAGGAGGAACAACAAACTCAACAGTGATAATCTGATGTGGGGCTGAGGGCTTAGCCCTAATCATCCGAGATAACATGGAGGCCTGGAGGTCTGAGGAGGTAATACTTGTACACCAAGCCTCTGCCACATATAATGTTGTAGGAGTAACCCTATATAGTGTTCTAGAGACGACACTTACTGGGAGCATCATGAATATAACTCCTAAAACAAAATCTCTCAAGCTGGACGAGGAAAGCGTGACCCTTCCCAAGTCAATCTGAGGATGACTGCCGCATACTAAAAATCGGACCACTAAATAGCACACCCAAATAAGTATAAGATGAAACGGACTGACCATCAAGGAAAATCTCCTGACGCTGCATGAAAGCTCTGGAAGCATTGAAGACCATCACTGTAGGAAATCAAAGTGCCAAGATCCTTCTAACATTCAATCTCCATATACAAGAAGAAGAGGGGATAGAAGAAGAAGAAGAAGAAGATGGAGAGGGTTAGGCGCCCTCAAGGAGAGAGAAAGTAGTAGCAATGCTTGAGGGAATGAATCACAAATGAACAAAGGAAGAAAGGGGCAAGGGCCACCCCAAAGATAAAATTGCACCTATTGTACACCATTTTACATGGTTAATAGTTCCCACATGATTCCATAAGTCTTCTTACCACAAGAAACATAAAGAAGAGTATGATACTCTTTTACCATCACATCCTCCCGAATCTTACTATCAATGATATGCTCACCAACACGGTAAGGCAACATCGTCATCATAAGAAGTAAGCATCAAAACAGGAAAATCAGCATAAGGTACTGATTTTGGTGAGGCATGTGTGTTTCTTCCAAGGCAAATAGATGCTTTGCTATCCCGCAAAGACTCGGACAGCCAACAAGAGGCTGTAGTAGGCTGTCTAACAGCCACAAAATCACCAACACTTTGCTGTCCAAGGTGTTCCAAATGTGGACCTTGCTGTCCAAAAACCTTCCACAGGCCGTTCTCGATGCATAATAGGATGCTCACGATGTAACATAGGCTGAAAATGATCAATAAACCATGGCTGAATATGCTGTCCATCATCTTCAAGAAAAAAACCAGCAGCTTGCCACTTTGAACACCCAAAAAATCCAGCAACACACCACTTTGAACCAAGCTCGGGTGATTGTAGGTTGCAAGACTAGATACTGCCTCTAATTTGTTAGATGCCTAGAAACCATAGTAGGGCTAGCATAGTCTGATCCACCTAGCCGTTGCATTCTCCTCTTATAGAGAATGCCCCTCCTAGCCCAATCGAAGACTGCATGCTGATGTGTGTTAGTACCTTTTCCACTGTTGGGCCCTATGCTGAAGTTAGGCCTAAACCCTAAGCTTTGGACCAATATTGGGCCATTGCCTACGCATGCCATTTACATTGTCTCTCCCTGTTGGGTGTATCATCCGAACGCACCCCTAATTGTGTTCTTTGACACGTATCGATCCTCTAGGGTTCGGCTCAGGCTATAGACTGGTAACATAATCCCTGTGGCAAAACTGAGCTGGGATATCTGTCTCATCCTCTAACAATATCTCAACACCCGTAGGAGACCTAGGCCGTTGTCTCATAAAGGAGGTAATAGGATGTTGTGTCTCCCACCGGCTTTGTTGATCCGATTAGTCTTTCCAAAGCAAGAACATCTCTCGTATCATCACAACGACACAACATGGATCCTCATAAGAGATCAAGGAATAGATTGTGATTGAGTGATCTCAAGAGAGACAGCCATATCTCCCTCTAATCTCGTAGTATGCTAGGCACCTAAAAATGAAGTGCTCCTCTGACTCCACCTCACATCCTATCCTTTCATGAAATATCCTGAAAACGTCCAGCCTTAACATATAACTTGTGAATTTCAGGGCATTGACAATGTTCACACTAAGCGGTTGTGGTACTTAAAAAGGGTCCAACACATGACACTCCCCCTCAATAAGCATTGTTGTTATTATTAAATGGAGAAGTCTCAGTATATGTTGTTGTATGGTGAAGATATACAAAGACAATCTAATAATCACATTTTCATTTGAATGTTCCATGACCTAAGAATTGTTGTCTTTAGGAGAATCCTTCTATTTATCTCGATATTCCTTTGTCTCCTTCGCATTCCTTCATACTATATGTCGCAAACCAACAATCGCTTCAACTTCCAAGATGAGTTTTCCCTGTTCATCAAGTGGTAGTAAAATGACCAATGAGTTTTCTCCCAAGCACCTTCCCAATAAATCTTCGTGAAAAACTAGATTCAGATCATTTGTGGTTGTTAAATTCAATTCGTATAGAAGTTCAAGGCGGCCATCAAATCTTGGAGCTAATATCTCATTGAGTTTTCTTCAACCAAGTATATTGATAAGGTTGTAACTTTAAGTACACAATTTCCTTTTCGGAACTCACACAATGGCTGTTGTAGCATAAAATTGCATATTTTGTTGTGCCTCGTGATCACTGTTAGCCTTCAATATGTCGTGCATATGTTGTAGTTGATCTCCAAGGTCCATCAACTGCCACTTCTCTTAGATCCATACTTACTAGTTGTAGTGGCTCACAACCATAGAATGCAAAGAAGCATAGTTATTGGGGTTGGTTTGAATTGTCCGATTTGTCTGGTTGAATTGGGAAAGAATCGGCCTAGCCAAGTTTGAACTGTCAAACTGTTTTAGGTTTTTTTGATGGTTTTTTTCCTGTCCTTTTGTTATAGCAAGGACTTAGTGCTAGTTTGAAGTTTAGGGTGCAAGTACACCTTTGTACAGTGTAGACTATATTCAATCGGGTCATGTCTCCTGACTGTTGATTCCTGACTCACAAATGGTGAGTGCTGAATTGCTTCAATGCTCAGTGTTAGGGGATATCACTTAAGAAGATTGACTTTTTTAGTAGGTACCTAAACAGTGATAGCAAGACATCTATCAACTGAGCCTTTAGAATCAGATGAATGTTACGACTTCTTACTTAAGAAGATTGAAGAGCTCTCGAGACTTGAAAATTGGTTTGAAATGCAACACTAGGTACCTGATAGCAAGACATGCAAATGGTCACGTTTATGCACCTAGCCCTAATTTGGGCCCTATGACATTGTAATTAGACCATTAGAAACTTATAAACACTGGGATACTTTAAAAACTAGGGCAATTAACAAGGATCAAATATAAGAGAGCTCTGCTTGCACATTGATTTATTGAAGATTTTATGCGAATCAATTTGGATTTCCGTATTGGCTTAGATCAGATATAGGAGAGATTTGCACATTAATTTGGTGAAGGTTTTATCTGAATCAAATTAGATCTCCATATCGTCCTAGATCAGATATGGGAGAGATTTTTCAATGATTCAGTGAGGCTTATATCTATAGAGCAGATCAAAATATCAGAAGAAAAGCATTTTGGAAAAAACATCGATTTTTTTCCCGGTTTGAACTGGGTTGATTCGAACCACTTCCTAAAGGTGCTCATGCTGCAAATATGGCTCTCTTTAGCAACCCTTTGGAATCTGCAGGTCTGTATCTGAAGCTATTGTGATGAGATTTCAAGTTGGCCAATGTTTACTGGACACTGTGCTGCTGTCATAGATTGATTTTGAGATAAATTCTTAATTATGAGGGCCCAAAATTGCTAGATGTATACTTCATAAATGCACTGCTGATATAATTATATGACTCTTTCTGAAGACACAAGAAAGAGAATTCAATCAAGTAAGGGAATCTCATATTTCAAGTATACTGAGGACAAGTGACAATGCTCATGGAGAGATCAAGATGCTAAGAGATCAAGCCATTGGTAGCGCCGTCTCCCTTCGTATGTATCCCCGAATGAAGGAAGCAGCAGACGTAAAAGATCTTGCAGTTCTTGGTTTCTGAGTGAGAAATCGTAATCATAATTTGCTTACTTGTAGCCTCTCTATTATAGTCTATGCTTTTGAGCATGCAACTGTTTGGAATGGACAGAAACATCTCCTTTTATGCTCTAAGACATGTATTTCAAGGCTAGCCAACTCATCAGGTGCTGTAATGGGCCAACGACTACATGCTCTATCCCAGTTATGGTAATGTTAGGAGCCGTATTGATTTCCAACAGAGATCCTTCATTGTGATCCAGCCTTAATTTCTATACAGCTTCTACAGTTGGGTGTATACTTCAAAAAGCTCATGATATGAGTAGTTCATTTTGGTACTTGGTGCATGGTTAAGGTCATATGAGTTGTTTCGTATCTTTTTATGCTCATTGATAAATTGATGAGAAAAGAAGCTGAAACGAAGTCATCTTTTTGGACACGTCTGTTCAAAGAGAGTATTTGATCACATACGAAAGATTCTTATCATACACTCCAATTTTTCTCTGTGGTTATATTGATGATCATAACAGGTGAGTGACCCTTCTACATTGACATTTTGGGCAAAGACGTCTGTCGATGTGGAGCAGCGTAGAATCAGGTTACAATCAAACAGTTACACGACATCTGGAATCCTTGATACACTGACTGCAGCTTGTGTTCAGGTAACCTTCTCTCTCCCTTGGTAAATGTCCATGTTAATCGTATTATCTGAGATTGTTTATTGCTGGTAAGATGTTCCTCTGAAAACGACTATTATTGCTGTAGTAGAAAAAACATCTTTCATTAATTGTAAATTTTACACTTCCTTGGCTCTCGTCACTTTGTGAACCAACCTACTGTCTATTATTGTCAAAGTAAAATGCTTATTTTAACAGGTACCTTTTCTGTGTCCTGTTCTGTTTGAAAGTTTATAAGGACTATGTTTTGTGACAACATCATATAGTTATGTTGATAGTTCCCTGAGTGTTTGGAGCAAATTCATTTGGTATGGCTTGTTCTGGTATGTTGTACGGAAGAAGGGGAGAAATTTTATGTTCTGCATGGAATGTGATTTTCTTATATAATTCCAAAATTTGGTTTGTTCTGTATTTATGGAACGAACTGTATAGGGTACGGAACATGATTCTATGCTGAACTTATGTTATAGCGGGTGCGACTGTATGTGGGGTATTTGCAAAATTCTGGGTTATATGCTCGTTCTTCTTAATACTCCCATGGAGTAAGAGGGCAGGCACTAGCATCCTTTTTTAACTATCTAAGGACCACAAACATAAGCTTGTAAGCTTCAGTGTGAGGACATTTCCATTTGTTTTCTAATTACAATGGACAAAGAATGTACTTATTATTTTCTTTCTTCTCTACTTCATTAGCTTGTTCGAGAAAACCAAAGGTCTATGTTATCCAATTATCTTGCTAATCATTTGGAGTGTTGATGGGGATCCCTATTGGCAGCTGTGTGAAATGGTTGATAAAGAGACACCATCAGAGGCAAGCAAGGGCTTGACAAGCACAAGTGGCAGTTCTGAGGCTGGATCAGCAAGAAAGAGCTCATTTGCAGACTGGGTCACTTTAAAGTCCAAATCTGCCAGTCAAGAAGAGAAGCAACATTGGGTATCCCTTTAATGTGTCATTTTAGTTTGATGTAATAACTACACTAATTGACTGGCCCTGTATCTTGTGAAGATTTTCTACATAGTGATTGCATATAGTTTTACCCAGATCCTTAAACTTTGTAAGGATG
Organism: Diphasiastrum complanatum; assembly: GCA_029204225.1. NCBI lineage: Eukaryota > Viridiplantae > Streptophyta > Lycopodiopsida > Lycopodiales > Lycopodiaceae > Diphasiastrum > Diphasiastrum complanatum. Next base: position 20,878,550 of record CM055093.1, on the reverse strand, counting down.
AATGACATAGGGATTGGTGGTTTTTGAAGTGATGTACCAGGATATAAAAAAAAACAATGTCAAGTTTCTAATAATCTGTCCTCAAATCAGGTACCCGACGAAGCTGTTAAAAAATGTACATCCTGTGGGTCAGATTTTGGAGCTTTTATACGGCGGGTATGTAGATATAGTATGTGAAGGCTGAAGTGTGATGTCGTATTGAGTTGTTTATTTTTATTAATGTAGCTTCTTGGCCCAAAATCTGGATGTGTGCTTCAGTTTATGGACTTTCTAAACTGTCTCTGTCAAACTTGAAACTTTTTCTCTCAAAAACTAGTTCTTTTGAGCTCTATATCTCAGAGTAGTGTGGCATAATGCTTGAAACATGTAATCTGAAAAGGAAATTGAATCTATTCTGTGTTGTTGTATATATTTCTCTTGACTGGGTATCTTCATTGTTTTCTTCATGTTTCAATCATTTCTGTTGCTATTGCTAGAAATCTGGCACACTCGCAGCTCGGGTATTACGCAGAATTTTGATCACACTCATGCATAAAGCTCTCCCCCTAAACTCATTAATTTAGGCACACACACACATCACCAATGATGAAGATATAGAGTGCATCCACGAACCCAAGAAGCCACACGAAGAGAACACTATTAACTAGACAGCGAAAAACAGTTGTTCATGTTGTTTCTTTCTTTTGGTGGGGGAGGGGTGGGGGTCTACCATCATCACGCTACCTGTAGTTGTAACCAAATGTTTTGGTTCCCTCAGACCAACCTTACAAATTCGAAACATATTTCAAGTGGATAACATGGACCAAAAGAAAGCTTGAGAACTGGAGATCACAAGATAATACAATGGGAACTAAACTTCTGCTCGCTGCTCAGTGTATCATCAACTTTCTGAAGCATGTGGTCATGAGTCTTGACCTGTATTGTTCAACTTCTGAGCTCTGCAGCGATCCATCTATGAAAGAACCATAAATGATAAAATAGGAAACTTAAAAGATGCTACATATGACCTGGGACACCCTTTTTCCTAAGACCTCCCTAAAAGAAACTTTCTAAAAGTTAACGGTGGGTGTTTGCAAATGCAATTGGAACACCTTTAAGATTTGTTTGCTTGCAACTATGAGTCTCTAAACCTTCTACACCTCATAGATTTCAAGTCCTAGGGGCTTACCACCTTAATTATGAGATTTGTGCTTCTACGTGACACGTGCCACTGTTTACAGACAACCACTGCCTTGAATCAATCACTTGTAAACCAGCACCTTCCTGGTCTAAATGAACTAGTACGTCAAGGTGTAATATTTACTAGCATCCTGAATCTTAAGTTTGTACTATGGATCCCTTGGATTTAACCATTTCCATCACGTTCCCCTTGATGGTTATTTCATGATCTCTTAACACTTTAACTCACAAATACAACACCGGCAAAACTTGTTTAAATAGTTTTGATCTTGATGAAGATCCATCTGGAAGCCCAGTACATCCTCAATGCCCATTAGCTCCAAGTATCCTCAAAAGTCAATGTAACATCCTTAAAGACCTAGTGTGAGGACTGGTAGCATGCAACTGCCAAGTGTCGGCCATGTGTCACTGTCGTGGCCGACTGCACGTCGGAACCCAACTGGAGGCCCTATCCTGCTGACAGGGTCCCTAGGCTGTGTTAGGCCCGCTATGGCTATGGACCGCGCTGGGGCACACTACTCACACTTTCTTGCCATGTTGGTCATGTGCGCTGGACACGACCCTGACTGTGGTATTTGACCTATCTGTGTTCTCTAGGGTTCTGCAGTGTCACGAGCTTGTAACACTCCCTCCCCCTTAAGAACCGTCTTGGTCCTCTAAGACAAAGTCTGGAAAAATCTTGCAAAGGATGCTGCCTCTTTCCCAAGTGGCATTCTCAACAGGCTGATCATTCCACTAAACCAGATATTCTCGGTATAGAGTATGACGAATCTGCGTCTCTCTACTATCAAGAATCTCCTTTGGTTCATGTGGAGGTTGCTGAGGATCCAATGGGAGAACTAGAACACTGTCCCCTACCAGATTGTCTGATCTGGTTAAGGCTTTTCGTAATTGACTTACATGAAAGACTGGAAAAACCTTACTACTGTGTGGGAGTTCTAGTTCATAGGTGACCTCGCCTAGTCTCCTATTGATGGTAAAGGGACCACAATACCTTGGAGACAACTTAGCACACACTCCTGATTTGAGGGTTTTAGAGTTGACTGGGACTCTCAAGTAGACTTTCTCACTAGTGGAGAACTGCACATCCCGTTTGTGTGGATCTGCATAATGCCTGGCTCGATCCTAGGACTGCCTAATGCTACGCTTAGCATGTTCTATCATCTGGTTTAGGTCCTCTAAAAAGTTTCTGGCTGCTTCAACTTTTTTTTGTTAAACCCTACAGCTGTGGGTGAGCGTGGCTGAAAACCGTACATCAGCATAAATGGGCTGTATCCCGTAGCTGAATGTTTGGTACTGTTGTAAGCAAACTCTAATATCGAGAGATACTCCTCCCAATCAGTCCGTTTCTTGTTGACGTATGCACGAAGCATATCCTCCAGCACCTGATTTACCCTCTCTATTTGACCGTCCGTCTGTGGATGGTCGGTGGTACTCATATTAAGTTTAGTATGGAGATGATGGAATACTGCCCTCCAAAAATTTCCAGTAAACTTACTGTCCCGGTCGCTTACTATGCCGGAAGGTAGACCGTACAATTTAAATAGCCCGTCTACAAACAACCTCGCTAACTCTGGAGCTCTAACGGTTGTTTTGGTCGGAATGAAATGAGCCATTTTGGTCAGACGGTCAACTGTGACCCATATAGCGTCATTACCCTTTTGGGTTCTAGGGAGGCCTACTATAAAATCCATGGAGATACTCTCCCATTTACCAGCTAATATTTCTAAGGGATGCAACAACCCTCCTGCCTTTAAACGCTCTGCTTTGTTTACTTGACATTTCTGGTGGACGTCCTTTTTCATACTGGGCCAGAAAAATTGCCTACGAAGAAGCTCATAGGTCTTCTGTATGCCTGGGTGTCCCGCACTAGGATTGTCATGACATTCATATAGGACCTGCTGCCTATAATCCTCTGAATTGGGGACACATACTCTATCTCTATAGAGCAAGTACTCATCCTGAATGGAATACTGTTTCCATTGGAATCCTTGAGTCAACTGACTTGCTTGGGTAATACAGGCTCAGAATCCTCAACGTCATCTGACGACGTATACTCGGACTCATCATCATCCTCAACGGAAGCTGCCGTATTCTTGGATGAACTGGCACCAGCCCCGGGAACTGGTTCTGGAGTCTGTAACTGTCTGCTCTGGATTGAGTTCCAAATAGTAGAGAAGAATGCATCATGCTATCATTTCCCTCTCAAGGACTCGAGTAACTCATTACGAATCTAAGTAAAACTCAGCTCGTTTATCATAGGCATTTTGCTAAGGGCATTTGCTACTGTATTGAATTTTCCACGTCTATATCTGATAGACATGTCAAACTCTTGCATCAACTCAGCCCAACGAGCTTTCTGACCTCTAAGCTCAGGTTCAGCATTTTGGCTTAAGCACATGAATGAGCTATCCACCCTCCGGTAGAATGGATCGCCCATCCCATGGAGATCCACCTCTATACATACATAGTATAGGTGGGTTAATCTCCACCAACATGGTCACGCCTAGACCATCGACTTGTGTCAGTTGCGCATACTGACAAGGGTCACCAAACAAAAGTCGCGTCGTGCCGATAGGATATTGACATGGGTCACCAAATCGATCTATAGCTCTAGACTAGCATTTGAGATCGTCACCTTAGGTAGTCATTGCGTGTCCTTGCGGATACTTAATACTTGTATAGCTATCAAATTCTAGGGGACTCATCATAATATTCATGGGATTTATTGTCCCATGTGCCACATGTTACTATCTTCTGGTGTCTTGAATTAATCAGTTGCAGACTACCACCGCCCTACTCGAAACGGACAGTGACCTGACATACTAAAAGAACGACTGATGGACTTTGACACTGAAAATGTGATAACTACTTTCAGCAGCTTGTTCTTCAAGTTCTACTTTCCAAGAGACTTGAAGTTTTCCCATTTTTCAAGAATAGGAAGGTTTCAAAATTGGCTACATTCTTTTCACAGAAAAGCGACTTTGAATTCTGGAATGTTTCTTCTTGGCAGCTTTGACCAAACAGATCCTTAATGTCTGTCATGTGTTCTTTTTGGAACTTCTCAAAATCATGGAAATGCTCAAGGCCTCTTTAGATTTTTTGAGTCTTAAACTTCATTTTTGAAGACCTCTTGTACATATGTGCTCACCTTAGTCAATCAATTTATGATTTTCCATACTTGATTTGGTATTTGCAAAGTGGTGCGCCGGCTTGACCTGTTAATTTCACATCAGGAGTGACCTGTGATTTCATAGTATGAGCACTAGCAAAGCATAACTAATTGACAGAAATATTTATTTAACTCTCTTGTTTGACGAAGAAGTATTGGTGGAAATTGCATGTGACAAAGGGCTCTTTATAGAAAGTCAACTGTGATTCTCTCAACAAGTCAATATCTCAATCATCCATTCTTTATTGTGATCTATCAAGTGAGACTTTATGTCAGCACTGGCTGTTTTTAGAAAGCTTCATTTTTTGTTTTAGCGAATGAAATGTAAAACACAACGATCACTAATCAATCCATGTTTATCTCGCTACTATTTGCAGAGAAACTTGAGCTTGTTGAGTGTTTTGGTTAATAAAACAGTCTGTCATTCATTTTAGAGCAGCAAGCTTTACAGGAAATGTTGTCTGTTTTTTGCAGCACCATTGCAGGAATTGTGGTGACATTTTTTGTGACAAGTGCACACGTGGAAGAACTCCTCTCACTTCAGATCAAGATGCTCAGCCTGTTCGTGTTTGTGATCAATGCCTGGTAAGTACTGACCCCGCAATTAGTTTCTTGATGTTGAATAAAGACAGTTGTATGTTGCAAGCTGGCGTCGTAAATTCTCTATTACATTCATCTCCCTATCTGTAATATGTCCTTGATGTTAATCATTCCTTATCCCAAGCTGAAGAAGATTGGACCGAACCAACTAGCATTGTGACAGATGGAATGATAAAAAATGCTGGATTGGGATTCTAGCCAGATGACTAGCTGTTATTCTTGTAACACTTGATGAAAGAGTCAGAAGGGGTGGCAAGTATCAGTCACATTTGACTTCAGAAAAAGATTTGTAGTTTCATACATGCGTCAGTTGAATAGTTTTCTCTTTTGAATGTTCTGAAATCGCGTCCGGTTCCAGAAGCCCCTGCTACTTGAGTTTTGTTAGCATAAAGCAATCCGAAAGACCCTTGAATTCCAACAAATCTTGCCCTGCAAATGCTTTGTTATTTTTTCTATCAGCACCAGAAGCCGAAGTAGTTCTTTTCTGGATGCATGTGCCATGAGGATCAAGAAGATAGTACTGCCGATCTACAAATAGCAATAGACTCTCACTGCAAGAGTGGGAAACACCTTCAGATATTCACATAGATGACATCCAATCAGAAATAGAAATGGAACTCGGACGGAACAATGCCGTCAACAGACAACTAAAATAAAAAATAATTCGCTATGTAAAAAATCATCTCTCATGCAAGAGAGGAAATAAATGGCCGTAGCTCAAATAGGAGAGGGAGAAGAATATGAAATTTTAGGTTCTGCAATTTTAACCCGGGAAACCGTTGGCCTTAGCATCATCCATAAAAATAGTAGATCCCTTCAGGCAACCTCTTTTACGTAGAACCTTTTGACGAAGCAAAGCATCCTTGAAACGCAGAAACACTGTGGTGGATTAGAGCTTACCCACCCAAGCAGCAGATATGACATCCTCTTTGAGACCAAAGGTGGAATGAATGAAAGCAGTTGCCTCAGCCACGAGGTCCTTACCCGCAAAAGAAGCTCCCCTAACTTTGACATGGAGGGCCTTGAGATCTCTTTTTTGATGTTCTTGAATAGATTCAGAAATAACCTGCTTAGATCCCTTGAGCACGTCGGCCCAAGAACTCTTCGATTGCTGAAATTGTTGCTCGAAGGAGTGAACTCGCTCTTGAAGCTGCTTTGCCATGTTTTCTGAATCTGCATTGCCGATTCCAATTCATTCTTGAGGTAACATCAACCTCAAGAATGCCAACTTTTTCTTGGAGGGCCAAAACCGTATTCTCCAGAGTGGAGATTTGGAATGCTTGTTGCTTGATTAACGCAAGCAAGGACACATTGGTCTCTTGAAGAGACTCAATAAAGCGAGGGAAATCAGACGAAAAATCAGCTGAAAGAGGCGGAGACAAAGAGGAGGAAGATGAAGGGGTGAAAGAAGGAGAGGAGGAAGAAATAAGGTCTTTTGGAAATAGAATGGGAGTGTCGGAAGGGATAGTGTACTGAGTGGTGGCATAGTCCGTCCGAGTGCGGAGGTCGATGAGAGGAGGTGCAGTACGAGGAGTGAACTCTCGCTAAAAGGCACTAGTGGATGAACTGAAGAGAAAATTAACAACTCTTCTACCTTCATTTGATTTAAAGTTACACTTTTTATTGCGAAGAACCTGGTGGCAAATGCGACAGGTATCACATAGGAGGTGAGGTGAACGGTATTGTGCACGGATATTTTTGAGAGAGAGAGAGAGAGAGAGAGAGAGTAACAGAACATCACATAGTACCTCTTGACAAGTCAAGACCAAACCTTTTGAACCCTTCAATTTTTTATAGCATAATAGGTTAAAATATAGCTGCATAAAGTCTTACAGTACAGAGAGTACCAAAAAGTGAAGCAAGTTTTAGGACTCTCAACTGTTACCTGCTACCATCCCACAAAACAAAACCGCACGAGTTAGTTGCGTGAGGAAGACAAGTATCATAGCTGAGCATCAGTTGTTATCCATGTCCAAAACAAGATTCACTACCTTATCAGCTTAATTGCAATTACAAATAATACGTCCAATCTTCCCTATCATGCATTTCATAATTAGCAATAACGAAACCGTATCAGGGCAGATGCCATACTGATCAGTATAAGAGCAAAAAGAATGTATGAAGTTCACATCAAAAATCTACACGTAAGAAGTTATCTTGCAATACACAAATGAAAAGAGATCTGACTTTGGCCACAATGCTAGGTACTAGGGCAGATCTGTGCCATACTAGCCCCAAGGACATCCCATGCAAAACATTTGGCAGTTCAAGCACCTTACGGCTTGGGCAAAGCCATGCCATTCAAGACCTTCAAAATCAAACTCCGCAAACATCCCTAGCTTACTAATATAGGCTGCACTTATGTCTTTTTAGAAACATTCCGGATCCTTGCGAAAGGTAAAAAAGACCAAGCTATAAAAAAACCAGCTCATTTTGCGGATCATAGCTTCAAAAGACATTCAATTTACGTAACTCGTGAAGTTCCATATCTCTATATAAACGGTTATTGCAGTGTTGGATGATCCTACCTTCCATATAACATCATAAACCTTCATACCTGAATGCGGGGCGAAGTATATTCTTGCAAGCTACCCATCTCCCACTGCTTCAAGCAAAACCCTGCTTACATACTACCGATTCAAAAACTGAACGTGATGGATTAATGGTAGTGCAACCTCTTTCCAAGTAGTATCGTAACCTTGCAACTGTGTTAAACTCAACCACATGCACTTCTTTATTAATAGCTAGTACTGGTGTATCAAAGGGTGATAGAGTCATTACTTTGGCAGTTCATAGTTCGAAAGTTTAGCAAATATGGAAAGCAGTAGAGAACTTACGTTATTATTGCCTTCAAGTAGATACTATTATCAAAAAACCTCACAGCATATATTTCGTGATTACATCCAGAGATAACCGTGTGCCTTATTCATGTAATGAGCACATCCATATTACGTTTTTTGTTACTTATCAAAAGCTTGTACTGAGACGAGCAAAAATCGTGTTGGGCGGCTCACTATGAAAGGTTTACGTAGAGACACTATCATGTATTATCAATAGCCATCAACATTACTGGCATTCTGAAAACCAGTAGATAGCGATGAGGGTCCATCGCAATTCAGATGGCTATCATTTGTGATACTCTACACAAAACAGTAGCATGTGGAGAAGGTCCATCGCAGTTCTAATGGTAGACATCTGCACATCACTACCATGATTCAATTCACATGAAACCACAATAGGAAGCACAGACTTCTGACCAATAAGAAGCGCTGCCGGCTCATCATACTTTGCAAAAAGGTATCAAACATGTATGAATGTTGCTGCCAATTATTCCGGTGACTGTTCGCTGTCAGAAGCAACATCATATGTGAAGAGATGAAGAACATACCTGTGATAATGTTCACAATTGCTTTTGAGACAGCACCCACACGTAGATGCTTCCAATCGTGTATTACGGAAGCAAGAATGCAGTATCGATCTATGATAATCAAAGTATCGTGTGAGCTCATTCCCTTTCCAGTATGGTAAGCTAACACATTTCCTTAGATGCATACGATCATTCAATCAAACAAACCATAGCTTTCTTACCTTAGTTTGCAGTATCTTCCACCTGAATACTCTTCCACAAGCCTTCACAGGTTTCCTCTCCTCCAAGCAAAGATGGCAGCAGTAGAGAAGCAAACCAAGCAACCAAAGGCAAGGAGAGAGGAACTTTTTCCAATTTCACAATTATGTGATAGCTGAGATATCTTTTGCATCTCGCTTTCCACCAATCAAATTTCGTAGATCTAAACCCACATCTATTTATACAGGCAGAGGTTACGCAAAGGTTGATGAACGTGGAATCAAACAGTAAACCAGCTCTGCAGCGACCTCATGAGGACCTTGCTAAGAAGTTACAGGTATGAAGATTTTTATGAAATGATGTATATTGCACACAAGTTCACATAATGTTATTGTATGCTTTCAAATTGATGTGTTGTTGGTATGGAAATTCTTGCTTATCCATTATGTTGTGTTCTTGATTAACAGGAAGAAATGGAGAAAAATGCAGCGAGAAAGCCAACCAGAGGCAGTACTGGTGAGAAATCTAGACAAACATTCGACTGCTGCATATGTGAAAGTATCTCGCTTACTAACAATGGTAGTAATCTCTGTCCATCATGTGGTGCAGATAACTCAGGAAGCTCGCGACCAGTTCGATCAGTTCCCACTGGCAGCTCTGATTCCTTTCTGAATGGTCCTCCCCACCTCTGGTCTGGCCAACCTGCACCTGAAGGATCAGGCCCTCGAATGCGAGAAGTTGCATGTCCAACCTGCACAGTTCATCTTGAGGTATAAAGTTAAAGATAACTTTGAATGACCAAAGTATTTCTTATGCACTGTGGTAAGCTGCACGATCTTCCTAGTCCTCTTAGTTCGTACTCTACGTAGTCAACTTAGGACCAAATGGAAAAGGTTTAAACTCATTGAACCTTTTTTTGACGAAGATTTATGAAGGATTTTACAAAGCATGGATACAACCTTGATATTTTTTAGAGCTCCCAATTTATAATTTTACTCCTGAAACTTGGATTTCCTGTTTTTAAAGTGTCCAAGGATTATGGTTCTTGGAAACGACATTTCATCAGCTGGGAAAACGTATTTCCCCGTGATAGATAATCTGTCATTTACTTTCAAATAAAGAGTTGAGCTCTTTGGTCTTTTTCATCACCTTTGATTCCTTTACTATTTTTTGCCTCACCCCACGTCATTCTTTTTCACTCTTCTCTGTTACATTCAGTCTTTTTAATTATTTTCCTCTGCTGTAATTTGTGATGATGTGGTCTCACCCCAATTCTCTCCATTTCCTGTTTTCTAGTGTATTTTTCCGGAGTATGACTTAATACAAATATGTGAGGGTTTCTTCTTAATTGAATTGACTTGAAAATCTAGAATGTTACAGACAAATCTAAGACAAAAGCCAGAGCTGTTGGTACTCGTGTAACTGGTAGACTTCCATAAAACATGTGTTTATGGTGTATTGAGCAGAATGATGCTATGCCTCACAATACATCATCTATCAATCAGTATTTTGAACCAGTCTTGAATATTGTGAAGTTGCTTTTATCCTGTGTGTGGAAACTCTCTTACGTACCAATCTTAGAAACCTGTTCCGACTCAAACCAGTCGGAATGTACTGTACGTTCTGTACAGACTACAGTTTTGTTCATGGTTCATGGCATTTGGTCTAAGATTTTGACGTTGGACTTTTAAAAGTCAAAATTGCAATCAGTTCAATATTTTGTGTGTTGTTATTAAGGGTAAATACTATATTATTTTAATTTACTCCATATGCCTGTCAAGTAATAGCCCCCAGAATCACTTTAGGATGGTTATGTCGATTGCTTATTATGAGAAAGGTAATAAACCCATGTTTTGGGGCTTCTCAGCACTAATCTTTGTTATAGCATGATTTGCAAAAAGTTTTATTTGTACAAAGACTAAGCCCCAGATGGTTCAGCTTGCAAAGGCAAGATATTGTTTACTGTGACCTTTTATAAATCTTAGTGCTTTGACAAGATAAAGAAATAAGATCTACTTACTCTCCATTGCAATGTTTGGTATTGTGATTTGACATTTACTGTTTGATTGTTCTTTTTGGGCAGGTTCAAGTACCAAGGTTCGGGACTGAGACTGTTGAGTGTGGAGTTTGTCAACATCCTTTTCTTGTCAGTGCTGACTGAATCTGTGATTTTGGTAACTGCATAATTCTGTTAAAGCGGGTTGCAAGTTCTCAGCAGGTCTACTGCTTCAGCTTGTGTACTGAGCTGGATTTGATTATTGCCCCCTTACTATCACTAAACAGTGTCCTTTTGCGGATGCATGCAAAGTGTGTTGTTTCATACCTATTTATATGAGGCAGACTGTCAGAGTTCATATCTGTAGTTGATTGTATGAAGGTGTACAGCTATGTAGATAATATGTTCAGCTTGGAGAAAAGGAAAATTCCAAATAAGATGCCAGTCTGAAAATTCAATGTAAATTGACTGCTCAGTGTTTCTGCATGTCTGAGTGGCCAGGGGATGAGCTTCAGTCACAAGGAGAGTGAGAAGCTAGTATTATCACATTTGACTCGGAATATTTTGGATATATTTTCATGGTTGATGAACAAATTGCTTTTATTGTCTCTAGTATCAATATAACATTATGCATCTGTGTTTAAGACTCATGGATGCAGCAGAACGCGTTGCACACCATCCACGTTCCAGAACGTGAGCATTTCACGCAGCGGACCTTTGTGTGGAATGCATTAATTTTTTATTTTAAAAACTAAAAATGCTAAAACCAATAGAAACTAGACTTTATGCATTGAAACAAAATTTTTGAAAGCCTAGAATAAGATATTAACACCCTAAAGTGTTAATACATTAAAAACCTCCAAAAAATAAGAATATGCTTCCAAGCATGTTTTGGGAAACTCTAATGGTATTTCTCAGAACTTGCTCCGGATCGGAATGTACAACTCTGATTTAAGTTATAAAAACTTACACCCTTTAGTGGATCAGATGTCTGATGAACAGGTGTGACCTTTGGTTGCAGAAATTCCTTCATAATTGATTTGCATTTTCATAGCAGCATTGAGGCTTGAGGTTTTAGATTGGAAATGATTGCGCCTTCAAATTTTTATTCACGTACTTTGAACTAGTGTTTGTTTTGAAAAGCATCAATCTTGATTGGATCTGACTACAACAATTTGGGATTTTCTTATGGTGGCAATGCCTCGTAATGTAGTTTGTGGATTAGGTTATTCATGATTTGCTTGCAATAGCTTAATTTATGCTTCATAAACTTTCATTTCTGCTCTCACATTTTAAATCTTTTCCATAAACACATGAAATGTTTCCTCCATTAAGTGGCACGTTGGTGAAGACTTTCCTTGAGGACATAGATCAACTCCAGTCAAAGTCATGCAAATAAAGTTATAGGTTATTGTAAGTAGTGTTAAAACGAAAACAAAAAATGCGTTGGAGCCCAAAACCCTTAAATGGACCATCATTCATGTCCAAGTTGAGTATGTTTGATTGCACTACTAACCCTTGCATCCTTTCTCAAAAGTAAGTAACAAATAGAGGGGGCTCACCCTAACCACTCCATGACACATCCATCAAAGCTTTGATTGGGCTTTGGTTGATTCTTGAGATGACTCTTCTTTTTAACCATGCATTCGATATTTATATATGAAAATGATAATTTTACTATTTAGCTCATGTTTTTCTGCCTAACATGATCACAAATAAGTCATGTTTTAGCCCATTCAACCTCTGGCCTTGGTCGGACATGGTGGAGAGATGCAGTGGACTCCCACAAACTGTTTGGACATCTCGCACCCCCATCCTGGTCGATTACAAGTAGTTTGGGCCGAGAAGTCAATTTTTTCTGCCCTAAAAAGGCATGAATTTTGGCGCCAGAAACAAGGAGATTGCAATTAGTTAGAGGTCTCCGATGGACGAGTCGTTTGTCACTGTGCGAATAACTATGTACAGACTTCCAGTGTGGCATTTGTGGTTTCCATACAAGCATATTTGTGCCCATTCGTACGGTGTCCAAGTAGGAGATATAGTCAAGTGCTTCAGTTGTCTTGCGGAGAAGCTATGTTTTAGCCCATTCACCCTCTAGCCCTGGACGAACGTAGTGGAGAGGTGCAGTGGACTCCCATGAACTGTTTCGACATCTTGCATTCCCCATCTCGGTCGATTACAGGTAGTTTGGGCCCAGTAGTCAGTTTTTTGTGCCCTAAAAAGGCATGAACTTTGGCGTCAGAAACAAGGAGACCGAAATTAGTTAGAGGTCTCCGATGGACAAGCCATTTGTCATTGTGCGAAGACCTATGTACTAACTTCAAGTGTGGCATTCGATGTTTCCATGCAAGCATACATGTGCCCAGTCGTACGGTGTCCAAGTAGGAGAAATAGTCAAGCGCTTCAGTTGTCTAGTGGGGAAGCCCTGTTTTAGCCCTTGCCCTTTCTCTCTCTACTGCAACCTAAGACAACTTGAAGGTCTCATTTTGTGGGCTTATGAAGGCTTGTGGAAGAGTGATACATTACCAAAGAAGCTTGGAGCAATCACAAGTAATGGTGTGGCTATCTCATAGCATAGTCATGTAGGTCAGTGCTCGCTTTCCTTTAGGAAGTGCACATCTTTTCAAGACTTCTTTCATACATTTTTTATAATACTTATGTCTATGATGGCGTGTTGCTATGGTAGTAGTTGGCCGCCCTACCAAATGTGATTTTACAGCTAGTATTGTGATCACTTTTTGAGAAAATGCAAAGGCATACCACACAAATTGGTGGCCGCCCTTCCTCCATCATATATGCATAATATGAAAGCTTGTTTATACATACGTTGTGTCTCCTCTTTGAAGAGGTAGATGGCTGCCCTTCTACTTCTTGCTTAGCATCATGTTATGGCTCATTAACTCAAGTAGATGGGCGCACTACCTTATAGGTAGTAGGACGTCTCTTTGTATGCTGTTTTGGGAATAAGGATAGATGAATGCATAAACACTTGTACACATGTTGTCAATCCAGTGTTGTCTGTTTCGCATCCCTCAACTCCGGCTATGGCTCCAACTAACGAGTGCTATGGCGGACTCCCAACTAGAAAATGTTATGGCTCCAACTAGGCATTGTGGCTTCTCCAACCAATGGCTATGGCTTCCAATTAGACTAAAGGTTGAAGGAAGAGAAGATCCAAAGTAGGTGGGTGAGTATTTTGGGCAAGATCCACTCTAGCCACCTTCTCTCTTGTTTCCTACTCTCAATAAGATTACCAAACCCTAAACATACCCTCTAAGGCTTGCCCTACTAGTGGAGGGAAAACTAAACTAGACTAATATTAACTTGTTTGCACAATGAGATAATTTACAATACAATATAGAGAGGAAACAGTGAAAATCCAAACCACAAGGGAGGAGACTCAAGAGAAAGATAATTCTATTTTCACCAAATGAACTCCTCCAAAATGAGCCATAAATGATTCAACGGATGATGTCCACGAGCTTGGTATTTCTTGAGACATGATGTGGAATGCAAGACAAGTGTGAATGAATGACAATGGGAGGAAACAGAGATGAGTGGAAAACAATGTATCAAATGTGGCGAGTTTTGGAAGATGGAGGTAAGAGATGGTTCAAGGTCCGTTGTTCATGATTGTCTCCTGAAACACTTTGCTGGCAGAGGTCTTCCCTTTTGACGTTGTTGTGCCAATGCAGCTTCTTTGAGCTCTTTGCACAGTTTGAGAGCTCTTTGAATTGTAGCAATTGTATCTAGAGACTTGTATGACGTGTTGTTGTTGTTTTTTTTTTTTCATACACGTAGTCATGTGCTTTTGAGTTATCAACAGGCTGACAATTGTCGATCTCTTTTGCGGCGACACAACTAGCATTTTATTGGTGAGGGCCTCTATCATTCTTGCTTTATTGCCTTTGAGCTTTTAAACTGCATCAGTGGTATGCTGTAGATGTCATAGAGTTGTTTGCTTCAGTGGTATCCATCGGATGGAAATGACGTCTTGAAACACGGATGGGTGAAATGAGATGGAGCTTCAAGAGTTATTGTGTGGGGGAACATGAGGGGATGAATGGAGGTGAAATAGAGATGATAGGAGGTTCGTGTGGCTTGTTAAACATGTCCAGATATGACCACTGCTCAATGTACATTTTTCCAATGAAGCATCGTTGTTGGCGTGGTAGGAACACTTGTCGTCTGTGTCGGTGTGCACATAGCTTTTTTCTTTGATTTGACTTGAGAGCCTTTTACTGGTACAAGCTGTCACTTTATTGATGATGTGATGGCCATGGTGTGGATGTTGTATCGCTTACGTAAAACCAACTCCTTATTGATGGTGGTGGTGGTGGTGTTGTCGTGAATATTCCATCTTATTGGGAAGATGGATCTTTTGTTGGATAAGATTTGCAGCTAGATAATGTGTTCCATTTGTTTCCAAATAGAATATTTGTTATGAAGTCTCTTAACTACTTTTCTCCAACCTGTATATTGTTTCTTGGAAGTCCACTCGTGAGAAAAGGAAGCTTGTGCGAGTGATCTCTGGCTTGTTTCCTCTGAGTAGTGGTTTTTTCTCAGAGTAGTGGTTTTTCCTCACATTGGAATTGTGCGTTGGGTCGCGCAACATCTTTTTGACTCTGTACAACAAATGAATGTTTGGAGATAGAAGTTGAAAGGTACGCCTGAGTACTTTAAAGATCTTTTGACTGACAGACATGCAAGAAAAAACCATAACGTAAAAGGGTGTAAAAAAGGAAAGTAAAAAGAGATGAGCAAACTAAAAGAACAACATCACAAAATGACATAGGTTACGGACATACAAACACACATTCAGACACACATAACAAAAGAAATCAAGCAAAAAGCATGAAAAAAGAGCGGAAAGAGCGGCAACGACGCCAATGTTGTCTGTTTTGCATCCCTCAACTCTGGCTATGGCTCCAACTAACGAGTGTTATGGCAGACTCCCAACTAGAACACATTATGGCTCCAACTAGGCATTGTGGCTTCCCCAATGGCTATGGCTTTCAACTAGGTTAAAGGTTGAAGGAAGAGAAGATATAAAGTGGGTGAGTGAGTATTTTGGGCAAGATCCACTCTAGCCGCCTTTTCTCTTGCTTCCTATTCTCAATAAGATTACCAAACTCTAAACATATCCACTAAGGCTTGCCCTACTAGTGGAGGGAAAACTAAACTAGACTAATATTAACCTGTTTGCATAATGAGATAATTTACAATACAATGTAGAGAGGAAACAGTGAAGATCCAAGCCACAAGAGAGGAGACCCAAGAGAAAGATAAATCTATTTTCACCAAATGAACTCCTCCAAAATGAGTCATCCTCACTCTTATTTACAGTGGGAGTGGGTGGTCTCTTACAAAATGGGCTCTATGGGACAAACCCCCAATAGGCCTTTGTGAATAACTTTTACATAACTTGAAATTACATATCTATGTGCAGTGCCCATGGCAATTTAAATTTAGAACTAAATAACTTAAGCCATTACAGATAATGTAAAAGCCTAAACTTGATGGGCAAGTTCTATGTTTAAATCCTATCTTGCTTGTGTTTCCAAAAATGTTCCGCGGGATGGCTATACGGATAATGTAAAAGCCTAAAGTTGATGGGCAAGCTTTAAGTATAAATCCTATCATGGATTTAAACTTAGATGGGCAAGCTATAAGATGTTCCGCAGGATGGCTAGAATATTCCTTGGGATATCATCCTACATCCAGCTTGAATCGTATGTCATGCTGTGAACGTAAGTGATTAGTATGAATACACACTTTTTAGGGTTTGCTGAAAAGAGACATATGTAAATATATGTGATAGCAAATAACTTGCTGTAAGAAATAGCCAACACTATGTAAATCGAGATGAAGATAGTACTTGTGTAGGTTTGCTATTTCAATACTAAACTAGAATATTGCATGTCTTTGGTTAAAGGATTTCCAATCACGGTAAGCTTCCAATCTTAACCTATCATTGTCGTATTGAATTATTAGTATATAAGGAAGGTGTGTCGCATACTTGTTGGAGGATGGGTAGTTCTCAAGAAATCTCTTCATGACAAATTTAGGTATGAGGCAATGCAGAACTTCGTATTAAACACCATTAATGCTTGTTTACATAAACCTATGATTAGGATTCTTCACAAGTGGATAGGATGATTATGATGTACATAACGATATGAGACATTGCCTGTCCTCACAACGCTAAAAAGATTCGTTAGGGTTGTTATTAGATGAGTACACTAATGTAAACGTAATGCGGAATGCTATTCACCATTCCTAGAGGTGTTTGCAAATGTAGAATGATATTGTCATAAGGTATAGGACTGTGGGATAAACGAAATGTGGTTGCTTTATGTATACTAGAATTTGATTAGGGTTCGGCTCTTGTAGGCTTGAATGACATGGATTTGCCCAAGCCTCATGGCGTTTAGACTCTAAAAAAATCTTCTTAGAGTTCAAGGGCCAGTATGGCACGGATCTGCCCTGGTACCCTACGCTAAAGCTTGAGTTGTAACTCCTTGTATGTTGTGTAATATGTAATAGCTTCTTACATATATGAAATGCTAATCTGAACGTCATACGTTGATTGTGCCCTTATACTGATCAGTATGTCGTTTATCTTGATACAGTTAAATTTTTAGGACTAAACATATTGCTAAGAAAGTAACTCATGGTTGGGAAGATTGGACATATGTTATGTAATTGCATTTGATCTGATAAAGTAGTGAATCTTGTTTCGGAAACAACTGATGCTCAGGTATGACGCTTGTCTTCCCCACTGTACTAACTCGTGTGATTTTGTGTTGTGGGGTGGTGGCAGGTAACAACTGAGTATCTTAAAACCTGCTTCGCTTTATGGTACCTTGTATTGCAAGACTTTATACAACTTTGTTTTTACCCGTAGTATTCTGCTATAAAATGAAAGGGTTCAAAGGGTTTGTTATTGACTTGTCAAGGGGAACTCTGTGAAACCTTTTTACTCTCTCTTCTCCCTTATCCCTTCTCCCTTCTCCCTCTTCATGCTATGCGGGTGAAGGTGAGATTGCCGCTCCAAGTAACAATCATGTACTACAAACGACCCAACATACAATCCTTTTATGTCCTTAATTTGGAGCATTTTTGCTTCTGGACAACCTTAAATGGAGAAATGGACTAAAATTTATGGGCCTCCCAAGAAATTAGACTGTTTTTTCAACTTGAAGAAAACTCTTTCTTCAAGTCGCCACTTGACATTGGTCGGTTCTAACTCCAAGAGTTGAACCTGAACACAAGAATATTTCACTTGTAATCGGCATACCATGTCTACCTCTCACTGTGATCTCTTTCCCTCTCAAATTTGTAGCCAATGACAAGTAGTCACATCGCCAAAGTGCTTCTATCACCAATACTACCATTCTCTACACAATTCTGCTATCAAACGCCCTCATACCGCATTTACCGCTTCCAAACACCTTGTTACCCTGCCAGAAGTAAGCAATAATGATTTTGAGGAGATAATGCCTCATTGTACTGCCCTGTAGCAGGTTTCACTAGCAAAAAATTGCCCCAAATTTGGCCCTACAGTACCCAAACGGTGAATGTAGCCCATCACTAGGTCACCCGCACTCTGCTCGATGGAATGGTGATGAAAACTCCTTGAAACGCGCATCCGCTGGCTCTGAGCAACCAGTTTCAGGGGTCAATTTGGCCCAAAAACCACCAGAAAGGGTGCATTTTGTTGGAATTCGATGCTCAGCCTCAAATCCATTCAATAATGAGCATCTTGAAAAACCAGATTCAGAAGGCTCAAATTTTTGAACAAAGAATCCAAAAATTCTGGATCAAATTCTCTAAATTGTTTTGATATCGGATCGACTCGAAAAATTCTATATTTTTTGAGTCCGCGCACTTTGTACAGTCATTAACTGTAATGAGGCGGTTGTAATAACTGCAACAAAAGGTTGTTGTAGATATTTTGTAGGATATCAATCCTAGAATCTTCATTAGATTACTTCTTCTGATTATTTGAGTTATCACGCTCAACAATTGTAAGCTGAAGTTATCACTTCAAGCATTGTACTCACTGTTTAATATTAATCAGAGTGCAAATTTTTAGTCCCACTACTATATCCTTTCATTGCGCGTTTGTCTAAATCATTCAATTTTGAATATTCTGCTATTGTTTATTGTGCTTCCGATCCTACGCACCAAGCATGCTCATCAGCTTCCGCTCATTCCCACTGATTTTCGACATGGTATCATAGTAGGTTGTTCAGTAATATGCACATTGTCTGCAGATTATCAAGTCTTGTTTCTACCAAGACAACGTTCTAGGAAGCGCACAACCAACAATATCTCAAAATCGTTGTTTCTACCAACGATCTTGCTCGACCAGAATGGATTCATCTGCTAGTTCCTTTTTATTCGACAAATTCGATGGGAGTAACTACCATCTCTGGAAGTTCAAAATGAATGTCATACTACTAGCCAAGGAACTGTGGGACATCGTTGATGGCACAAAAGTTAAACCTGAAGGTGATGTAGCCACTATCACCAAATAGAGACTGAAAGATGGCAAGGCTTTTGCCATGATCACTCTCAACATCAAAGACAATCAAATCAGTCACATAAGAGCTACTCAGACTGCTAAGGATGCATGGGACATCCTAGCGACTCTCTACGATATCAGGGACGTCTCCTCCAAACTCCATTTGAGAAAGAAATTCTTCACCTTGAGAATGTTTGAAGCAGGAAGTGTTTCGAGCCACATTAACACTTTCCAAAATCTTATGGAGCAAATAACTGCAACTGGCTCAATGATCAAAGATATCAATGATGTTATGACTCTATTATCGAGTCTTCATGAGGCCTATGAGAATTGGGTCCTAGAAATTTTGATCCAAGAGAAGATCACCCTTTCAAGAGTGACTTCATTATTTCACAAGAGGCGACAAGAAGAACTGCAACCAGCTCCTCAAGCACAGGGTCAGACCCTCAAGCTCTATATTTCAAAAGAAGAGCAATATGCAGTCAGGATTGAATTTTGACTCAGACTCGAATTTTGGCTCAGGGTCGAATTCGAACTCTTTATCTTTTTAACCAAAGTAGAAGCTATTCTGCAGATACTGCAAGAGAACTGGACATGAGATCATGAACTGCAGAACTTTGAAATTCAACAATGAGAAGAAGAAACAGTTCCAACAACAAGCGGATTATGCATCAACTAGTCTTTTGATCCAGCAGCAAGAGGAAGATGAAGCAGCCTTTTTGACCAAGGTCGGAGAACAACAAGATATCAATTTCTGGTATTTCAATTCTGGAGAAACTCAACACATGACTTACCATCAAGACTGGTTTAAGGATTATAAATCTTTCACCCACTCTCGAGTTGTGCAACTTGGAGACAACTCATCACATTCGATTCAAGGTGAAGGTACAATCAAAATCGAATTTCAGAAAGGTAAAGTCAAATTGATGTCCAACATTCTCCACGTTCCAAATCTGACCAAGAATCTGCTCTCAGTTAGCAGAATCACTGATTTAGGTCAAAGGGTCGAATTCGATACAACCGACTGCACCATTTTTGACAAATCGCGAAAAGTTTTAGCTTTCGGGAGAAGAAATGACAATCTCTACAAACTCAGCCACTTTTATTCTTCCAACAGTCAAGCTCTTCACACTTCAAGTTCCAAATCATCTAATATGCTTTGGCATTTCAGATTAGGCCATTTGAACTTCAATAGTATTCAGTAAATGTCGACTTAAAAACTAATACAAGATTTGCCTTTTGTCAAGAAGCCAACTTCTCCATGTGAAAGTTGTATAATTAACAGGCATGCTAGAAGTCCTTCATTTCTGACTCAGTTCATACTTCCAAAGGCCTGCTAGATCTTGTACATAGCGACATCTGCTGACTGCTTCCAAAGGGAGAGCTCTATACCTCCTAACCTTCATCGATGACTTCTCTCAAAGGACTGCAACCTATTTTCTGAGAAACAGATCAGAGGCATTCAAGTTCTTCATGCAGTTCAAGGCATCTGCAGAATATCAGACCCAGAGGAAGATTAAAGCTCTATGCATAGATGGAGAGAGAGAATTTATCTCCACCGAATTTAAGGGGTTTTGTAAGGCCAACAGAATACATCAACAATTCACAACAAGCTACTCACCTCAGTCCAATGGCGTAGCTAAACGGATGAAGCGGACACTCATCAACAGTGCCAAGAGCATGATGGCCCATGCCTATCTTTCAAAGAAATTTTGGGCAGAAGCTGTTTCAACAGCTGCCTATCTACAAAATTGATCCATCACCAAAGCCCTGAATGGCAAGACACCTTATGAGGTGTGAACAAGATCAAAACCATCAGTCAAGAATATCAAAGTGTTTGGTCATCAGTTAGCAAAGATACCTCACCAACGTGCTGAAAAAGTATGGAATGGCCAACTGCAAACCTAGTCTCTTTCCACTCGACCATGGACTGAAATTGTCAAAGGAACAATCTCCTCAAACTGAGGCAAAAAAGGAGGAGATGAATCAATATCCATTTCGCTCCATTATCGGCTCACTAATGTATGCAATGTTCTGCACTAGACTTGACATTGCATATTCGATCAGTTCACTCAACCAGTTTTTATCAAATCTTGGTCTAACCCATTGGAAAGCACTCACAAAAGTCATGGAGTACATCCAGGCAACCAAACATCTTAGCATCTATTATGGAGGTAGCCAACCTACCAACATACCTTGAAAGATACATAGATGCGGATTGGGTAGGAGATATTAATACCATAAGGTCTACTTCTGGATTTGTATTTTTATACAATCAAGGCCCAATTTCTTGGAACAACCGAAAGTAGACCTCAGTAGTCATCAACTGAATCAGAGTACATTGTTACAAGGGAGGCAATTGGGCTGAGGCACCTACTAGCAAAAATCGACCTTGCATAGTCACATCCAACGACCAAACTTTTTAGTGACAACCAAAGCACCATAGCTCTCTCTCTCAATCCGAGATTTCAATATCAAAGCAAGCATATCGAAATTAGATATCACTATTTGAGAGAGAAAGTGCAAAGCAAGGAGATATCCTTAGTCTACTGGCAGCAGATTACTTCACAAAGGCTCTGTCAAAGGAACATCATCTCAGATTCAACGACATGTTGAATCTGAAAATCAAAAGTTTTCAAGATCCACATTAAGGGGGATTGTTGGAATTCGATGCTCAACCTCAAATCCATTCAATAATAAGAATCCTGAAAAACCAGAAACAGAAGGCTCGAATTTTTGAGCAGAGGATCAAAAAATTCAGGATCGAATTTTTTAGAATTTTTTCGATACCAGATCAACTCAAAAAATTCTATATTCTTTGAGTCAGTGTATATTTTCGAGTTATTATTTTTTGAGCCATTGTTCAGTTTTTTATACTTGTAAATTTCAATACTATCGGTCTAAAATCCAACCCAACGACTTCACGGTGACAGTTCGCCCAGTTTGTATATTCATTAACTATAATGAGACGGTTGTAATAACTGCAACAAAACGGTTGTTGTAGATATTTTGTAGGATATCAATCCTAGAATCTTCATCAGAAAACTTCCTCTGATTATTCCAGTTTTCCATAGACATCTTTATCATGCTCAATGACTGAAGCTGAAATTATCGCTTCAAGCATTGTACTGACTGTTTGATATTAATCAGAGTGCAAATTTTCAGTCCCACTACTGTATCGTTTCATTGTGCATTTGTCTGAATAATTCAATTTTGGATATTTTGCTATTGTTTGTTGTGCTTCCGATCTAACACATCAAGCCCGCTCGTCAACTTTCGCTCATTCCCACTGATTTCCAACACCTTCTAGCCAAAGATAGGTCCATTTAGAAAATGGCTTGTAAAAATGAACTGCAACTTCTATTTGAAGTTTCTTAATAAAGAAGCATCCAATTTGAATGTTGAGTCCTTGACTCAATTTCAGAGTGAAAATTTTTAGTGAAGAAACGAGGCCTTTTGTCTTTCAAGGCATTTCATGACCCTTTTCAAAGCCATCCAATGGTTTCTTCAAATCCTATAGCCCATAAGTTGTTAATCTCCACCATTGGCCTCTCTTGCTCCTTATCCAATGGTTGTCACACCGGTCCTATGCATTGAGCCCCGCTCATACAGCCACGGAGTACCAGGATACGCAAAGGTCTCAACATGCTTGGCCGTTGTTGGAGGGTTTGCGGATATCGAGACAACTCTAACCATAGTTAATAAGTGAGAGGGATTTGGCACCTTGCGTGTGTAAGTTCAACTCGATGATCGCATGGTTATTTGATTAGTTACAAGCTAATAAAAGGACTTTAGGCCTTTTAATGTCATAGGGCCTAATAGTCAAGTTAGTGAATAAAAAGACATTCCCACCAAAATTCAAATTCAAATTGGTTCCCTCACTTTTCTTATGGAGTTTATTACTAAAGGCTTTAGTACTTGGAATGAAGACAAGTCCAAGTTTCATATCACTTAAGCTAACCACAAGGTGTGGGTCATTGAGGCTGCCCTTGCTGCCATAGGGATAGTTTCTGGACCTCGAACAACTCCAAACCACAAGCATGCCAAGTCAGTCATCAAGTCTTTTATGGACACCACCATCCAACTGTATCACACTAATCATGGTTACTTGTTAGAGGCCATTAGAGATCTGGCCCTCCATGCTGCTACACAACTTCAACTTCCTGATGGTTGGCAACCTCAAGAAGGAAAGGATCTCTTTCCAGATCCTCCATCGCCTGGTAGAATCTAACTACGAATTAGATAAGGAAACCGTAACCATACAACTGGTTCAAGACGATCTTTGGAGAACTGAAGAGAGCAATTAAGAGTAATTCTAAACAACAGTTCACTGCTGGCTCTCTTCTTTCCTCCTTAGCCGCCTCATACTTAGATAAGAAGGTACACAGATTTCATGCTGATTCCGTGCTAGCCACCTATGAAGTAGCACCAACCGAATCATCCTACCAGGAAACCGGCTCTTAGAGTCGTAACGAGTATGCAGCGAGATTGTCATTCCCTACTCGCCTTCTACGTCTTGTCGTCGCACTTGGCCACCATCATTAGCTATGCCAATACCCCCTATTGCAACTTGCACTAAACTATCCATCCCCTCAGCCACTGTAGCTACCCTTGCCTCTGATTCCTCCCAAGGGCCGTTTGTGACAATTGGATCTACAATTCCAATCACAATTGCTCAAGCCGCCTCACCACAAACCAAAGCTATTTCCCCAGAAATCCAGCAGTTTACGGATATGATTGATGATTTCGACCCTTTACAGATAGATAAAATATATGAGATGTCTGCACAACAATTTCAGATAGGCCGACAAACATATCCATAAAATCAGGCACCAGATACCATCAGAGTCGCTTTTGCAGTTGTGTCACCGAAGCAGTTCGACGCCACAGTGCCAGGTGGGTATGCAAAAGAAGACATTCTTCAAAGAGGAAGATCCCCAAGTAAAAATTCAAGGCCAATCTAGACAAGCTACAGGATCTGGAGCTCCTGCTCCTACTGTTGCTACTACATCAACAACCTTGAATGCTGGTGATGCCCTTGGCTTAGTCTCACACCTTGTGCGAATGATCCAGAACATGATGGATGCAAAGACTTCCATGGATAAATGAATTCCAAATTTGGGATCAGAAAACACACTTATCACCCAGAAGGTCATTCAGATGAATAGAGAGTTAAAGATCGCCAAACAACATGAAGAAAAATCCAAAGCGAAACTGAAGAAGGCACAACAACATTCAGATGCCTTGGAGAAATACGTCACAACACTCCAAAATGCGCTCACTACTGTACAAGATCATGTCGATAAAGTCGTTCCGGATGCCACAAGCAACAAGTTCACTTATTGCAAGGGCAGCTGGACATGGCAAATCTGGACAAAGAACGGATCCTTCGAGAACTCGATCCCACAGCCACGGACATGATAATATGCTCTATGCGGAAGGACCATAACATCCTATCTTGCCAGAGGAGTTGAGACAATTGTTCTGAAATGTCAAAACCTAGAAATAGTCATTGGTTGGATTCCAAGGCAAGTTTGATCGTTTCAAGGGCAAGGCATCTTTTGAGTTGGCAACGACAAAGTTGTCATAAAAGCCTATGAAAAAGCTATCGCTCAGATCTAGAAACAATTTTGGAAGTCAACGTTTAATTCCTCAACAACTATAATGTGATTGAATGGTTAGATGGCTCACTCATCTAGCAACGATGGTAGGCCAGCTCTCCAACTATCTTGCAAGGAAAATTGGGTTCTAACTCATAGAGCAAAGATAATTAAGCACCCCATAGCCAAGATATCTCAAGCTTCCAACGGAGATAGTGAGTCAATGGCACTCTTCAAAGTTCATTTTGAGTTTTGATTTTCAACAAAAATGTCATCATACCGAGCACGCTTCACTAGCTTTCTCTACCTGATATCTCATTTTATATGTATCAGGCAACGATGGATTACCCTTTATGGCTCAATAGGGAGTAACAACAAGATAGCCATACTGGATCAATCAGTGAGAAAAAGTGGTAGCTCTACATCTTTGATGGTGGAGCTGGTTATGAACTTCATTCAAACCTCAAGAGCTCTCAGTCTCACACTATTTCACAAAGAAAATAACATTAAATCTAAACCCTAAAATTTACAAAGAACATAATATTAAATCAAACTCTTCATCTATATTTTCTTGCTCTCTCTCTCTCATGTCTCTCACACACATCCTTCTCTTCCTCTCTCATTCGCTCATGATCATAAATCACTAAGACACATATTTGTGTTTAACTACACAAAATATACAATACAAGGAAGATAGTGTACAAGAAAAAGTTACAAAGAAAGAAATCTTAGTTGCACATAACAAAACAAAAGAATCGTACTTGGAATGAGACAAATGGAATTGATAGAGTTGAGAAGAAGCGCCAAAAACCAATCTCCAACAATCTCCTGCAAGAATAAAAAATAAGAAAACCCTAGAAAAATGACGCGGCTTTGAGAATTCGGTCACGGACGTTGGATTCCGACATCTGTATTATCCGTCGGAATCCAATGTCCGCTTTGTGCTTTTTTTTTTTTTTGCACGGACATGTGACGTCATCCATTTAAAAAGCTGCAGTCTTTTAATGGGATGTCGGATTCTGACATTTTTATTGGCCGTCGGAGTCCGACGTCTATAAAAAAAAAATGTTTTTGGCAAATTTTTTTTTGTGTCAGATTCCAACGTATTAGTATGTCAGATTCCGACGGATTATGAAATTTTTTTGAATCCGTCGGAACCTTGTGTCAGAAATCGCGCATTTTGTTGTTGTGTACAACTCTCTAGTTCAGTTTTCTTTCAGAGTTCTATTAGAGTATTGTTATTCGTGCTTATTGGTAGCTTATCAATGGAAGTGCATTAGACGGAGTTTTCAGTTACTCAGAGATAGCTTAGAGTATGCGATTTTGTCCATTATTGTTTTGTGCTCTCATCATTTGATTTGTACATGCTACTAACTGAATCAATCTATCTTCTTATTGCGTTCAATATCATGTCAAAATGTATGCTTCTCTATAGTTATTTGTAACTGATAAATGTCTTATGGTTTCATCTGTTTTGTTGAATACTTCAACGTTGCAACATTCTACACATCACTTCGTACTTTGAAATTGTTTGGCTACAAAATCACTTTCGTGCTAATGATTTCAAAGTTAGTTGCTAAAAGATTGAACGTGATTGTTCAATTATTGATAGGCGTAGTCATGCATTAGGAAAGAAGGCTTATTCTATTGTGCTCGATAGTTCATTTACAGACTTTGAATTATCGAATCGTCATTCCCTCTTTCCAACATCGCCCAATTTCCAACATGGTATTAAGGCTATAACCTGGTATTAAAGCATACAATATCAGAACATTTCTTGTTCCTATATAGAGTGAGCATTCACTAAATTATTTAGAAGTCATACAATCTACTCCTTATACCTATCTCAAATTTTCTAATGGATTATCATCTAAGTTTGATCTAATGGTAGATAAGCTCAATGGATTGAATTACCATTTATGGAAATTCAAGATGAAAGTCATGCTAATGGCCAAGAAACTTTGGGCCCCACTTCCTAGTGTCGCTGAGCAAGCCATTTTTAAATGGAAGCTCATGGATGGTAAGGCTTTCACCTTAATCACCCCTAATATATCAGACACACAGATTGGCCACGTTAGACAATCCCAATCTTCTAAGAAAGCTTGGAACATTTTGAGTACACTCTACAAAGTGAGAGACGTCTCTTCGAAATTGCATCTGAGGAAGAAATTTTTCTCACTCAGAATGTCAGTAGGTGATTGTATTTAGAATCACATCAATCAATTCAAGACTATGCTTGAGCGGATGACAACCATAGGTTCAGTCATCGAAGATTCGGATGCTGTGATGACCTTATTGTCTAGCTTGCCATTCTCATATGAAAATTGGGTGATGGTTATTTCGACCCACTCAGAACTTTGTCTAGAGTCGTAACTATGTTGTTGCAGGAGGAGATTAAAAGAAATGGTGCATCCTCATCTTCCATTTAAGACTCACATGCTCTATACTCCAAGAGAGGTTCAAAGAAACAACCAAAGAAGAAGAAGATAGTCAAACAATTCGACCACAAACAAGAAACATTCATACAAGCCAAGCTCGAATAATTAGCAACTTGCTCATAACAAGAAGAAGATGTTCTGTAAATAATACAAAAGGACAAACCATGAGATCCAGGATTGTCGAATTCTCGAGCTCAACAACAATAACAAGAATACTTGGACCAACAAACCAATGTAGTAACCGAAACATAACAGGAACTCGAAGGTGATAAGCTACAGACATTCGAGATTTTATTGACTATGACCTCTGTGGCCAGATGTAAATTACGTTAGGTGAAGAATCACTATTCGATTAGATTTATCAATGACCATTCAAGACAAACTATTATTATGTTCATCGGGAACAAATCAGACGCATATCTACGCTTCCAATAGTTCAAATGTCTATATGAAAATCAGACCAATTGAAAGATCATGGCCCTATGCACAGATGGAGGGAGAGAGTTTATCTCCAGCGTCATGAATGCTTTTCTAAGCGATAATGAAATTTAAAGACAATATTATTCAAGCTATAGTTCTGAAAGAAACAAAATAACTGAAAGAAATAATCAGACTCTTGTCTAGTCTGCACAATCCATGTTATTTGATGCTAATATTCCAAATAAGTTTTGGGTAGAGGCTATTGCAACAACCTATTATCTAACCACTACAGTATCAAGGCTGTCAATAAAAAAACCCTTGAGGTGATTTGGTTAGGTACAAAGCCATCTATAGATCATTTAAGAATCCTTGGGGGTGTCTGCACAAATCCAATTAGGACAAAGGAATAAATTTGACCCTACTGGTACCAAGTGCACATTTCTTTGGTATACGTTGAGTTATAAGGCTTATAAGGTCTATGATCTGCAATGTGGTAAGGCATTTATTAGCAAAGACGTAATATTCTTAGAAGACAAATTTCATGACTTCAATATAAAGAATCATTAATATATTTATGGTTCAAATTACGAATCTTTGTCTACCAATGTCAAAGACACTCCTATCTTGAATCCATCCATTACACGTGTTGAACCTTGTCATTCTTGTTCGGACTCAGATCACGAAGAACAACCAACTACTTGAAAATATGGTCGAATGGCTCATCTACCAGAAATATTCACTTCTCAAGCTTTTTAGACAACAGTCAAGAAACCTCTCACTATTCAAAATGCTTTGTCTAATGTGGATTCTGATAATTGGAAAGGAACAATGGACAATGAATACAAAATCATTGATGAAGAACCAAACCTAGACTCTTGTCAATCCTTATGGCCAAAGGAAAATCATTCAATGCAAGTGAAACTTCAAATGTAAGTACAAGTTCAATGGCTCCATTTCTAAATGGAAGGTAAGAGTTATAGCCAAAGGCTACTCACGATTACAACGTATTGATTACATGTGGACTTTTGTCTTGTTGTGATATTTCATCAATTCGAACTTTGTTGGCAATTACAACAGTAGAAGATCTTGAAGTACATCATATGGATGTACATATTGTATTATTGAATGGTCATATCCATGAGTATATCTAAATATTGAAATACTACAACTTGTTAGTCCATGCAAAAGGTATTGTTTATGCTAGCAATATCTATTATAGTTCACCATTTGAAAATCAACTAGTCCTCTCTAAGGCACTTATGATAACGTGGGAGCTCTTGTAGAATTTACTTATTTTTTCAAATTCAATAGTTGTAGGATGATTGGGTGCCCATGTAGATTATGTTGATGTCGCACTACCGATGTGCATCTTGGATGGAATCTCAATCTTCGTCTAAATTTTTGTGGTAGGCGTTATTGCACAATTGCCTTGGAAGTCACCTTTGGGCTATCCTGCTTTGCCTACTTCCAATAAAGCATTGGCCCACCTTACCAAAAACATATAACACAAAAAAAGATTTGCATGGTCTTTTACTCTTTACTTTTAAACATCATCTATTGATGCAAAAATTTGACTTCCTCATGAATTTATGGGGAGAATTTTGCGAATGCCCTCTTTGGAGTATCCACTTGGATTCCACCTACTCTTTATAATGTTTGAAAATTTGTCAAAAATTTATTTGAGCATCCACGTGAATTTCATCTATTGGTTTTACATATTCCTAAAGATCGTCAAATTTCTAGGGGCATAGTACAAGTAAAGCAACCATCTCGACTTATTGCGAAAACAATACGGAGAGCAAATTGCAACCATCAACAAAATTTCAAAGCATATCACATCCAAAGATTTAACCATCAAAGGAGGATTGCTTGGCTATCTTTGGGCATAGGAAAATATTTTTCAACCAAGCTTGACGTTGTAAACAAGGTGATCAAAAAATCATAGGAGCTTTGCCATCATGCACTTTGAAAAATATACATTAGGTTTTGCAATTCAAAAGGGAGCACAATCTGACTGACTTCTTAGTGATGGTGCAACAACCATCTAATGGTGATGGTGATTGATATCACCATATGAGGGTTGGAAGATGTATGGTATATCTTCCAACCCTTAGATGTGTGGGAAACCAACACTGGTAGTGGTGGTGCGGTTTACAATGATTTGTTTATGTTTTGCCACAAAAATGATGGTATATATTCAATTCAATCCCTTCGATGTGTGGGTGGTTAGTGGTGGCAATGGTAGCGTGGAATACATTGATCATGATCGATTATTTTCTGTTACCATAGATGGCGGTATATCTTCTAACCCTTAGATGTGCGGACCTCTAGAGCATTTGTTGGTGTGAATTTTGAAATATGTTGATGTGTTAGTTATTTTCTAGGGACCTGCCACTTAGTTATGACCTCAACTTTAGGGCTTGTGGAAAAAGGTCAGTGGGAAATACATCTATACTTGCTCCAGGGTTAGGGCATTATTTTATGATTTTAGGGTTTAGAAAGAAAATGTGAGGAGGAGAAGACGAAAACGATCGTGGCTATTTGCACGATCCTGCTCTTTCCATCGTCTCCTTTCTGCGCTCGCTCTCTCGCGTTCTTTCGTACAATTTTGATACGCAAAAGACAGGAAAGGAGCGACACATTAATCTTGATAACAATCGGCTTTGATCAGTATCTGTGTCTAGGAGACAAAGCCAGCGGAAGTTTTCAAGAAAAGATTGAAAACAGGTCAGAAATAGGTAGTATTTACAAGCCAGGAACATAAGATTCAGATAAACGCTTCCAAACAGAGGTATTTACAAGATCTCGTTCTTCTTCAGGGAAAACGTTATATATCATATTCTTACATTATGCTTGCAGAGCTGATTTTTAATGTAAAGGTTGCGTCAATCATGCACGATGCCCCTGGTCTGAAGACGAGCAGAAGGGTATGATATGCAGGTTTTGGATTCCAGACCATACGGCTCCTCGTAACAAAATTGATAAGATTCTGCAATGCGTCATATTTCTTCTGCTTGTCCTCATTTTTATCTATACCTTCAAATCTACTGCCGCATTCCAAAGTTATTCGGTCAGATCTGTGAGCACAGAGTTGGTGCATATTCTGGCTTTCGTTTTTGTCAGTACCATACTGCACGATTTTTGCAATCTCAATCTGGATGCGTCTTTTTATCCACAGCCAATAACGAGATAAATCTTCCCCACCGACAAGTCTTGAATTTTCCCAGGAGCTTCACTAGTCCAAAGCACGAGTCTGTAGAAAATAAAATATTGTCAAAAAAGATATATGAGGCTAATGTTGGATCTAATGGAGCGTGCAAAAGATCAATAACGGGATGCACCTTCTCTGACACTACTGCAGAGGACGTTTCGGACGGGGAATGCCAAACTAATAACGACGTTAATGAGCTTGTTTTGAATATTATCGAGAATGGGGCGTTTTCAGTGCAGGACGTTTTATGGAGGTGGCTTAAGAATCTAATCTCAAGGAGAAATTCGCTTTCTAGCTATGGCGGAACATGTCCTTCAGATAAGGGCAAAAAGGATGATAATGCCTATAGATTTAAGGGTTTTTTCGTTTCTTATTCCGATGTTACCTGTATAATACACGGTCTCCTTATAGAACTTGGACGGAGGGGGCTTGTAGAATATGTCTTTCAGGTTGTCGATTGGATGGAAGTCCAGGGCTGGTTCAATCTTGACCCTCATCTGTGTGCCAGTGTCCTCCACAATCTAGGCAAGGCTGGATCCCTTCAAATTGCGGAGAAGGTTTTTCGGCGCCTGGACGAAATCAAGGTAAAGAAAAATTGTGTGACGTACAATGCTTTGTTGAATGCATACAGTAAGGCAGGGCAGACAGAGGCGGCTTTTAAGCTATTTGATGACATGAAGCAGAAATGTAGGCCTAACCTTGTGACATTCAATACCGTCATGGATGCATGTGTGAGGGGTGGCATGGATCTTGCCAAAGTTGTCTCCGTTTTCAAGGAGATGTGCTTGCTTGGCATTCATCCTGACATCATTTCTTATGATGTGGCACTTGCTGCGTGCGCTGAAGGGAGGCATGTGAAAGAAGCTGAAATGTTTTTCCAAAATGCAAAGAAAAAAGGATTAAAACCTACTGTGGTGACATACACATCGCTCATGGCGGTATTTGCAAATGCTGGTAAGCTAGCATTACCTGTAATCTGTCAAAATTGGTTTGTTTCGAATATCTTCTTGGCTTAACAATTCCATTCAGAGCAGTTTGAAACCTTTTCAAAGTGTTTCTCTGGTCCACCAAAGCTATGGTTTTCTCCCCTTGCATTTCAAGATATTGGGGTTTCCATTTTGCTGGAGCTGCCATTTTTGCTGCTGAGTCTCTCATAACATGTGAAGTTGAGTAGCTTTGAATAATATGTGATGATTCAAGCAGGTCGTCACATCATTTATCATGTTAATTAATATTTAAATAAATTTTAATCTTTAGACACTCTAAGATCAGTTACAAGAGGGCTGGGTTTCAACAGAAGGGATACAAGATCTAAGTGGCATAGGTAGGGCTTATCGGGAGAGGAATGTGAGGTTTTGGGTTTCAAATATCGGGTTGTTAGAAATGACAACTGCTGGCCTCAAGTACCCAAAATCTACATAGCCTAGAGTGTTATAGAAGATAGTTAATCAATGACATCTTTTAAGGAGAGCATGAAAAGATAGAGAGCAAAAAATCTGAATTCTGACCACCATAGGCCTAGTCGAGTTCTTTCTCTTCAATATAAGCTTTTGTTTCAATAGTAATCTGAGTCTTAATATCTCTATGAGGGTGCTTTGCTTTCTTGCTATTGACCAATGCTTGTTGATTCACTCTTGATTGCTATATGCATTATCTCACATCTGTGAGAGAGAGAGAGAGAGAGAGAGGAGAGAGAGAGACTTGGACCTATTATACTGAATGTTTAACTAAGGTGAGCAATTATAAAGATTATCCCAAGGGTCCATCCATATGAGACATTTCTTTTTCTATTCTAAAACTCGAGACACGGAACGTATTGTTCTCACATAAGCGAAGGAGAATATCACATTATATTAGTTTCTCAAAGAATTCTGAGAAATCCTACATCCTAATAGGATAGTGTGTCAAGCTCGTTGATAGGCTGATGTGTTTTGACTTGTCGAAGAAGTCTTGAATTTGCAGCCAGCATCTGTGCCTCATTTTGTGGGTTTTGAAAGCTTTTTCTTACATCCAAGCCTTAAAAGCTGGCAGTGACCATAATATGTAGAAAGGCTTTGCCAGAATAAAGAAGTGTCTGTAGTCGCATCTTAAGAGGAAGGACAAGGATCAGCACTAAAGATATTCTGAAAGGGATTGAGAAAGATTATAAAGGAGACGTGGATGTTGTTGAAGAGTTGAGAAAGTCTGACTTTGAGTACTTGTTTCTTATTATAGATTGATCAAGTCAATTGCCTGCAATTTCCAGGTTACAAATTGCTTTAGACTAGACTCCATTGGAGTATATTTCTCTTCATACACAAGAATTACAGATGGGGTGAGAAACTTTTGAAAGCAGAGAACAATCTGGTGTAAATTGAAAAGATGAAGTGAAAAAGGTTGATGGATATAGAAGTAATGCTAAGGAAACCAAAAAATCTTTGTGAAGAAACAAAGTAAGAGCACATTGCTTACATAGAAAACCAAACACTGTGAGACTAAGTTGTGTTTTATGTTAGAACAATAGTTGAATGATGTGTTTCAATACGATATATATGCTCATAAACATTCATAAGACGTGTAAAATAATTGCAGCACAGGTCTCCATCTGCAGGGCAGTCGCCAATTTAGACCCCTATTACGGACATAACAATGCCCTGGACCGGGTTGGCAAGGACGAGGATGGTCACCATTCCTTTTGGGTGTTTTTCTGAATTTGTCATTTTTGTATTTTCCTGGACAGTGCTTTGGTTATTTGAACAATCTGCTGACATGTTTTCTAAATAGGATTGTTCCAAGTTTTTGAGAGAGAGAGAGAGAGAGAGAGAGAGAGAGCTTTGTGAACATCTCAATGATGCTTTTGTGAGTTGTATCAGCACATCTCTCACTAGAAAGTTTGAACGCAGGTGATTGTTCGGCGGCTTTGCGTGTCTTTCGTGAGATGACTGCAGATGGTTGTAACCCCAATGAGGTGACATTTAGCTGTCTAATAAATGCTTTCGGGAAAGGAGGACAGGTTGAGGAAGCAGAAAGTATTTTTGAAGCCATGGTTAACTATGGGGTGGTTCCCAATGTTGTTGTGTACAATACGATGATAGACCTGTATAACAAGAATGGACTCCCCAACCATGCACAGCACATGTTTCATAAAATGATAGAAGCTGGCATGGAGCCTACTTATGTTTCTTTCACAAGCTTGATGTCTAGCTTCAAGGCCCTTGAAGCATATAAAGACGTGAGTTAGAATGGTATTGCCTAGATTGTAATATGTTGGCATAGACTTTAAATTTTTTTTATGCACATAAAGTTGCTGTTGTATCGTGGATTGCTATTCTTACACTTCAGGCTTTCATTTATGTCTTTTGAATACATGTTATCAAAACATTTTGGAGTGTAGACAATCTAAGCTGCACATCATCCGTCTTTATTTTGTTGGTTTCACTTTCAGAGCTTTTTACACAGATAGTGGCATAATTATAATTCATCAGATAGTAGTAGGATTTGAACTTTCCAAAAATGGAAGAGCTTCAATGAAATTAGCTATTGCTATCTCAAACGGTGTGAAATGTTTGAAAAGTGTGGAGTTGGAGTTTCCACACAAATAAGAGATTCAATGAGATTAGCTTTACATTTCTCTGTTCTTTAAAAAAAAGAAAAGAAGTTGCTACACCAGAACTTACTCATATCTTTAAAATGTGGAGGTATAGATTCTTTATTTGCTCATGTTGGATAGTCTTTGGGCATTGTGCAGGTTGTAGATGTCTACGAGGATGTCAAGGGAAACAGCTCTCTGTGCAATGTGTACACTTACACTGAAGCTCTTGATTCATGTCTCAAGTGGGGCAATTGGGATAAGGTTGCTAAAGTATTATATGATATGCAATTGGCTGGCTGTGTTCCAAATTTTGTTACTTGTAGTGTTCTTCTTGCTGCTCTGGGCTCTAGATGCAGGAATACAGAAGAGGCCAATGTTATTGTGGCTTTCTTGAAGGCCTTCGATTCTAAGCTTGCCATAAATGTACGTCGTATGCTTGTGGAGATTTTTGACACAGATTTTGAGGTATGTCGTTTCCTCTTAAGATCATTGTGTCTTGTGTGTAATTACTCGAAATGACATCAGGACACTTCCTGAGATGGATTCTGTTTGACATGTTGAATTAACCTTGCGGGTAATCATGTAAATCAAAGTCACGTAAAATAAATTGCAATTTGCAAGGTAGTTGCACATGTTCACAATGTCGTGGCAAGACGAACATGTTGTGAAAAATGTCAACTACTGTCTAATTTGGCAATTTGGAGGCCAAAGTGAAATTTCAACTTAGAGACTTATTTTCTTACGTCAATAAGGTCTAAAAATAGTGTCCTTACTATTTTAGTAAGATGCTGTGTTGCAGCGGATCGCGATCCGCTGCAAAAACGTTCCGGATCGTGCGATCCGGAACGTCAGCGATCCGCGACCCAGATCGCAAATTTTTTCTTTTTTTTTTGTGGAAAAAGTAGTAATGGCCAATTTTTTTTTTTTTTTTGAGTTTAATACTAAATCAGTTTTGAATGGTGTTCTGATGCCAATGGTTTGCAGATCTACTGATTCCGTTTTGTGTTAGAAAATGATAGAAAGAGTTAGAAGGAGCCTTCCTTAGACTGGCGGGAATTGTATACTTCTTTTGGAATAGCTGAAATAGGGGGTTCGGGGGGCGCCCCCCGGTGGGGGGTTTGGGGGGCAATGCCCCCCAACAGCGGGGTCCGGGGGCTGCCGGTAGACCCCGGCCTCGACGGTAAGGCCTCTTCATGATTTGGCCTTCCAACTCCCTGAGTGAAAACACACTTTTTGGTGTTTCGCACCCGAAATAGTCGGCAGACTACACATTCCAAATTTCTGAAACCATATGAAAATGCAGCCAGTTTTCTTAAACCATCTACTGATGTCCAGATTTCTAATCAATGTAGCCCGCAGCCATCTGAAACCAAGCAACATATCTTTATAACAATTGCTTTTTTGATATCCTTTCACATGATACCCATATTGGCAACTATACAAAAAAAGAAAAAAACATTGCGTTCTGGGAAACCCTAATGGGAAATCCCGGATCGCGTTCCGGAACGCGGACTGCAACCTTGGTAAGATGCATGATTTGTGAGTTATGTGCATAGGATATACGGTTTCCTTGGTATAGAGTATTCCTCAGTCGAGGAATAGACTTAGTTCATTAGTGATGTATCCTAAAGAGCTCAATTGGATAGCAAATCTTAATTAATTTAAGAATGACAACTGAATTTATATTCAACAAAACTCTGGGTGTCTAGATTTAGTTCTAGATAGTAATCTAAAGTTTTTTGAGTTAAAGATGGTTATTAGTATCATTTTGGTATGCTTTCTGTCTTTAATTTCTTGTGGCATATAGAACTGGAACATTTCGCATTTCTGTTAAGAATCTGGTTTGGAGAATATTTTGAAAATCCAATATTTTTTCCACAAAAAAAGATTTGGAATGATTCTTGTATTTTTGAGTTATGTTGGAAATATACTCCAGTATCCTTTAATGATTAAGTTTGGTTTTGGATTCCAGTGAATTATGATTGACGAATCATAAGAATCTGAGTATTTGTGATTGGTGAATCATAAATAGATACTCAATTATTAATAGGGGTTTACAAGGAAATATCACGATTCTTAAATATAGTGAGTAATTCTTGATCTATTAAATGAGTTAGGAATTTAGATCAGTATGTTGAAAATCAAAATCTCTTTACTCTAGCGAATTGAGAACATTTGAGTCTCACAGGCATTCTCATAAAGTAAGTTGTTTTTACTTATGGCGACTTTGCTTAATCTAGTGGATGGTATTCTGCTACAGATTATAGTCTGTAAATGCTTGGGTACAGTTTCTAAACTAGTTTTGTTAAGATCATTTTCTATCTTAATGGACCTCCTAGAAATTCTAGTTGAATGTATTGTTATATCTTAGAATTTGGATTCTAAAAGTATTTACCAAGAAACATTTATGAATTGTCTACAAGAGGTTGTGGATAATTTCAGACTATAATTGTCAGTTTCTTTAACTATGATCTCATGAGTTAGGTAGTGCATCATCTAGTGTGTCATGTAAAGTGTTTTACTTTAAGGTGATATTACGAACTTATAGAGAGTGAAATCCAGATGGGAAAATTTATCGCTTAGTGTACTTTTCAAACCTGAATTTGGACTCCAGAATAGAGATAAAAGATCGTTCTATCTATGAGTACTTGTCTGACATGTAAAGTCAAACTAAGGATAATGTTTTGTTACTGATTTTCTTTCCTGTTTTGAGGACATAACTAGTTCAAGGGGGGAAGAACGTTCCTTTGTGTGAGTCTTGTAAGCAAGATGTTGGAGGTGCTTCTCCTTACATCCACCAATTTTGGGAAAAAAATCAGGACTCCCACCAAGGAAAGTGCTTCGATACCAAGTTATAGACCCGATCTATTGGATATTGTATCAATGAAGCATCAATGGTTATTAAAGACACAATCAATCAATCCCCCATAAGAATGGCCAAAAGCATCTGATATAATCAATGGCTAAAGCCCTACAAGCAATAGCAGATTATAGGCTACGTAATGACTAAAGAATGACTAAACCAGATCATAAGCTACCTAATGAGCAGATGACAGCGCCCTTAGTGGAACCTTCTAGAAAGTAGGGCAACTTAGGGTACTTGGGTTCCATAAGGACATGCCTTCAATGGTAATGGCCTAATACCTAAGGGTATTCGAGTTAGGGGCTATTCTCACTATATAACTTGTGGACAACAAACAAAAAGCTCACATTAACGATAGGAAATCATTGAATATGAACTTCAATCGTGTCTAAGTTTATATCGTACTTATTTTCCATAATTAGAACTCTCATTGCTTAGTAAGAAGCTTCTTCAAGTGTGTTTTGCAAATTGTAGAAGGAAAACAAAGTTGAGGGATGTTAATAAGGGTGTGCATAAAGAGCTTATGAAGCTGAAAATGAATGAAAGGTGATGTATTTATAAGAAGACCACAAAGGCACTAGAGGAGCATTCGATGGACAATTGTAAAGAATGGCTTCATATGAAGTTTCTATTATAAAACAAGTGTGAAGCAAGCAAGGATAAATCGAAACCAAACACAAACTTATCATTAAGGGAGAGTGTTGGTAAATGTGGGTCCAATTTGAGTGTTTGACACATGTCCCATGACTTTTGACTATTCACTTTGTGACTCGAGTTTCATGATGGTTGGCAGTCCAAATACTTGGCCATTGATTGTTCATTACCTAGAATTGTGACATGACATGTTCTCTATGTTATGCGGCTTCCCGAAGAGGGATTAAGCCATCCAAGAGATTACAGTACCTTCTATGGCTTATGTAGACCTCCAATTGGGCTAGTGTGCTGCAAGGAATACTCCATTTGCTACAACCACGAGCTTAGTGTTTTGTAACCTTAAACCGAACAAATTTGGCCTCCTTGGTCTCAACGTGCTCGTCAATGATATAAGTTTCACTTTGTTTTGGGCCTCTAGTAGATGCTAGAAAGTGTGCCCTACTTCCAGTTCCTACCAATTTTGAAAGTGGGGTTTTTCAGCTCCGCTAGGGAATTAATTGCAAATATAACTTGCTCACTATGAAGACCCATGATTATTGTTGAAATCTAGAATATAATTGATGTATACAGAGGGAGAATCTCACCTCTCCCTGCCTATACATGCTCACAAGAACTAATAAGCTCTTATACCATGTAGCAATGCAATGATGATCTTACAAAAGTTGCAACAATAAGTGAATGATGATGTATAACAACATAGATCCAGAATCCAGATGCAAAAGCGTGGTCATATACTTCTGGCCGAAGACTTGAACCCTAGGACCCCCTCTAGACAGACAGTTTCGCACGATCACTGATGATCCTTTGAGAATACATGCCATGGTGGATATGGGGATTGACAAGATTTTTGCTGATGATGGTGGCCCGGTCTCTACATATGTGAGCATTTTCTTCTATTGGGTGAGGCGCATGAGCTTGCCATTTTCAATGGCTTGTCTTGTTGGCCGAATTATGGTGAATTATGGTGACTATACCTGCCACCCTTATAGTGGTGGACATAGTGTCGTGGATCTCTTATACTCTTTTTAGCTGA
Organism: Diphasiastrum complanatum; assembly: GCA_029204225.1. Taxonomy (NCBI): domain Eukaryota; kingdom Viridiplantae; phylum Streptophyta; class Lycopodiopsida; order Lycopodiales; family Lycopodiaceae; genus Diphasiastrum; species Diphasiastrum complanatum. The sequence continues at coordinate 20,839,718 of CM055093.1, read as the reverse complement.
CTCTACTATTTCCCCCGCCACACTATCTGACCATTCGTTTCTTTCCATTCATTTGGGCTCAGTGTTAGATCTCTCTCCATCTAATCCATCTCCTATGGAACGCGCCCCTAATTACCTGTTTAGTCATGCTTACACACATCTTTACCAAGATGCTCTCTCCTTCATTCTCCGAAGTTTTTTATATGATCGCCCACTCCACTCCCAAGCGTTGTCTCTCACTACAGGTCTTCATACGGTTGCTTCTATGGCCTTCCCATCTAAACATCTTAAAAAATCCATGCGCTTGAAGTTTTGCCATCCTCACCAGCCTTGGTATGATGAGGTATGCAAACAACTCCACTCTTAAGCCAACTATGCACAAGCTTTACAGTCTCCCCATCTTCGTAATGTCAGACGCCTATATAGCTATGATCAATGGACATCCTCAATTATTCAACCTTCCAAAGCTAGGAAAGGAATCATAAGCTAAACAATCTAGTAGTTTTTTCCCATTATAAAAGGGTTTTCAATTACCTGATTAATCATGTACTATCACAGAATCATTTTCTTAAAAGTTGAGGCCATCTTGATGATCGTCTATGTCACTGTGTTAAGGTCCCAAAGCATCAAGAGTATTTCCAAAATTCACGTCTGTGTATTGAAGCCAGCTCTCCCAAAAACACTTAATACAAACTCGATCAAATCTAGTGACCTTTTCATGAACAGTTAATGGGCAACTACAGAATGAATGCAGCAGCGCCATTGAAGGATAAGTCACAAGTGAACCTAACTTTTACAGGGCAACTGTGCGCAATCAGAGTTAATAAGAGAAGCTCCTGAAACTACAGCTGGCCACAGATCACATTCCAGACTAGGCTTTATCAGTAACTTACAACAGTAAATATGACATATAACTGGTTCCTGAGAGTTGTTACAATACTGTGTTTGGTTATAGTGTTGCAAAGTGAGACTTTGTATTTGAAGGTTTGCACCAAATATAATTAGCTAGTTGTCTGTTTGGTAGATTTTGGCATTACTTAGAGCTTTGATATGTCTTGGCTGTAAAACTTTGTTATTGGTTGGCATGTAGACTTCCACTTAAGGTTTCAGCATTAGACAGCAGTTTATATGAAAGTACCAAGTTTAATTTAGCAGTATTCTACTTATTTTGTTGGCAGTTACTTGGAAGTACAGTCTGAGGTTTGAAGACTTCTTTTGGATGTTAATCTTTTCCTGAGTTTCATGTCAAATCAAATACCACGTTCCTATATCTTATGATTTCTTTGAAACCATGCATGAATGCTAATGTCTCCGTTATGTTTTATTGCTTGGCTTCCAGGTAAAACAACTTGCAGAAGATATTTTTCTTCTGATAGATGAGCGGGATACAAAGACCTGGGCTGTGTTTACTTCTGGCTTGGTGGACGCACTTTGGGCCTTTGGTTGGTATCGACGAGCTGCCTTAGTCACTGGATGGACACTAGAAAAAAATGATTATGTAGAGCTAATTGCCGTTGGCCCTCTTGAGTGGAAGCTGGATGTTAGACGCTTCTCAAGAGGAGGCTCTCTTGTTGTATTTTACCAATGGTTAGTATTTATGTTCCAAGTTGCAGTGCAGTTGGAGACTTGGAAGTCTACAGATATTTCTCAAGGTTTAGAAGCTGGTGAGAATAAAGATTTACATGATGAGATATTTGATGGTACACCAGACAGAGGCCACTTGTCAAATCAGTCTGTTTCAACAAATATTGCGAACAATTTGGGTGAAAAGTCTGGTGCTTTCTCCTCAAGTCACATGGTCAGGGAATCAGAAATACTTATTCCATTTCTCTCTGTCTCACCAGCAGCTATGAGTGCACTTAGAAGAAGCTCCTCTGATAGGCTTTCAAATTTCCCTAGATTTTTAACTGTTGTAACAGGCTGGGGAAAATTCAGTACTCGTGAAGGAAAATCTCAGGTGAAGGATTCAATTCAAAATGAAATTGTAAAGTTAGGAGCCCCATTTAGACCTTCTGCAGATTTTGGAAGATGGATTGCAGACGGGGATGTGCTTGTCCACTGGCTTCTAAAGCCTGAAGTAGCTGAGTGCCTAGCTCTTCACGATGAAGCTGCTAAGTACAGAGTATGAGCTGTTGCTGTTGTGCTGATAGTAGTAATGATGGATCCAAAATGTTGCCCAGGAAGAAGTCCCACGGTTCATCCATTATGGCTTGCTGATGGTCCAGGGGCAGAGTTTTCCGTGTGCTGATGACATATTAATTTCTAGGTAATAAACTCACTTTTATTTATCCACCTAGATAGTATGATGCTTAAGGCTTCACTGTGATCCTGCGTGCACAAATTTGTTCTCTTTTGCACTTAAGATTAAAAAATAAAGGATCCCATATCAGATTTGCTCGAACCTTCTCTTCTAATCTCGTGGATGTTTGTTTGTCTGTCTTGCTAAGATTCTCAATGTGGTCCGAAATCGCAAGGCAATTTATCCTATGTTTTGTTGTTATGCAGCTTTTTATGTTGATCTCAGCATCACTGTAATTGTATTAGTTTATGGCGCACTAACCGGCATATCAAATGCTTTTCTTTAGTCATAATAGCAGAATCTGAGAAAACCAAAAGGCTCTGCTTTTTGGTTTTCTCAGATTCTGCTATTATGAAAATATTTTGATATCTAAGAGGAACCAGTGTACATGGTATCTCATGGGCTTTCAAACCTTGAAGCGTTGAAGCCATATGGAAGTCAATCCTGGGTTGATATTTCTCACGTTCTTTTGTTGAAGAGTCTTCACTGAGCTGTTTACGATTCTGAGTGCAAACTAGAATCTGGTTTTAGAACCGACTGTAATTTTATGAGTGTATCACTATAGGAGATGTCATAATAGTTTCTTTACATCTCTCCAATCCAGACTCAACGTCTTTTGGTTTGTTCAGTTTCTGTTTTAAAGAAAATTTTAGATATCTAAGAGGAACTAGTGCATGTGGTATACTGTGGACACTGGATGTTCAAACCTTGAAGTGCTGAAGCCACATGGGTCAATCCTGGGATAATACTTTTTATGTTCTTTGAAGATTTTTCACTTGAGTCATTATGATCTCGAGCGCAGAAATGTATGAATACTAACATGGACATATGTTTGTGATGGGCTATGATGATGTGAGTAGGGATGTTGTAGTATTAGGCCTGTGCGATACTTAGGAGTAAATGCTTTTCCTAGATTTTTTTTATGGCGGAACACTTTCCCGGGCTAGGCTCTGTGCCCATTTTGTGTTGTCTTTCTTCATTATTAGTTTTAGGTTAGATCAGACCCATCTCTTTTCTCTCACGTTATATGTCCCGGTCAGCTATTGCAATCTGTCACTCCCTCTCCTCTCTCCCTTTCTCTCCTGCATGTTTTCCTGCAGGATGTCATCTCTAATATCTATCCATTCCATGATTTTTTCCACCTGCACAAAACCCTCCTTTACCAGCTGCTTCTTACAACATACTGTTGTTGCACGGTCCTCATCAACTTCCCCATTCACCCCATCCTCCGTCCATGATCTGCCAATCTTGACTCTGTCCTTCCCAACCTGCATTTTTCATCTATGTTCTGAATTGTTTTCTTCCGTCCGTTCCTCCCTCATTCAAACTATGTCCCTCATGTGGTCTACCAAATGCCACCATAACTTAGCACATATATCCCTTTGACAAGTCAACCGCTACATTTCAGGAGTTTAGTCCAATAGACCCTTAGAGAGATCCAATAGCCATATGCAAATTACAAACATGTTGCCACATACCGATGACCTCGTCAATACGTGCATTAAATCACAAACATCTTACCATGGGTTGGTGACCTAGATAGTACGTACATCTGATATTTACATTTTTACAATTTACAATAGGACAATGATATTACAGCATCATCTTTGATGTGAAAATGTGGGTACTTTGCACATAGACTGTGCTCAGTCTCCCATGTCGCCTCATTGAGAGGTCTGCCGTGTCACGTAGCCAAGTACTCTTGGAGGAAACAATTCTGCACCTTGTCCATTACCTTTGTAGGTTCTTAAACGTAAGAACTTTACAATCTTGAGACAAAGCTCAATAACATTATCTATCTTTCTAACAATTTTCCAAGGTCTGTGAAACCTTGGAGATAGTTCTTAGCACTTGCGGCTAGAGAAGTTGAGTTTATTGGAATATTGAGAAACACCATGCTTCCGTCCTTGCACACTCTTGGGGGATGATTTTGATCAGCAAATGTATTAGCTCTATTCATTGCCCATTTCACAATTTTCTTTGTCAACTTTAGCATATGATTTATTTTGAGCTAGAAATTCAATAGCACTAGGCATTTTGTAACTGGACTAGCCAGCCTAAAATTGTAATCTAGCTTAAAAGGACTCATTTTGTGGAGCCATTCTTTTTATTATTTTACATGAACTCCAACAATGGCAAATAACTTTCCCTCTATATTTGCTTAACAACCACATATGCCCTAAGATGTCTTTAAAAGTTTGATTGATTATCTCAGTTTGCTCTTTTGTATTGGGATGATTTGCACTACTCATAACCAACTCCACCTCTAAGTTGTCAAACACGGTAGTCCAAAAACCATTGATAAAAAAGAGAATTTTGATCAAACACAATGGACCCACCATGGCAATCCATGAAGTTTGACTAAAATCGGGCCATGGCTGATGTCACCTAGCCTTGTCCACTCAGGACCTACAACTTTCCAGAAGGTCCCACATTATGGCGAGGCTTTAGAAAAGTACCAAAAGCAAAGAGCCATATCTACACGATGAACATTATTAATGGGTGGGGGAGACTATGGAAGGATGGCCTCCATATTCAAAATGACATGTCAGTGATCTGAGAGAGAGAGAGAGATCTTTATTAACGTCTTTTCCATGCCAAAAGGCGTATAAGACGGGTCTTTTCATGCCAAAGGCATATAAGACGAAACGATACATCAAAGATATGGCAACTAGACGGACAATGCCGTCAAAACAAATAACTAAAAGCCAATATAACTGGAAGAGAGTTTTAGCCAGGATTATATGGTACGACATCTCTTCATTTTTCTAGATCAGAATTTGTCTCAGAACTTAAAATATCATTCAATATGGTTTTTTTTTTACGAACTACAAATCTGATAACACCATCCTGATAGACAAGGCAATAACTCCAGAAGTAGTCCTTCATGCTATTATCTGGCATTCCTAGTCTCCTACTACATTCAGTTGGCACCTGGTCTATGCAATGGGCATGGGATGCCACCACATGCATCAGAGGCTTTATGTTATGCTTGTTTGTGTTTTTCCCATAGTGCTTTTGCTTGGCATTTTTGGTCTATTTCTCTAGGTTGATAATCGATCGTAAGTAGATATTTGAGCATTGTTCTAATTTCATGGCCCCTATGTCAAGATATACATTGTCATGGCTTCTTCTTCAGTATATGCCTTTGAACTGTATTGTCCTTCCATTGTGGCTTCAACATTTTCTTTATATCAACATTGAGGACAATCTCTCTTTGAGGGCTCTTTTACAGGAATGCTGTTTCCATCTCCTTGGGCCTTTAAAACATTCTATTTGAGCCTTGGGGACCTTCCATCTACTAGTGATTACTGATTTTTCTTAATGTATTTACTCTCGAGCGTGAAGGTGTAAATAGGCCCTAAGGCCATTCTCTTTGGCTACTTGTTTTGGAGACTAGTTGCTTGGATGATTGAGTAGCTTGGTGTCAAATTTAGCTTAGCCGACGTCTATGTTCTCATGTGGAGTATTGTTCAGTTATTGTTCTATATTGAAATTGCTCTTTACATCTACATTATTCTGTCCCTCTGTGTTCTGGTGCGATGTTTTGCTCATTGCTCTTCCTTAGAATGAACTTATGATAACCTTCTGGCCATGCCCTTCAATTATTTTTCTGTCATGGATAATACAGGCACTTCTCAAGTCCGATCTTTTACCAAGCTGGTGCCAGGTTTTTATTCAAGGTCTTACTCTCTAATGGTTGCTGTCTGCCCAACCTGCTACACCATGTAAGTGTTCTTTTTGGAGCTCATGTTTGTTTCTCGATCTCTTTATCAAGTAGCTAGAGGGGAGGTTGGCATGTTATTATTATTAATTTCTATTATTGCTGGTTCTCTTGAATCCAACTTTTACCACAGAAGTGACCAAAATGTTCTGTATTTTGAAATATGAGTTTTTTGGAAGCCCATATATATGTGGAATAGTTTGGCAGCATATCATGCAAATGAATGCTTGATTGTCTTAGGAGGTATTTGGGGTTTCATGTGAATGAATGATTGATATCCTAGGATGCTCATTTCTTTCATGTGTACTTACCAACTTGCTTAGACAAGGTTCACGATTACTCAAGACTTGTCTGAATTATTAAGCTAGCAATAGCAATTTTTAATCCAAATTGACTACATGTAGAAGGTGACATATGGCATAGGTCTCGTGGATAAAAAGAATTCAGCAATATGTAATTTGAAGATTTGAGATTGCTTGAAGGTGGATTTGCAGGATGGTTGTTGCCTTTGTGCATCTATTGTTGGTTCAACCAACATTAGAATCAGAGTTCTCAAAATGGAACCTAAAAGCTTTTTCTCCTTTCTTGAAGAGATGATGCAAAAATTCTTAAAAAGATGTGATATCTAAAATTGTCAACAGTCTTTTGACTCTTGATAAATCTGTTCATTAATCTCTGCGTTGTATTACGAAATTTGAGTGTTGAGAAGTCTGATATACCTCACCAGATATTAAGCATATTGCTTTTGGCAGGGGTTGGGGAAGCTTGTGTTTTGAAGTCTGAAGCTTTTATCTTACTGCATTAACAAGGTGCATCTACTGGTTTTATGCTTGGTCAGTTCAGTTCTCAGGAAAATCTGTAATCATTAGGACCGTACCTTGAAAGTTTTGTTTCAGAACATGCTGGTCATTTCATGAATAAGTTGTGTGCCTTGACATCACACTGGGTTTAAGACTTACCTTTATTTGAAACCAATTTCTTCTGTACACTGTAAGGATGGTTTATTTTTGGAATAGTTGCACAGATTTTGCATTGATTTCCATTGCGTAGCATTGAATGAAACCTATGGTGCATGTGAATAGATGGAGGCTATTTTCTGTTTGAAGTCTTTTGAACATGTTCTGCTTGATATGGAATCAAGAAGTTTGCTGCTGTTATCTCGGACATGGAAACATTTGACAAGTATCCAAATTCAACTTTACATTCTTATGTAGCTATCGATCACCGTCAGTCTGATGCTGAATGTGCGAAGTCATTCAGAGACAATGATGGCAAGTTATATTTTAGAGGTGTGGACCATATCCGTTGCAGGGAGTCACGGCTGGTGAATTTCCTTGTTGCTACAGTAGTGTGTCATGATTACAATACTGAAAAGCACCTCGCCATCTATCATCGATAGCATGTGATACCAGTTCACTACTGACAATGCAGTGGTGTTACTTGCTGGAAGATCTGTGGTCTAAGGCTAAAACATTCTAGCTTCATTGTTGTTGATTATCTCAGTTGAAGCTAGTTTTGTGTTGTGAGCCATATGCAGGCGTGTTTTTTCTTCTAGAGTTTGTCTTGATGAGTTTATTGAGCAGTTATAGAATCCACTGTTATACAGATGTGTTTGCGGGAGCTTGCACTCTTAGAATGTGGAATCTTTCAGCTGGACGAGAGTAAAAATCACACATATTTGACTGGGACAAAAGAACAATAGCAAGTGAGGTTCAATATGTCATTCTGGATCTTGTACATTCCGACCAACAGGCTTGGCAAACTTCAGTCACTGGCATGTTGAAGCCGCGATGTGTAAACTTATGGATGGAGGAAACGTTTGAAAGCATTTGCAAAGAGTTGATCTTGTGTGTCAAAGGGGGTGTAGGCACAAAGGTTGGTCAATCTAAGTAGATCTGGAGGGTGCCAACTGTTTAAGGGAGAGTAATCTTGTAGGCATGCAGGGGATCACAATTCGCATTGGTTTCAATAGCAAAGTAAAACCCTCCACACATATTGCATAGCTGTGTTTCAGCAAGGATGTGTATAATTTTTGGTTTACCACGAGCTGTGTTTAGCGTGAGTTATTTTGGAAATCTGTCAGCTCGACCATTAATCTTTTCTTCAGCATTTCAGGGCAGGTTATTTTTCAAATATCAATGATGGAAGCAATTTGGCTGTGTTGTCTCCTCTTTCTACTTATTGTAACTAATGAGCCTGAATATCATCATGACAGTCTAGACTATAGACTAAGTTTGTTGTCAGGTCAATTTTGCTTCCAATTTATGATCTTATAAAAGAATGGAATTCGTTGTTTGCTTTCTGGTTAGAAATCTCTCAAGTTGAAGTAAAGTGAGGTGAAATACCACGAACATTTTTCACTTGTCATAGGACAGAACAAGATGGCACATGCATTTGGAAAGAGAAATTGAAAGAGAGCTTCATTTACATGAGTATATAGATTCAAATCTCCACTTAAAAATTGTGTTACTATCTTATTTTACGGGAACAATGGATCAATAGGATGAGTTATATATTTGAAGAGGGTTTTTCTCATTCAAAAAGAATTTGTTTTGCACGAGTGTATGTTTGTTGGAGTTACGGACTTACAGGTTCACAAAATTTGCGTTTTGCACCTGCAGGAGCTTATATGGAAAACTCCCAATTCTGGAATGCAAGAGAAATGGTCTGAACTTAATGAAGGCAACAAAAACTAATGCCTATTGGGTACCAAAAGGTAAGATAAAATAGAAGTTACATTCAAGGAAGTGGACACCATGTGGGTTCGAGACAAGTGTTTTTGCAACAAAAAGCACGTATCAACCTAGGGGACAAGGTTCCCTAGGAAGATATTCAATAACCTAAAGGATTTGAGACTAAATTTTATGCATCTAAAGTAGAGGCCTGGTTTAAAACATGATACAAGACAATTCTAAAATGCTTTTTTTCTTGGGGGAGATTTCTATTTCTAGAGGATTAAAGAGCGATCTAGTTTGCACATACATTGAATGATCGATGATATGTGAGCACGGATTCAACATTTCTCTTATATCTCTTGTAGTCAATGTCATATGGGGAGGCTAAGATTTAAGACCTGGAAAGTAAGTACGACGCACAAGCATTTACAATCTGGCCAAAGTCAGTATTGCCATATAATCATGCATGGACAAAGGAAACCATATTCCTGGACAACAGAAACCACAATTTTGGAGCACGAGCTCCTTGCGTTCCTTCTACCATGCATAGCTTGGGATTCAAGCGAAGGTGTCCACCATAGGAAACACCTCATCATGTTTTCCACATCATGTTATAGAGTGTTTATGCATTACTTATTTTGAATTGGCGGTGTGTGAATGTGTTAGGAAAGCCATTTGTTGCATTCCAAGTTTGAATGATCTTGCCATTTGTAGAGAAAGAAAATTGTAAAATAAGTCAGTTCAAAAGTCTGTGTTTGCTATCCATAATTCCTAGATAGTCAAAAAATTTACACGTGTTCTTTTTGAGCCTATGAAGATTCTCTTTGAGCAATAGGTGTTCATTGTGAGCCTTGCCGTAGTGTTGTTCTATAGTGTGAAAGTTTAGTGCAGCCTATTCCTCTTTGGGAGGAGGTATTTTCCTTGAGTGGTAAAGAACATTAGTACCATTAAGGGAGAAACTATAGACAATCTCATCTATTGTGGAGAAGTGAAAATTGTGGAATTTTAAGAGTTTGAGAAAAACTAGGAGAAACCTTGCTAGGAAACTTGTGTGGTCTAGAGAAATTTGGTGACTAAGGGAGGCTGAAAACTTGTGATTCAAGGAACATTGTGGATTGATTAATGTTGTACAACAACAAAATTCCATTTTCCATCTTTGCAGGTGCATTGGTCAATTCAAAAAAGGGTTATCAATTTTGTGGAATAAATTGCATATTCGTGGACAATTGGTGCAAGTATTACAAATTACATGATTTGCTAGTTGCAATTAATAAGTGATTTGAACATGGTAATCAACCCTAGTTTCACAAAACCCTAGCTTAAGGGTTATGTTTGTGGACTAGTTTTTGTCCAACCAAATTAGAAAACCTTTTTGGCCTTGCCTTGCAAAGGCAATACTATGTGTTGAGGTCGGTCAATGGAGTTTGAAAAAAAGTCAACGTTAAAGGATATTATGGTGGTCTTAATTTTTAAGGCTGAAATCCTAATTGAGGGCTAAAGTAACATGCACCTTGTTGCCATTTAAAAATTAGTATGAAGACATGAGCCATAAGCAAAAGCAAAATATTTTTTCATTTACATGAACCATAATTATGTATGAGGTGATGTAAACAATGCATGAGCAATAATCAAAAGCAAAAGCTATTTTCATTTGCTTGATCCGTAAGCAAAAAGCAAATCTGTGAATTCTTAAAAGCAAAATGGGAAGTGGCTTCCCTTTCATCTTTCAATTTAGGCTATTTAAACTAATACAAGCAAAATACACTCTCTCTCTCTCTCTCTCTCTCTCTCTCTCTCTCTCTCTCTCTCTCTCTCTCTCTCTCTCTATAGTGTGACCTAATCTGTTTGTAAAGTGGAGACTTGCTTATGCAATTGGAAGAGTATTCGTAAGGGGAATTGCTACAAACTAAGGTAAGTTTACTGTCGAATCTTTGGCATAATTCGTACTATACACTAATGTTGTAAGCTTGCTAGAATGCTTGATGTGAATAGGTCACATTTGTGATGGTAATTGTTTGATTGGATTAGAATTTTTGCTTCTAAAAGAGCAACCGAAGTGTTTACGGTCAGCTTCGTTCTTGTTCGGTCCGTGAGGTATAATACTCAAATTTATTACCATTGAACAACGACTACCTACCTGAGGGCAAATCGCATGTATGAATGCTTTATGACAGGTGTTTGATAGAGTTTGTGGGCTGCTGGCCAGCGACTACCTGATTGCTAGTAGATTGCACTTCTACAAACAATCTAGATTGATTCATATGTTGAATTGCATATGTTCTTTGGCGCCCTGCCTAATGGACAGATGGCCGCTTATCTATGAGAAGTTTGATTGCTATTTTTGTAGCATGTGAGCACCATTTACCCACGATGTCTTGATGTTTCTTGGTTTATGCTCAAACACAGTTTGTAGTAAATTGCAAAAGGCCACTCAATAAACTCTCGGGTTGTCTTATAATCATGTTATGGTACTGCAAAAGGGCATGTAAAACTTATGTGCTGACGTATTTATACGGTTTCTATGAGTTTAGATTGGCAATGGTTTAAAGAGTTTCTATCGAACATGGAAAGTGTTAAGATCTTTTGAACATGAGGATAACCAAAGAGATGATACCTTTTAGGGTTTGTTGAAATGTAAGTAAAGAACTAGTATTGAATGGCTCTATGGCAAATCAGGTGAATGTAACCACTTGTTAGTTGCTTGACCTAAATCTTATACTATTCTTGAAATAAGATAATCTAGTAAAGATATTGCGCTATCATTAACCCGTCATTGTCGTATTGGAAGCATTAGTATCTAAGGAGGGTGTTTCGCTTAAATCATTTGGTGATGGGTAGCTCTCAGGAGGGTCTTCGCCTTGCATCCAGGTATGAAGCTATATGTAAAATACCGGTATGTTTTGTCATCTTACCCATTTCTAGGGTTTATGCAAGCATGTCAAACGCATAGTGCGATACGGTCTATTTGCTCATGAGTAACTTAAATGATGGAGTAATGTTGTTTGTTTTCAAAATTAGTCTTGAAGGTATGCGTCTCATGTTTGCATAAGAACATAAGAGCGATTGCTATATTTAGGCTATTGTTTGGTTTAGGGTTTGGCTCGAGTGGGCTTGTATGGCATGGATTTGCCCAAGCTATAAGGTGCTTGGACTCCTAAGCATTGTTATGGGAAGTCCTTGGGGCTAGTATGGCACAGATCTGCCCTAGTACCTACTAGCACTGATGCAAGGGTCATGTCTCCTTATATACTGTATATTTCAAGATAGCTTTTTGTGTGCGTAGAATGCTAATATGAACTTAATACATTCGGTTCGCCCTTACACTGATTAGTATAGCATTTGCCCTGATATGGTTTTGTTTTAGGGTAGAATGTATTGCTAATGATGTAAAGCATGGTAGGAAAGATTGGACGTATGATTTGTATTTGCAATTGAGCTAATAAGGTAGTGAATCTTGTTTCAAACATGGATAACAACTGATACTTAGCTATGACACATGCCTTACTCACGTAACTAACTTGTGCGGTTGTGTTTTGTGGGATGGTGGATGGTAAGAACTGAGTGTCCTAAAATTTGCTTCGCTTTATGGTACCTTGTACTGTAAGACTTTATACAATTTTGTTTTTATCTGTTATGCTATGAATTAAAGGGTTCAAAGGGTTTGGTCTTGACTTGTCAAGAGGGACTATGTGAAACGTTTTTACTCTTTCTCTGCATCTTTTTAAGATGTAAACCCGAATACCTTTTGGCCCGGGTAGTACCAAAACCTTTACCATTACTTGTATTTTATGGATAACTAGGTTTGTTTCATGTTTTAGTCCACATAATGATTTGATGATGCAGTTGTACTCGGTTATGGGGATCCCCTTCCTCCTAATTCTTTTATTCAGACTGTTATTTATTGCATGAAGAAAGCTATTGAGATTCACAATCTTATTATTTACTGATATAGCTACCTGTAACGCTACTGGCCCTAATGATAAATTTTTTTGCCTTATTGACCTAATGACTACCATGGATTGAATTAAAATTTATATGAAATTCATAAAAAAGAAGGATACAGCTCAGCTACCTGCTACGTTCCTTACCGCGATCGTTCCTGACAACCCGGACCTTACTGGCTAAAGATCCGACAATGACTTTCGACAAGGAAGTCATCGACATCAAGAAAGAAGTCGAAGCTAGAGAGCACTACGACGACAAGAATGAGTTTGACCAGGCCCTCTACAGCAACACAGACCAGTAAAAAAGAAGGCTTATCCTAAGAGGGAGTCGACAAGCAGACCAGACCAGAACCAACAGAAACATGGAACTCAAGAAGGCAGATCGAAAGAAAGGAACAGATAGCAAGGCAACGATAAGAAGACATGCGACAAATGTAGACGTGATGACTACATAGTGGATAAATACTAGTTAAATCCAAAGATGAGATCATGTAGCCCATGGATTGTTACGACAATCCAAGAAACAAGAAGACACAAAGTAGAAAGGAAAGCGTGAACAACACATCATATGTAGAGAAACCCGAATCCTCAAAGATGGCTGAAGATCAAACTAGTAGAAATACTACTGCTTATTTGTGCACTGATGTATGTGCTACATCACACTTTGTGACAACAAGAAAGATGATAACTGACTTCCGACAAATCGACTCCTCCAAATACATAATTCTAGGAGAGATCGCAACACGATGTGAGTGGCACTATAGCACTTTGGCTCAGCTAGATGACGTCTTGGATGTGCCGACACTGTAGAAAGATCTACTATCAGTTGCAAGGATAGCAGACACAAACATGCGCATGACATTCACAGATCAGACATGTAATGTGATTGATGTCGACACCAGTACACTCATCGCGCAAAAGATAGACGAAGAGGAAATCTATATCACCTGAAGGTGCGCCTACCGAAAGAGCATGCTCATTCTACAATAGTTCTATGGCACATAAGACTATGCCACATGAACCCAATGGCCCTGTACAAAGTAAGCCAGAATAATGCATTCACAAGAGTGAGCATCAAAGATGCAAACCTGACACTCTGTGACACATGTAACAAAGGGAAGATGTCACGTACACCTTTCACGAAGGATTCCTTCAGAGCGATAGAACTTCTGGAGCTGATACACTCAAACATCTGCGGACCCTTTGATGTACTCTTTGTAGGAGGATATGAACAGACTGATATATGGGAGTGCCCGGAACACCTGCGACACACCGAAGCTCTACTTTCAGCAGACAGGACAAAGACAAAGCAGTTGATGAGCCCATATTATCTCCAAGGAGATCTGCAAGACAGATTCAGTGGTGAACCACAAACTTACGAAGAAGCTATCAACAGTCCACAAATGAATCAAGGCCATGGAAGACGAGATGAGCTCCATGAAGCAAAACGAAGTGTGAACTCGAACTACTACCAACTGACAAAAAGACTGTCAAGTGTAAGTGGGTCTACAAGCACAAGTATGGACCAGACAACAACATACTAAGATACAAAACCAGGCTAGTTGCAAAAGGCTCACAGAAGTACAACATTGACTATACAGAGACTTTTTCTCCTGTTGTGTTTTGCACACATCTCTACGCATATTGTTTGCATATGCAGCTGCCTACGACTTGAAGATCCATATTGTACACGAGAAGACAACATTTCTGCATGGCGAGCTCAATGAAGTAGTCTACGTGGACCAGCCACCAGGTTTTACTTGCAAGTCATTCACAGACTACACAGACTATGTCTGTAGAATGCATAAAAGCATCTATGGATTGAAACAGTCCGCCAAGCAGTGGTACAAGAAGAAGGATCATGCACTTAGATCCTTGGGTTTCTAGCCTTTAATGGCTGATTATAACGTTTATGTGAAAATCATAAACTTAGAGATCATCATAGTCAGTGTCTATGTGGATGACACGTTGATTCTGTCACAAAGCGACAACCTGATTGCACAGGTGAAGGCAGATATTTCGAAGCACTTTGAAATATCGGACCTAGGAGAAGCAAAGTGCTGCTTGAGTTTGCAGATCGACAAAGATCTTCAGGCTAGGAGATTGTATCTACACCGGTCAAGATACATTCAGAAGTTCATTGATGATTTCGACATGATAGGTTGCAAGGGAGTAAATACTCCAATGTTTCCTTGCACAATGTTGACAAATGAAGATTGCCCTAGAGACGAAGCAGAACGACAAGCAATGGAGATAAGCCTTACAGAAGGCTTATCAATTTTTAAATGTACTTGGCAGACAATACAGGGCCAGACATAATTCGATGCACTATAGCCAAAGTTATGGCCATTTGAAATTTTGGCAGTTTTGAGAGCAAAATTTGCAAAATCCGTAATTGTTCTGATTGCATGCTAGTCTTTCCCCTAATTTGTGGTACTGTGCTTGCATGGATTGATTGCATGTTGATTCTCAATGTGATTCTGACATGCATGAGGGATTTACAGTCGATTTGAGTGGTAATACGCATGTGCTCTGATGGTTGGGAGTTACAAATCAGTGATATTGGTTGACAAATTTCTTAAAACTGAAGCTTACGTAAAAAATTTCTGAATTGACGTTTTGTGACAGATGTAGTATGATTTGCATGCCAGTTGGACATTGGTTTAGTAACATTAGGAATCGAACAATATTTCAATTTTTTGATTTCAATTGCCTTTAGTACTAACAATATTTTCGTTAAAATTTTTTGAATTACGTAAATTGAACCAAAAATCGAATTTTTCCAAAAAATTGAAATTTCAATCATTTTTTCGTTATCAATGGGTTTAGATTAGTGAATTGACTATACTGAATTTATCAGCCAGAATTAGTCACAATATTTTCACTAAAACTAAAATATTTCTCAGTTATAGATAATTTAAAATTGACAGAAGACATCGCAATGAATTTGCCGATAGTTTATACTGTAATGTCATTTTAATTTTGGAGTATGTTACTCCCAGGTTGAAATTAAAATTGAATTTTTTTCTCTTTCTGTTAAATTTCATATTTGGTTAAAATTTGAAATTGGTTACTTGGCTGATATATTTCTGATGGATACTGATTGTTAGAAATGGGTGCAAGATAGTCGTCAAAATCGAGTTTAAAAACCATCAAACAATATGAAATGGCCAGATAGAATGAGTGGTGACAAAACTCTTTATCCGGACAGTGAAATCTGGTTGGATATAGTTTAAGAGTAATTGAAATCCTATTGGTAGGATTTCCATTCACGTAATTTCATATTTTGACGTTTTGATAATTTTTGTTAATACTGACGAAGTAATGCCAAATCAATCAATAAAAAAAAAAGAGTCAAATTTTATTGAAAAATTTGTAATTAAATGGAACTGATCAAAAGTAAAAAATTGATTTCATTTCTTGTTTAAATCCTATGGTGAATTGTATGCAAAAGATCAAACTAGTATTGTTTTTCATACTAGTGGATGATTTTTGTATATCAATGATTCAACCCAGGTATAGGATATAAATGAAATTATTTCAGACTTTTTCCTACAACAATTCACTTTTTACATTTACTAGTGTTTGTATATCTTCTTAGTACCTTAGCTAAAACTGATTTTCAGAAGACTGAAAATCCTAAAGGGGGAAGAAGAGTGGACATCAGAGGTAGTAAGTGTGATTTGGAAAATATATATTTTAATTAGGATTATGGTAATCCCAGAAAATAATTGCTTAATACCGGATATTAATTTCCTGGATGGAATTCAATTAATTGAGTTCATAACTAATATCTTTGTAACCATTAAGTAGTCCACAGTTTTGGATGTCAATGATGTTAGAAGTATAATTTGATACATGGATTACATTGGATATGTTAGTTGATAGAAGCTTGTCCCTAGAGTTAATGCTTTTGGATCCATAAGGATTCGAAGCTTATCACTAATTTGGAAGGATCAAAAGTAATGATGAACCATGTTAATTCTTTTGTTTAAATTACAAGATCAGGTATGGATATGTGGTATCCATCTGATAGGCATGCCAGTCATCCAAATAAAAAGGATTCTCCAGTTTTTGGGAACAAGAGATAATATTCTATATGGACTATAGGACAACTAGATGATAAATGGATTTAGAATATCAGATAAGGCGATTAAGGGTTCTTTGGAAGCAAGAGCTGGTGGTATGGGATGTCACTAATTTTGGAAAGAAAATTCTAGGACTATAAAGATCTGATTATTAATGGAGTATTTTAGTACCTAGTCATGATATGAGAAAAAGAGAAACCATTGATAAAATGTGGGATATTTTGGAAAATTTTGAGGTTTAATCTAGATCCTAATGTGGTATCCCACTATTTACAAAATCAGTGGCCCTCAAATCTATTTCTCACTTTCTTAATTAATCTTTTACTTCTTAATAATTTCTTGAATAAAAGACATCAGACTGGTTTATATGATTCTTTTCAGCATGAAATTATTCTTTCGAAAGACTGTTATATCATATGAATTAATACTTGTGTGAATAGACTTGAAATTCAGATAAATTCTAAGGTTAAAGTGTTTCAATGTCTTAAACCTAGGATATCTCTTTTGCTTAAATGGATTTCAGAAGAATGATAGTGTTGTCACTCGAGTTGAAAATATTTGAAGAAAAAGTCCTATTTGTAATAGAGTGAATCTTTCTGTGGAATGCACTTGTTACCGACTTTTAGTGGATTTAGATATTTTCATATATCATCTTTCCAGTTAACTTTTAGGCAAATTGATAATTTCTTTAAAAGAAGGGGTGAAGTGATGGGATAAAATTCTATTTGAGGATCTGTTGGTTGCATAGTTTTCGGAGGAGAACCAACTGTGGTATGGAAATGAGATTTTTTTTTGAAAGCAATTTCGGATAGATTCAGAGTAAGATACCTAATTGGAACTTTTCGAATAAGAGAAATTCTCTAGGGATTGTGTGGAACGACCTGGAACTAGAACTGGTTTGAAATTTGAATCATTATTTATAAGTAGTGCAGTGAAAGGTCAAAGGTTACTAATTCCATTCTAATTGGAATAGGAGTAAGTTTGATTAGAGTTTGAGTTTGGAGCGTCTGTATTAGATCAACTAATCTTAGTTTGAGTACTAGGATTAGAGAGGGGTTCATTGAGGGGAATAAATTATGTTATTAGAGGTGAATTGGGTTGGAAAACTATTGAGAGTGAATGTTATTCGTCTCAGAGGTTTTCCGAATATGTTATTTACACATGAGAAATAGAAATTCTTTAGTAGCTGAGTTACAAGGTTGTCAGTGAGATATGTGAGTAGAGCAAATTGTGTTTGGTTGGACCTATTTTTCGCATTTGAAGCATGAATGGTATAAACCCTTTCAAGTCTTTTGTGAGTTCGATGTTAATGATATCCCACCTTGTACTTGATCTAACACTAAATGATTTAAAAAGTTTATTTGTGAGAGTTTTTGGGCATGTAATTTCTATGGATACTAGAATTATTGGTTACATTGATGAGATCTTTGAGCAAATTGTGTTTGGTTGGACCTATTTTTTGCGTTTGAAGCATGAATGGTATAAAATCTTTCAAGTCTTTCGTGAGTTTGATGTTAATGATATCTCACCCTGTACTTGATCTAACACTAAACGATTTAAAGAGTTTATTTGTGAGAGTTTTGGGCATGTAATTTCTATGGATACTAGAATTATTAGTGACAAAATTTTAAAGAATGACCTGAACAAAGGGCTTAATCATATTCCTATACGTCAATCAAATATCAATGAGGTCGCCAATGAACTATACCATGGATGGTTTAAACTGGCTAAAATGCTACCCATATATCAGAACATTGATCATGATACGACTGTGAAACATGCCCTAATTTGAAAACATGTTGTAATAGAATTCTTAAAGAAAACCAAATGGCTGCAAGGTAAAAGTGTAATTGGAAACAATTTAAGGAATGCCATTGATGAGCGTAATTGAATTACTACCAACCTTTATGTGAATGGTGTGGATAAGGCCCAATATAACCCTTGTTTCATGTGCATCTACTTTGTTAGAAACTTGCCTTTATAAAGGTTGTCTAGTCCGGACTTTGTCCCTTTTCCAGATGAATGTAGCAATACCATTGATAATGCTATGATAGTTATTAAACATACCTTTTTAATAAGATACCAAAATATCTAATAGGGAAAGAAGAATTACATTTTTTAATTTACACCTTCAAAGCACATAAAAATTCTTTCAGATGGATTACCAATGCACATGACTGCTACTTTTCAAAGGTGGCCACATTTCTTGTTGGAGCTCTTTGGTATTCTGTCTCCGCTCCTCATGGAGGGTACTGATTTATGCAATGATCGAGAAATCATTCACAGAAGGACTACATCTTATACACCGCAGCACAACGGTCTTGCAAAAAGAAAGAACATGACTCTTATGGAAGCTGCCAGGTGCATGATGGCCTATTCGAAGGCTCCAAGAGTGCTGTGGGTTGAAGCAGTAGCTACAGCTGCTTACATTCAGAACAAGATAGGAAAATCTGGTGTTCCTCACACGACACTACACGAATTATGGTGGGGTAGAAAACCCAATCTGGCTCATATTCAAATTTTTGGCTGTGCAACATATGTACATGTTTCTGATAAGCTTCGAAAGAAGCTTGATGAGAAAGTAGAACAAGGATATCTTGTAGGATATGACAATCATTTGTCATACTACAGAGTCTATATGCTAGTGACAAACACAGTGAAGACAATTAGAGATATCAAATTCGATGAGAGCAGAACAATGGCCAACAATGATCTTGTCAATTATGAAGTCCTTGGAAGACAGTCCTATGATCTACCAATTGTAGAAGACAAAGACTCAGACGAAGATGTTCGAGTCGCACCTCATTTGAGTGATGAATCAGACGAAAAAAGACTCACAAGCCAGCCTATTGCTACAACACCTATAAACCAAAATGGTTTCGGACCTAGCAGATCAGAGAAAGGCAAGAGCATTACAGTACAGAAGGATTTCCTTGAATATTGACAAGAGAACGAAGAGTGCCAGCAAGATTTGTGCAAGATAGCGTAGCTTCTACATTAGAAGAGTTTTGTGGATTCAGTGGAGAACCACAAACATTCGAGGAAGCAATTGAATGTCCATAGAAGGAAAAATGGATCCAAGCCATGAATGGGGAGATGGAATCGTTGCAACCATTACTAGATAAGCGAAAGTCTGTAAAATGCAAGTGGGTATACAAGCTGCAGTATATGGACCGAATGGAGATATTTCAAAGTATAAAACCAGACTTGTACCGAAGGGGTTTTCTTAGAGATATGATATCGACTATGCTGAGACCTTCTCTCCTGTCGTGAAACATTCGTCCCTATGTCTACTGTTTGCATATGCAGCTGCTTATGATCTCAGGATTCACATCGTGGACGAGAAGACAACGTTCTTGCATGGTGAGCTAACGAAGAAGTCTACATGGATCAACCCCCAGGCTACATTTTGAACTCACTTCCTACTTATGCATGCAGAATGCACAGGAGTATCTACGGTCTAAAGCAATCAGTGCGACAATGGTATAAGAAGAAAGATCAAGCCCTGAAATCCTTAAGATTCAAGCCACTAATAGCTGATTTCAATTTTTATATAAGAATTACAGATGAGAAGATCATTATTGTAGCTGTATATGTGAATGACACTCTGATACTCTACAAAAGTGAAGAGCTTATTGTTGAGGTGAAGTATGACATCTCGAAATATTTTGAGATTGCAGACTTGGGAAAAGCCAGATGTTATCTTGGCTTACAGATTGACAGGGACTGTGAGGGAGGTAGATTGTACCTTCATCAGTCCAGATATACCCAGAAGATTTTAGAAGACTACGGAATGATGAATTGCAAAGAAACAAATATTTCAATGCTTGCAGGAACAGTCCTAACGAATGAAGATTGTTCGAAGACTGAAGAGGAAAGAGAACTGATGCAACATACACCATACATGAAGCTAATTGGATCACTAGTGTATCTTGCAGATAACACACGTCTTGATACTACTTATGCTGTGTTCAGGATGAGCCAATTCCATACGAATCCAAGCTCGACTCATTGGAAGATTGCGAAACGAATCTTGCAATACCTTCAATTAACGAAGGATTTTGGATTGTCTTATTCTTCTGATGCAGGGTTCTAGATGCTTTCCTACAGTGATGATAACTGGGCATCTCTCAAGGACGACTGCAAAAGTGTCTCAGGAAGATGCACCATCGTGTCAGGAGCAGTAATTCTCTGGGTTAGCAAGAAGTTGACCATTGTGGCTCAGTCGTCCTGCGAAGTAGCAACAAAGATGGCCAATGAAATCACTTGGCTCCAGCAGTTCCTTGAGGAGCTAGGTGAAATGAGGAATGAACCTATGATTTTGCATATGGGCAATACATCCGCAATACACCTGACAAAGGATCCCGTGTTTCACTCAAGGACGAAACACATCACAATCAAGTACCACTTGCTGTTTGAGAAATAGAGGAGCAGTCTTGGAGTCATCAAGCTATCACACTTTGAGAGGGAGCTGAAGAAACAAAATGTTTTCGTTACCAAATCTCTGTTAGCTTTCAACTCCCAACTTGACGAAAAGACACGAACACAAAATATTCGCGAAAGAAAAATGTTCACGACACAACAGGATAAAGTCAGACGACACAAAAAAGGAGAAGGTCAAACTTCGCGACATAAAAATTTCGTGACACGAAACAACTCAAAGCGACATGAAAATCTTCACAAAACTTTCGATGTTCACGCTCCAAAGGATCAAGAAGATCATACAAGTACCATGAAGTACAAATCCTTGATCTGATATGATGGTGTCAGTGGAAGAGCGTTAGGACGTGTCTAACCCACCACTCTTGTAATCCATGATTAATTATAGATTGTTTAATCTATCTAATCATATATGTTATTCGGAATATATGCAATTGCTAGATGCATCAAACAATAGCAGATAGACAATATACAGAATAGAAGTCCACCTGTGAGTGAGACAATTTTGTAAGCAAGATCCACAGAGATCCAAGAAGTCCGCTAGTAAGCGAGACACTGTTCATGAGAGAACACTGTGAAAAAAGTACAAAAAGGACCAAGAGTGGATCCTAATATGATCCTCAAGAGGGATTGGATGTTAGATTTACTTGATCTATCAATCTACATAAGATTAAGATCAATCTAGATCAATTCTAGACATAAAATCCAAACAAGAACAATCATTTATTGAAGGTAAATGTACTTGCTGGTTTCACACGTGTGAAACCCTGTCAGGGTACAGACTCCAACCTGAAAATCAAGTACACATTGATAGAACCTCAAAACAATCAAAACAAATGTAGACAAATGGAGAGAATCACTCAAAATTGCTTCCAAAACCAAGATTGGTGTCTCACAATGATTATGGCCAAATGTGGCTCTATATATACAATAAGTGGGAGCTCGTGGTACTGATAATCCCTCTGATCCCACATGTGTGAAGGTGCTTTGTCATATGATGATTCATCATGCAAAACTGACACTTGGACAAAGCCTTCTATTTTGAGCACTTTTGGTCCATTTTCCTTCTATATGGAGATCTACTTGGAAATCTTCTAGAAGTCAAAATTCGCCTAATTCAGCTTATTCCACACGTGTGAGATGTCCTCTACACATGGGATATGACACCTAACCAAAATATTTGACTCATGCAATCAATAGATTGATGCCATGTGTCATACATCTAGAAAACTAGTTTTTGGCCTTTTTAGCCACTAGAACTTGAATTAAATCATATGTACAACCTATATGATTATGGTACATGAAAAGTACACTATTTTCACATGTGGGAACAGGCTCCACACATGTGTGTTTATCTATATACAAGATTTTTGGCCTCTACCAAGCTTATTTTTGCATTTTTCACACTCCTCAAAAATCTAGCTTGGTAAATCTAGCTTGACGGAAAACATGATGATCTTGAACTTGACTCCCTGGGCTGAATTGGTCTTTGCTGGTTCAAAAGGTGTGAAGATCAGCCAATGAGCTTGATGTTGATCTAAAATCACCATATCCATGATAGTGCTTCTTTGATGTTGACATCTTTGATGAGCTTGAGAGCTTTGCACCATCCTAGCACCTCCAAAATTGATTCCTTCCAATTTTCATGTAGATGATTGACCTTGAGGCTTGCTCCTTCACATGAGATATGCTCCTATTTCCCTTGAAATGTGAGCCACATGGGTTCAACCACATTTCTTGAGTTTCTTTTTGGAATCACAACTTGAGAAGGTCTCTCCTCCTCAATCCTTGGCACACTTGAACCTTGAGATGACTCCTTAAGATCCTCTTCATGATGCTCCTTCTTGATGGAAATCCAAGACCTCCATGTCTCATAATGATCACAACAAGTATGACCATTCAATATGCACTTCCTATGATTATCAAGATTACTTATGCTAGAAACATAAGTCCAAAAATCACCACAACTTGGCATGATTTTTCCAATATTGAAATCAAAAGGTATCTCCATCTCAATAAGGCTAACTACTTGCTTATGGATATAAGTGTCCACTTTGGATGCTTCACTTATTCTCATAAGAAGTTTACAACTTGCCTTCAGGATTGAAAACATACAATTTTCATCTTTATGAATGAACACATCATTCATGATCTTATTGAAACCAAAAGGGACTACATTATAAAGATATTTCCATTTCCTTGACTTCATAACTAATGTAAGCTTACAAGGAAAACATATTTTGCTATCTTTTAAGGCATCACACTCAACTAGTATTGCCTTAATCCACCTTTGAGATACAAAAATCTCTTCAAAGCAAAATGGTTCCTCATAAGTTGACATGAGAGCATAAATGAAACTATTTTCATTTTGTGATTGCTCCTTATTCTTGATTGATTTCTCTTGGATAATATTAGTAAGTTTGAACTTGTCCAGATTTACTACTTTCCAAGGACATAAAATAAATCAAAGTTACTTTCATGAAAGTGACATCTATCTTTGCATCTTGAACCAAACAACGCACTTCCAAATGAAAAATTTCAAAAGATTCAACATGTGTTGTGATGGACTCTTGAAGACAAATCTTGCAAGTCCTTGTGAGACTCCAAGCCTCATTCACCTTTCCACAAAGGAAACACCTTTCCTTGGACTTGTCCTTCTTGTATTTGCATTTTGAACTTGAAGCTCCATCCTTCACCTTGGCCCCCTTGCTTTGGTTCTCCTTGGATGGATTGGTCCTCTTTTTGTAGCATCTTGCGAAAATATATCCTCCCTTGCCACAAAGGTTGCACTTAGGATCCTTTCTTTCCTTCACTAGGATGCCACCTATTGATGCCATGTGAATAAAAACCTGTGATATGATTCTACAAATGTAATTTGTGACTTTCAAGAGACTATATTTGAACATCTTCAACAATCTAGAAGGATCTACAAAAGATCTAGCTCACAAACCTAAGAATCAATCTTCACAGTAATGACTAGTCACTTGGAAACTTTGCTTTGATCACTAAGACAAAAGCACACAATCTTTGAATCAAATCACAAAAGAAATCAGATCCAATCTCCTATTGAACTCATCAAATACCAATGACTCTTTCTTTTGAAAGTTGAAATGGATATGAAAAAGATTTGACACCTAGATTTTCCTTTTCACTTGACTAGTTCTCTCAACACTTGAGATTCTTGAACAAAAGATGGGTTTTGTTTCAAATACATGAAAATCAAACTTAATCACTTCTTTTTGACTCACTCTTGACCCAAATAATCTCACACTTGAGATTTAGAATGAATTTGATTTGATTTGACAACAAACTATACCACCAATTTTTCACAAAGCTTAAAAATTTAGACAACTAGAGATTCACAAAGATCTCAACCATGCATGAATACTCAAATATGGACTCCTCCTCATTCTAGACATTCAATGGGATCACAAATTGACCCTCACGCTCTCACAAAGAAAGTTGAATAGAACTAATTTGAGTTTCATACATACTATGTCAATTTTTGCTCAACAAATTGAATTCAATCACTCCTATTGGATTCCACCAATTACTCTACCTTTTAAGACTTGGAATGAAATTCAAAATCAAAAGAAGTGATTTTTCTCACTAAGATATTGTGCTTCAAAGAGCTAATGCCACTTAGAAAGATTTGATCACCTAGGAAGAGACAAACTCTCCACCAATAACAACACATAATGAGCTTCTAGATCTTGCCCTCTATAAAGGAAGGAACTCTTAGAAAATTGGATCTCTCTCTACACATTTGCCATAGACACCTTAATGACTCTTTTCAAACCTTACAATCACTCAAACAAATTGAGTAGGATATAAAAATGTGACTTGGATCCCAGTCTCTTTTCTAGAACTCTCAATTTAAGCCAATCTATGTCAAATTCTACAAAAGATTTGCATAGATGCTCTATATGCACTAGAAACTCTCAAAGGTTTCACTTGGAGGACAGATCCAAGGATGTTTTCTAGCAAATTGATGCTTCTAAACTTGACCCTATCACTCTTGAACAAATCTAGAGTGATGGTACAATGGATTTCAACCTCTCACCTTGCATATCACTCCTTAATCTATGATTTTTAGCAAAATCTCTCTTAACTTCAACATACACTCAAAAAATCAGAGAAAATCATTTAATGCTCCTAATTCAAGCTTCAATTTTAATTTTTTGGCTGATCTAATCCAAGAACTAATCAAAGGATTAGATTTTCTATAGAAAATGCTTGATTTTGCACTAAAAATCTCTCAAATTGGGTGTGTGAGTCAAATTGTACAAATTTTTGAATTTTCTCAGCCAAAACCGGAGCTGTATGGCCTCACACGTGTGAAAAGGGTTCCTATAGCCCACAACAAGATCTGGACCAAAAGTTTTGAGGATAGCTATCAAATCCAACTCGCTACACAAAATTTGACTAGTTTCCAAAAAACTGCTAATTTTGGCTTTGATTTGGATTAAACCTATCAATTTCAACAAAAACTCTTGTACTTGGCTCTGATACCATGTGAAAAAAGTACAAAAAGGACCAAGAGTGGACTTCATCTTAGCAGGAACTAGGATCCATGAGAAGTTGATGCAAGAAGAGAAATTTTCAATTTCAGAAAGTGGCCGATTTTTTGTGGGAAATGTAAGAGATGCTACAATTAGCACGAGAAAATATTTTGAGTGCCCGGGATCATGTTAGACATTTTGCTAATTTGAAAAAGATGACCTTGGGAGTTTCAGGTTGGAGATTGGGTGTATCTTAGAATCTTGAAGGATTCTCGGAGTAGTGCGTACCGGCAAACATTACAAATTGTCTACTCATTATAGTGGACCATATAAATTCTTGAAAAAGATTAAATCTTTAGCTTATTTTAGATTTATCGGACGAAATCTTGGCTCATCATGTGTTTCATATTAGTCATATGAAGATGAGTATACATGAGGGGGGTTATCTTGGTTTTGGTAAATGTATAGATTCATTCAAAGACTTATCTAAAAGAATTCCTTTGGAGCTTAGAAGGATACTTTTGATACGAGAACCAAACGATTGTGAAATTGGGAGGTTATTGAGCATCTGGTTCACTGGAAAGGACATTCTGATGAGGAGGGTTCGAGAGAACTAGAACGCAATCTGAAGAGGAGTTTCTCTTACTTTAAGTTTTGAGGTCAAAACCAAAATAAGGGAGAAAGTATGTCATGGCCCTAATGGGGGTTTGGACCATTAGGGCGTGCCTTGGACATAGGGACATAGGGACTAGACCTAGCCTGGATAATAGTGGAATAGGACCATGGGGTTAGGTGACCACCTACATGTAGTATTAGCATGCGTGTTGCATTCTAGTGTGGGATAGAATGTACATACACTGTGTTATTACATGGGACTTAGCTTTTATGGGTGAGAGGTACCTACATGCAGTAGACATGCATGGGATTTTGGCATCATCTATTAGAGTGCTTACATGTGCATTCGGTGCAGGGGTTTGTGGAATAGGTTTTATGCTCTATATATACCCTCACCTGTGTCTATGAGGATCATAGAGAGTGTTGCGGTTGTCCCTTTGTGTTCTTGGAGCTCTACCTCAATTTGGAGTCTTGGGGGACATTTTAGTTGAATTGGTTTTTCCACCATCCGATTCCCTTGTGTTGCTTTGTTGCGGCTTGTTTGGCTATTGTATCCTTGGTGGGGGACTTCATACCACTGTTGGGGTGCAATAGGATGTGGGCAATAGTTCGAGGTGTCAAGCGACACTCTCAGGTAATTAGCATTGCGGAAGACTAATAATAGAGCACCGTGTTTAGAATCATATGTCACAACTAAATCAATAGATTATTGAATGAGTCAATATGTGTTTTAGACAACCATAGTTATAAACTTATGAAGGCATCAAGGACAGTCATAATTTTACTTCAACTCAGTTGATAAGACACAAGAAGAATAAAGAGTATAGAATTCACTCTCAAAGGTAGAAACAACAATAATTATTCACACACTATACAATTATTGAAGAATTTAGAATATATTAGAGTTGTGTGAATGTACATGAGATTGTTGTAATGAAACCTACTTGTCAGTATACAAGCCTAGAAGAATAATTTAGAACTGGATGATAGTGCTAGGCATCTCAGTAATTACAAAATTGATGCATATATGTGCATCTTACTTTGTATATATAAACAACGTTATTCTATCAGTGTTGTCAGTCTTTAAGCTTATTGTACAGTGTACCGGGCATGAAATCTCGTTCAATAACTATTCTCAAGGACACATGAGATTATAGTTGCTACTCAAGATTTTGAAGAACGTGATCCTAATCGATTATTGAAAGAAAATGTTTGAAAAAAACTTGACAGTTTTTAGAAATAAATGATTGTGTTGAAGTTAATCCATAGGTTACTTTGACCCAAAAGGACGAGATTTGTGTAACCATGGCTATTTAGTTATTTAGGCCATCTCAAGTTTATCTTAAGTTCAGTTGGACCCAATTTTGGTCATGTACTGACTCGTGGCTCCTTAGAGGTCTAATTTGGTTTAGGTGCCCTATCTTGAATTTTGGGGGTGCCCTACAGTCAGCAAGTAGGTAGAGTACATATTGGCTTATTGTGTCACATTTTTTCAGTTTGGCTAAGCATTGCTCTCCATTGCTCTTGTTGTTGTTTTCTCTCTCTCTCTCTCTTAGAGCACCCAGCCTCTTCTCTCTTGTTTCTTGTGGAGATTGATTGATAACTACATCTTGGTAACTTGACTCTTATATTCCTACATGGTATCAGAGCTACCAGATCTGCAACAAGCTTGTATGCTGGTGCCCTACGAAAAGAGGAGCTTCTCTACTTTTTGTTCTAAAATTTCAACATCCTGCTGATCTTTCCAAGTGGAGTTTGGATCAACTTTTTGTCTCTTTTTAGGTTGAAGGAGGGCACCCATCAAAGATCTTGGAGGAGCAATTTGTGGCATCCAAAAATTAGGATCTCAAATATGATTTTTATGCAACCAGTTTTTAGCAAGTTTTGTTTGGAGGAGGGCGTCCGAAAATCTGCTACTGATTTTTGGTTGTGGTGTCTCCTTATCTTGTTGTTTTTGTTTTCAGCTTTGCATTTGTGTAGGAGGACACCCAAAATTCAGCAAACCCTATTCAGGGTTAGGTCAACTTGTCGCTAGAAATTTGCAGATTCTCAACAAGCAGTAGGGAACTTTCAACAACCCTATTGGAGTGTGTGTTGATCACACTATTTGGCTTCCTAATTAGGTTTCGGTGTGATTTTTTTGTGCAGAAGGACAACTATCTTTCCATTTTTCCTTAAGCACTTTGGTTGCAGATTGGAAGACATCTGGTGCTCCTACTTTCAGCTCTTTGTTTGCTGCAAATTTTTGAGTAGATTTGGTTGTGGAAAGACTCTCTTTCCTATCTACTACAAGCTGAAATTCTATTGGAAGTAATGGCTAAAGAATCGGAAGCTGTCGGTTCTTTGTGATGGAAAAATTTCAATTGAAAAATTGTGCAAATCTATCAAGCTCTGTAACGAAACAAAACAAAACAAAACGAAACTAGATGAAGCGAAGTGAAGCGAAGAAAAGCAAAACTTGAACGAGCTCTGATATTGTTGAAGTAAAAACATTAATCGCGAACAAAATCAATTTGGATGGATTTCGGATATGATTGTTGGTCACTGCCTGCTATATCATTCCTACAATCGTCTAGAAAGTAGACAGACATTGCTGACCTACATTATAAATTAATTCAACATTCAACAAGATTGAACCATTGTGCGGAATAGATAAAACAAGTGAATGAGATACACGAGAAATAGCAAACAATAATTCATTCAATATCAGACAAGATTTAGAGTGATATATGCATAACAATTACAACATCATCTATTGATCCTCTTTGTTTCAAGCACTGTGTGACAGACCCACATGGCACATTGGCATGAGAGAAGTCGTGTTTGTGAAAAATGCAAAAATAAGCTTGGTAGAGGCCAAAAATCTTGTATATAGATAAACACACATGTGTGGAGCCTATTCCCACGTGTGAAAATAGTGTACTTTTCATGTACCATAATCATATAGGTTGTACATATGATTTAATTCAAGTTCTAGTGGCTAAAAAGGCCAAAAACTAGTTTTCTAGATATATGACACATGGCATCAATCTATTGATTGCATGAGCCAAATATTTTGGTTAGGTGTCATATCCCATGTGTAGAGGACAGCTCACACGTGTGGAATAAGCTGAATTAGGCGAATTTTGACTTCTAGAAGATTTCCAAGTAGATCTCCATATAGAAGGAAAATGGACCAAAAGTGCTCAAAATAGAAGGTTTTGTCCAAGTGTCAGTTTTGCATGATGAATCATCATATGACAAAGCAAATTCACACATGTGGGATCAGAGGGATGATCAGTACCACGAGCTCCCACTTATTGTATATATAGAGCCACATTTGGCCGTAATCATTGTGAGACACCAATCTTGGTTTTGGAAGCAATTTTGAGTGATTCTCTCCATTTGTCTACATTTGTTTTGATTGTTTTGAGGTTCTATCAATGTGTACTTGATTTTCAGGTTGGAGTCCGTACCCTGACAGGGTTTCACACGTGTGAAACCAGCAAGTACCCTTCAATAAATGATTGTTCTTGTTTGGATTTTATGTCTAGAATTGATCTAGATTGATCTTAATCTTATGTAGATTGATAGACCAAGTAAATCTAAACAAAGAACAAATCTTAACAAACACTTTTTTTGTCCCCTAGTCCTCATACGAATCAAGATTTTTGTAATCAATGACTTTATTCTCCATACAAGAATGATTTCAAAAAATCCTTCTCTTACATCTTCTAACTAGATTCATTCTTTCAATCTTCAAAAGATTTCATTAGTATCCAAAATATCCTATCAATCCTGATTCTAAAACAGGTCGTTCATCTATACATATTACAGATTCCACTTGGAATCAATCTTATAGATGTTTCTTTTAGATAATTGTTCTATCACCCTAGTTCTCCCCCTTTTTATCGGAAACTGCATGAGTTTCAAAAAAGTGTCCTATCATTCCAGATACGGCCTAGGAGAAGTCTTAAAGATCTAAAAAAAGTGAGAAAAGTCAATAGCATGTGTTGCATCAACCCAATCCAAGACAATTAATGCCCCAACACATCAGCATGACAACTTATCCAAGGATACTCCTTTTTGGTCATAGAATGCATTACCTCTTAGAAACCTGCTCATATAGATCAAAAAAAGATTCTTACATGGGTCAACTAAATATTCCTAATCAGTTACCCATGATCAATACTGTTAGTCCAAGGAAATTAAATTATTTAACCTTCCATGTGGCACATCCAAGGCGTTCAGGTAGTTACTATAACCTTCCAAGGAATCGCATGAAATAGGGTTAATAAATTTAATATACTCTTAGAAAAAAGAAATAGCTCTCAGGGTTTCCGATTTGGTGATTTGAGATATCATAAGGGGTCATGATCAAAACCTCAAAATTTTTGACAACATACCCTCTTGTGACCAATAGTAATTGGCATCTTTCAA
Organism: Diphasiastrum complanatum; assembly: GCA_029204225.1. Classification (NCBI taxonomy): domain Eukaryota; kingdom Viridiplantae; phylum Streptophyta; class Lycopodiopsida; order Lycopodiales; family Lycopodiaceae; genus Diphasiastrum; species Diphasiastrum complanatum. The sequence continues at coordinate 20,809,033 of CM055093.1, read as the reverse complement.
GATATACGGCTCTAATATGGTCATCCTGATCAGTTAGTTTCAAATCATCTCTTTGGAATTACTTATGTCCCATAACACTGGTTCTTCCTCCAAGATGACCGTCCACTTTCCAATCAATCGTTCCAAAAATCAATTAATCTTATTGGAACATACAAGTACTCTAGAGATTTGCTCAAAATCACAAGAGATCAGTCATGGGCATGGCAAGTGGTATCAGATCTTGTGTTGATTGTCATAACATTTCTAGTTGTCTTATTCTTGACATGTGGAGCACTTGTCTTCTGAATTTTGACTCATTGAGCGATTCAATGATGATGACTTTCACATGTGAAAGTATTACATGAAGACGATATTATTGGAGAAATATTTATGGGATGTGGTTGATAGATATTCAATCCTACCACAACAAGATGTTGATCTTATAGCCAAAATTCAAAGATGGCAAAGCTCTCACATTAATATCTATGAATCTCAAGGATTTACAAATATCTTATATTGGTAGCAATAAAACATCTAAGCAAGCTAGGGAAGCACTCATCAGATTGTATGAGACCCAAGATATTACCACTCATCTATTCTTGCGAAAGAAATTATTTTTCTGCAAGATGTCATAATCACTTTCCATAAGTGATCATATTAATCACGTTAGATCGTTGATAGATCAACTTGCTGTAATAGGATCACCCATTACTGACAATGATGTTGTCATGACTCTCTTAGGAAGTCTTTTTACCTCCTATGATAATCTAGTCATGTTGATTTCTGCATAGTCCAATTTAACTACGCAAAAGGTCATATCAATTCTTCTCCAAGAAGAACTTCGAAGGAAGTCAAGTGATGTCTCTACATCAAACAAATCAGTCGCACTATATTAAAAAAAGAAGCAACACTTGAAGAAGGGTGTTGTCAATACTTATTCAAAGTTAGATACTGAACATCCATCACAATAGGATAAGTCAAATCATTAACATGCCAAAATCTTCTGCAAGTATTGCAAGAAGAAAAGATGATATAAAGGACTACAAAATTCTTGCAAACAAGAACCAATAGATTCATACCGTAGTCACTGACGCTTCTGAAGACAAATCCAACCCAAAGCTGTTTATGGCTGAATTGAACAATGATAAAGATCCTAAATGTTGGTATCTTGACCTAGGTGCGACACATAACATATGACAAGTCGACGGGACTGGTTCAAGCATTTTTCTTCATCACATCATGACAATACCATTCATCTTGGAGACTCTAGCTCTCTTAAGATCAACGAGAAATGAATGATCACCATCAAATTTGATGGTGGTTCATCTCGACATATCGACAATGTTTTATATGTTCTGACTTTGACGTATTATCAGTTAGTCGAATTGCAGATCAAGGCCATACTATCATATTTAATGCAAGTCAATGTATTATTCGAGACAACAACTCGAATATTTTGGTCAAAGGTTATAGAAATGGTCATCTCTATACATTTAGTCACAAATGTGCAAGAGAAATCCATGTCTACACCTTTATCGGACAAGACTATCCTATGGCATCAATGTCTAAGACATCTCCATATGAGATCAATATAGACAATATTCTTCGAGCTACAATCCTTAGCGGAACAGGGTAGCTGAACAAAAGAATTAGACTCTTCTTGAGTTAGCAAGATCCATGTTATTTGTTGATAATATTCTGAACAAGTTTTGGACATAGGCAATTGCAACAACCTACTATGCTAAGAATTGTTGCAGTACCAAGGACATCAACAACAAAACCCTTGAGGAGGTTTGGTCAGGTACAAAACCATCCGTAGATCATCTAAGAGTTTTTAGATGTATTTGCTATGCTCAAATTCCATTAGAATTAAGGAAGAAATTTGACCGGAACCAGTACCAAGTCAATATTTCTTGGATATCGATCAGATCATAAGGCTTACAATGTCTATGAGCTACAATCTGGCAAGGCACTCAATAGCATAGATGTAATCTTTCTAGAAGACAAATTTCATGATTTTCATTAGGGGAAATATGGGCTCAAAATGGGCCCTTTAAGAAGTTTGACTATAGAGAAAGATTAACAAGAGAGAGAAAACTTCCGGCAACATCCAAGCAATGACAAAGTTTGCATCGAGCCACATATATTTGAATGAATAACATCTAGAACATCTTTTGTTGCATGCCTACGACTCGATCTAAATGGAATCCTAGCCTAATGCAACTATGGCAGACATGGAGGTCTATTTTTTGTATAGATAATCGTGATCAAGTACTAAGAACTGTCTAAACATGTTTTATACAAATGTATGATTCAAGTGACCTAATCTATAGTGCCAAAGTAATGCTTTATTAACTAGAACATAAGTATTCAAGGCTTGACTTGTGTCAAAATAACAATGATGTTTGTATTGTAAGGCACATAAGACTGAAAATATTCGCGACGACTGGTCATATTTTGAGTGGCCCTAGAATCCAGATACCAAAGTATTATCGACTTGCGCTTTCTGATATCTGATCATAAATGCTCCTTCATCCATGTCATGAACTGGAGATTGGGATGTAACTATGACTGCATTCACTTGTTGATCCGACTGCTTGTTGTTGGAGTTCTTCACTTTCAATATTCTACAATCTTGAATCTCATGATTAATGCATTAATTTTGCAATACCTATAGAATATCTTCTTTTCCGACAATGGATTTGATGATTGCTCGACTCTATGTCGACTTCTGATTCGATACAAATTTTTTTGAGTCTTTTTTTCTTTTGACATTTGGCGCTTTTGTTTACATATAGAGCATGCGCTACTGGATTTAAAGAGTTGTCTGCACTTCTTTGATTGTCTTCCTGCAGCAAGATAGCGATTTCTCTTGAGAGAGTTAAATCTGAGTGAATTGTTATGATCATCACCCAATTTTCGTACGTAGGTGGCAGACTCGATAACAATGTCATGATTGAGTCTTGATCGTTGATAGTTGATCCCATGTGCTGCAAGAGATTCTTAAACTGGTTAATGTGATTATGAAGAGAATCACCATTAGACATCTTGAGTGAGAAGAATTTCCTTCTAAGATACAACTTCAAAGCCACGCCCCTTACATTATATAGTGCACTTAGGATGTCCCATACTTCTTTCGAAGTTTGAGTTTCAGATACATGGCCAATTTGAGTATTTGATATATTGAGAATGATAAGCGCGAAATTTGTACCATCCTTCGATTTCCATTTGGAGTCGATTGTGTCGTCTTCAAGCTTCAATTCGTTTCCTGTGACAACATCCCATAGCTCATTGCAATTAGCAAGGCCTTCATTTTAAATTTCCACAAATGATAATTATGGGACCTTTCTACTCAACAATGTTTGGTATTATTCTTTAGCCACAATAGACACATTAATACCCTTATTTGCAATTTGTGGTCCGATACTCCACATTATTGGCATGCTTCAAAGTTGGTTGTAGCAACTTTATTATTGGATTCATTGTTTATGAAGCTCATCATATGCTTCATTCCTTTGGCACTCTTGGATCATCTCTATAGTTTTGATAGAGTATTCAACAACTATTTCAAGCTATATGACTCATCAATCATTTCATGTTGTGGTTTAGATTTTGACACATCCTTTTCCAATATAGTTCCTTAGAATACACATTTTGTAGTTTGCTACATGACATTAGCATTGTGTAACAACACCTTCAGCATATGCATTTATGCATTCCTTGTTTTGTGGCATTGATGTGAAGTTTTACCACATTGCTCCAACATCTAGATATTTTTATAAGCATGAGAGTGTTAATTAATGGCCATGATTACAACTATACTCGTTTTCCTTTGTTGGACTGCGAGATATTATTTGACTATTGGTCTCTCTAACGATTTTATGGGCACTATTTTTAGTTATGTGCTTCGACTGTGAGACCTTGTAACTTGTAGGTCCTTTTGATAGCCCAACCTTAAGGCTAGTTTCTTTGGATGGTTCCTCCAAAGACCTCAGAGGAGCTACATAGTTCATCGCTGTTAAGTCTAAGTCTGTTGTAGAAGGCTAGATTGTAGTTCTTCATATACTCTCTCTCTCTCTCTCTCTCTCGCAAGCGAGCGGGCAGTTTGTCTCGTATTTTTAGTTGGAGATTGCTATTAGATAAACCAAAGATCTATACGAGGAAACCGAAGATCTATATGAGGAAATGAGTGATGAAATACAAAACTCTATAGAATATGCTTTTGGTATATGGCTTAAGCCATTTTCCATTTGTTATCAGTGGTGGGTGGTGTTTGTTTTAATACGTGGTGGCACTCGTGCCCAATGCAAAAACAAACGTGGGTGGTTCTTTCATCTCTCCTTTTTTGGGGTTCCTGCCACGCCACCCTTAATAATGAAGGTGGCCACGTATTTTAATCTCCGCCACCATTCAGAGCTCTCCACCGTTGGATTTCGTCACCAGCGTTCTGATTTTGCCACGTTCTCACGATCAACCGTTGAGAAAAGTCCAAGTGGCAAATTCCCACGTGGCAGTAATCCAAGTGGTCGGACGTAATATATATAGGCTCATTCTATAAGGTGTCTCTGTATATCTGTCTCTCTGTCGCGCGCTATCAGTGTGAGCAGATTCTGACCTTCCTCGCCATCGCCGATTCTATTGCTGCAGCTATTCATCTTCGAGTAAGTCTGATTGCTATCGCAACCCATATTACAACTACTCATATCGCAATTATTATAGATCGTGATTCCATGTATCCATTGAGCTGCAACTCATGGAGATATCATTGCAATCATTACAACCTCTGGCTCAATCTGTGCATTGAGCTGCAGTTCATGAAGATTGCAATCATCAGTACAAACTCCTGGCTCCATTTGTGCAGCTAAAGGAGATGTTATTGCAATAATTGATACACTGCATGATTGAGCTGCAGTCGCTCTGGTCAGTTTGGTGTCAACTCAAAGGCGCAGATGGGACATTGATGTTTTCTGTTCATATGATGCCTCCCTAATCCGAAACAAGACCAGTGCACATTGCATAGACTAGTAGCTGACTTCTGAATAGAACGCATATGGAAGTTCAGGGGCTCAGAACGCAATCTAGGAAATAGAAAGTTTCTCTCATGCCGCTGCTCTTGTTTTCATTGTAATTACTTGTGGGTTTATTGCTGCGAGAGGTATAGAAATTGGTAGAACTAAAACCGTGAGTATCAGCTGTCGTTAAGATTAGCAGAATGTTTGAGTCTATGCTGCTATTGTAGCTAGCTGTTTAATGTGCTATGATTGACTGTACTGTCTCCATTGCTGGTGTAGTGGCGCTTGATCAATCTGAGGTGGAGGGTGTCCATTTTGCAGCTTCTATCTCATCATTACGGTCGACTGACGAGCTCATTTTAGCTGGAGCTGGTAGAGTCTTCATGAAGTAGATAGATTTTGCATCAAACTATACTCCTGAACTATGTCATTTAGTTTGTGGATTGCATGCTTGAGAGAGAGAGAGAGAGAGAGAGAGAGAGAGAGAGAGAGAGAGAGAGAGAGAGAGAGAGAGAGAGAGAGAGATGATGATGATGATGATCTGGTCATGCTACAGGTTTCAGGGGGATAGAGGTAGCACCCGGAGTGATCTTGAAGGTCACCTCCATTGGCATTTATGTTGAGGAGGAGCTTCTGAATCACCTTGCCAACAGATGGAGAGGCAAGAGTTCTTCATTTTTGCTCGAAGATGAGGACTTTTTCTTGGAGATCATTTCGGGTATGGTGTACGTATATAGGAAGCATTTGAACGAATACATGCTAATTAGAATTCCTGCATGCTTCGACGAAAGCCATGACTGTCGAAAAAATAATCTACAGAAGAATGACGAATGAGTATTTAACCAAAGGTGGTGAATTTGTGAGATGTAGCACAATTCGAGAAGTGCGCAAAGGTCGCTCTCTTGAAACCTCTTACTGGAGTTCAATACTCAGAGAAAGTGCTAGAACATACGAAAGCGGAGCTTGGCAAAAGGGGTGATGCAGAAGACAAGGCTATTCAGGAGTTCTTAGATGCTTTTAAGCAGGAAATTTTCTTTCCAGGTTCCTCGATACTTCTATTTGTCTCTCCAGCTGGACTAACGGTATAAATCTTTCACTTTAATTTGAAATTTTCATGTTTCATCCAAATCTAATTAGGCTTTACACCTATGGATATATCAAACGCGTGCGTATTATCGAAGCAGATCACGTTTGAAAACTTTTTGTACAGTGACGATCAACCGGCCTTGACCTTTAAGTTTGCGTGCCTGTAGATTGCCTTCACCCACGAGAGTGACACGAATTCAGAAATTCGAGCTGCTGCTACAATTGATAACAGACGGTTTGCAGAAGCTGTACTGGGCACAATTCTAGGCAAGCACAGTGTCTCTCCTGTTGCCAAGGCTTCTGTTGCAAGCCGTTTATCTTCCAGATTAAGTGTTGAATCACAGGAATCACTTTCATAGGCGTGTCCTGGAAGAATCTCCTATGCTAGATTCTGCAATCTAATGATACGATGTAGTTTACTATCTCTAAAGTAACTTCGGTGTTCTTTTTCGTGAACCTTCCTACTAATCAAGCTAAAGTGTTAGTATTTAGGTCAATTACTATCGGTATAGGCCCATTGGTTATACTGACGAAAGAATTGAGACTATAAATATAGAATAATGATGGTATTCTTTGGGTATGTTATACGGTATGTTACAGAGACTCATGTGAAGGCATTAGTAATATGCATTGTTGTTAGCATGCCTGAATCCCTTTATATTGTTCTCCATTTTTGTACAGGCCAAGGCTGATACGAGTGGCCTTGCCGCAAATTTCCTTCTAGAATTAGGCTTGATGGCCTTCTTAAACTCAGCAACAATGGTCGCTTGCTGGCAACAATAGTCTGAATTTTTTTTTAAAAGTATTTACAAGCCTATTTCAGGAAACACATTAAAAGCTGATTTCAAAACTGGGTGGAATTAATGCAACAAAACTAAGGATGGAGGAATGGTCCAAAATGAATGAGATACTTATAATAGCCACCTCACCTACTACCAAATGTATGATGAAGTGCATCTAGATGGTGAGAATCAACATCAATGATCGCTTCTTGATCAGGTATATTGCTTCGATTTAGTCTCATGTTTCCGTCTCAATATGAAAGCTTATGGTATTTCCTTGCATTAAATGTACATACATGGCAAACAAGAGATAGATGAGGAAGGTGAAACTTTGAATTAGATAATACTTAATTTAACAGAGTGTGTGATCTTGTAGATTGTATTTCTCATGCCCTCCATCAAGAAGTCTCTGAACACCAAGATGGGCATGAAATGTGTGCATCAAAACAAGGTCATGAATAATTCTCAATCAAAGTGAGATTATGCATGCTTGAAAACACACGAGGAAACTAAAAACATATGAACTATAACAACTTCTGCCAATCATGAAACTTTAATCCATTGAGCCTGTTGTCTCATGTAAAGTCACCCTTTAGACAACTATGACGCTATGATAATTTTCATGATTGTCTCATCTTTCTTGGAGAGGAGCCATGGAGCCTTTGGAAGAATGATTTTATTACCAATGGTTTGTGGCCATCACCACCATTCTATCCATTTCTTTTAGCTCGTCGTGTGAGGTTATTGTATCTTTTGCACCAATTAAGTTCTCCCAAATGGCACTCCCTACACTCTTGAATGGATCCAATAGATGGTTCATTAAAAATCGGCCAAATTGCATCTCCAAATTTGAAGCCAATCACTTGACTTCAAAACAAGGGGTACCAAAGTATTTCTGTAAGAATACTATAGATGTGAATTCAAGCACAAAACTATTCATCAACAATGTTGTGGAATAAATGCCAAGCACACTAGAAAACTTATATAATATAAGTACACTCATAAGCATAGTAGACACAGGTTACTTTTACAGCATGGGGTCTCTGACCCATGATTCCATCACATGAAGGATGATCATTTGGAAGGAATCGACCAACATTTTCATATATCTTCCTAAGATGTTACAAGTCACGTGCTTGCAAATAGTCTCCACAAATGGGACACACATGATAGCCACTTGTTGTGAGACCAACAATTTAAAAAACACTGCACTTGACGGATTGGTGTAATGTGAAGATGCACAATTTAGCATGGATTCTTGTGAGCGACATGAACAAGCAAAGAAAGAAAAAAAATCAAGAAATATATTACCATAGCACTCTCCATACCCATGAAAGTCATGCATTGTACACATTAATATCCCCTTCCTTGCCAAATATTTTTGTCTACATGCGTCTCAGCAGATCGGTCATTTCAATTCCTTCCCACAATATTTGAAGCTCCTCTATCAAAGGAGCCATATATACATCCATATTATATGTCTCATAGTTTCATGGTATAAGAAGTTAAAAAATGAGATCTACCATCTTGATACTTAGACAAGGTGAAATGTTATAATTCACAAAAACCATTGGCCATGTGGACCGTGATCACTACAATCCAATTTGATTCACACCATCCTTTGGGAAAACCAAGATGTAAATGTTGAGGCTCATCCTTAGAATCAACCCACATCTCATGTATCTTCTGTGCTGGACAACCGAAAGGGATCCTCGTAGTATTAAGTATTGAATGATTGGTTGAGTGCCATCATGTGTCATTAGATTTGCTATGGATTAGCATTTAGACATATGATGTATCCTGGTTTAATGGAAAAGTGTCTCACCACTATGGTGTCTGCTTGCAAGTCTTGTTTATAATGATGAGCCCACTCATGTCAGTACACAATCATTGAGACAAGTATGAATACTTTTGCAATCCATGCCAATGGATGTCAACATCATCTTTGCTTCTTGTCTTTATGCAGCCATGATATTATTTTGGGGTAGCATTCTCTATATTAAACTATCATATCATCTTCTTGTCAACATGCTACACACTCTTCAAACTAAAAGAAAATTTACATCACAGAGAACCAATCATAGACTAACCTAAATAACTATGTGACAATTATAAATGACCATCCATATTTGGTCTATAAGCTTAAGAGTAATAGGCAAGCTCATAAATTTGTGCACCCTCATTGAAAGGAGTGGATGCCAAGTTCCATTTGGAAAGATTTATGAAATGACATATGTTGCATCTTCTTGATATTCCAAATCAGGTGCAATTCAGGTATATTTGTCTTTTCTTGCCAATGAACCATGTTTGAATCTTGTAGATTGGATGGATTCATCTAGTTGAAGACTTGGTGTACCATCTTGAGCATTTCCATATTGCATCACATGCATTTGCATTAACAAATCTCAAATTTTTTTATTGTAATTGTAAATTTCAAATCATTAATTCATTGATGAATCAACATCTGGAATGGAGGAATAGTTTCTTCTTGACTTGTTTGTATTGTTGTAGGTAGGGTAATACATCATTCTTGCCTAATTGCATACTTGCATAGTGTACATGGACATGCTATTCTTTTGTAAAACCAATCTAAGCTTTCTTGTGTTTGTTTCCCCTTTGAAGAAGAAGAAGAAAAAAGGGGTTCACTTGTGATTTTCATAGTTTCAAACACACAACATGCCAGTTTGCCTCATAGTAGATGATGTATCCATAGAGAGATTGTTTCACCCTGTTCGTTACGTCATCGCACTTCACAACCACCATCAACTGCTGCTATTATTCCTCCTACTACTAGCATTTAACCTACTCCCTCCGTATCCACTACAGTTACCATTCCACTTCTCTCTCATACAACTGAAACAACTACTATTTCAGTCTCTTTTGTGATGATTAGGCCAACCATTTTGCTCAAATTTTTTGCATTTGTTATGCCTCCTTCCTTTCCAACTTCCTTTGCCACCTAGGCATGACTAATTTTTCCGTCTACCCAATATTTCATGAATCTAAATGATGACTCCAACCACCTTCAAGCCAACTTACAATTTGACGTATTGGTAAGGCTCCCTCCCTTTCAAGCCTCTTCTCATAGAGAAGGATTTGATCAGATGAAATAATTCGAGTATCAACAAGTAGAAAAGGCAGCAAGCAGGTAAATTTGTCGATGAGGGTGAGATTGAAGACTCTAGCATCTTCATATTTGCATTGTCATCTAATCAAGATGATCAAGCATGGTATATTGACTCGGGAGCCACAAGACACATGACAGGTAACAAGAATTGGTTCAGTAGCATGAAAGTGTTGGATAATGGAACGTTCGTTTCACAAGCAAATGGTGAGGTGTGCAAAATCAAGGGGATAGGCACTGTTTCAATCCAACTACCTAATGGCAAAAGCAAGATGATCAGGGAGGTACTTTACGTACCAGGTATGAAGTAAAATCTACTTTTTGTTGGAGTCATTATTGATCAAAAGTTGAAAGTAGAATTCGCCCATGATCGTTACTTTGTGAAGGCTGTGAACCAAAAGTTCAAAGTTATTGCGGATGGAGTAAGAGAGCCCAATACAAAATTGTACAGGTTGAATGCTACAATCAAGGGGCAACATGGACTTGTATCGTCCATTCCATTGCGCTGAGTTGTGGCATAAGAGGCTTGGTCACTTGAACTTGGGAAGTCTCAGTTTTGCGAATCTTTGGATGTAAGGCCTTTGTACACGTTCCTAAGGAAGAGAGACGTAAACTTGATGTAAAAGCTATCAAGTGTATATTCCTAGGATATGATGATCGTGTGAAGGGCTATAGATGTTTTGATCCAGTGGAAAACAAAGTCCATATAAGCCGTGATGTTATCTTTGATGAGTCCAAGATGTATGAAGACGAGGATGCTGAGAGGATAGAGACATCCAGTGGGAAAGATGGTATAGTGAGGATACCACCTAATGATGATCCATTCATTGACCTTCTGAGTGATGAACATGAGGATACATCTCAAGATACTACTACTCAACCTCAAGACACAGGTTGGAGAGGTAAGGACAAACCTTTTGGTGCAAGAAGGATTGAAATTGCAGGTGACAAACGCAAGGAGAAGGATGTACCATGGGATACATTTTCACCAGGAAGCCGATCACCTGACAGGAAGCTCCCTAAGTGGTTTGAGAGATTGTTGGAGAGCCGCGACATGGATGACTTTCCAAGATCATCTAGCCAGGGAGAGCTACAAAGATCAACAAGAGAGAAGACACAACCTGAGAGGTATGAAGCAAATTATGCTCTCTTATCTAGCATTATTCAAAGCAAAACCTTTGACTTATGGTGAAGTGAAGGATGATGACATTTGGGTCAAGGCCATGGGAGAGGAGATGGAGTCAATTGCTAAGCATAGCACATGGGACTTAATAGAACCACCAGTTGGCAAGAAACCCATTGGTTGCAAATGGGTATGCAGGACTAAGTACCATGTAGATGGAAGTATAGCAAAGCACAAGGCAAGATTGGTGATCAAAGGGTATGCACAAAGCAAAGGCATCGACTATGAGGATACCTTTGCGCCGGTATGTAAGTGATATACTCTATGTCTACTTGTTGCTTTAGCTTCACATTTTGGTTGGCCTTTGCATCAGATGGATGTGAAATCTGCTTTTCTGAATGGTGAGTTGGAAGAAGAGGTGTTCATGGATCAACCTGAAGGCTTTGTAGCTAAGGGACAGGAAAATAAAGTATGTCACTTGAAGAAAGCACTTTATGGTCTTAAACAGGCACCATGTGCGTGGTATAGCAGGATTGATGCCTACTTTCGTTCAAAGGGGATGGTGAGAACACACTCTGATCCAAATCTATATGTCTTATGCTTTGATGGTATGGTTGCTTTGATGGTTGCTTGCTCTTTATGTTGATGACTTGATTATTACGGGAAATAATCAAGAGATGATAGATATGATCGAGAAAGACCTCATGGAACAATTTGAGATGACAGATCTCATTATTGCCTTGGAGTAGAGGTGTGGCAAAAAGGACACGAAGTGGGTTTAACACAGGTGAAGTATGTCAAAGAGTTGCTGCACAGGTTTAGGTTGCAGGATTGCAAACCAGTAAATACTCCTATTGAACCAAGTAAAAATCTTTCTAAGCTTGATGAGTCACAATCATTTGATGCTACACTGTATAGGCAGTTAGTAGGGAGCTTGATTTACCTTACCAGGACTAGACCAGATATATGCTATGCTGTTGGCATTGTAAGTTAGTTTATGGCAGCACCTATGGAAACTTGGAAGGCAGCTAAACGCATTTTGCGTTATGTAAAAGGCACCTCAGAGTATGGCTTGATTTACAGAAAGCATGATGGTTTACCTGAGTTGTGTGGCTATGTGTATGCGAATTGGGGAGGTGACTATGATGATCATAGGTCTACCACATGGTATGTATTCCAGTTTTGTGGTAGTTGCTTTTCCTGGTCTAGTAAGAAGCAAAGTACAATTGCTCTTTCCACCACAGAGGCAGAGTATAAGGCAATGTGTAGTGCAGCACAGACAAAGATGCTCCAGGTGCCATCAAATGTGCAATCACCAAAGATCCATGAAGCCATACTTCTTAAAGGCTTCGAAGAACTAGATGAATTTGAAGAGGAATAATCCCACATGGGAATAACAACAATTTCAAATCCATTCGGCTAGGCCACCACGTAAAGATCATAGTGGGGATACCTCACACAACATGCATCCTCTTCTGCAACTACATCCAGAAAGAAGGTTTCTACATCAAGGGCTTTTAAGTTACCACTCATGATTGAAGAAGAGATCCAAGAGTTTCTTATATTGCCACTAGCGCATCTTTGCTACAAAGCGTCAATGATCGACTGATCTTGGGAGAATAAATTTGTTATATGGGTGAATAGAGAGCGCACATTCCTCTTATCTTCCGCATCCATGTGACCAAAACAATGAACATTTCAACTTCATGGAGCATGTCTGTTGTATTTTTATACAATAATTTATTTTGACATATTTTAAGCCTAAGAAATCTTTGAAGCAAAAACATTAAGATACTAGGTGATTGGAGACTAAAGTGTTCTCGTTGATAGTTGGAAAATGGCTTGGGTCATGGAGGTAATGTCCAAATTTCTAACTCTCATTATCAAATCCTAATATTTTTACAATGTTGAAAGTTTCTTGTTTAGGTAGAACATCCAAAATGAAAATGATGTGCTCTTCTATTTCATTCTTTTTTGTTTTACAGAAAACTTGACAACCTCAAGATCCGTGCAAGACTTGATAGGAGATGTTTTTTTAAACATGCACCTTCCAAGTGTCAAAAATGCATGTAGAAAAATTTATCTTTTTATACATGCACCTTCCGCATGCTCAAAGGTCCATGTAGAAATTTTTTTGGCAAATTAAAAAGAAAAGTACATAATGTTTTCATGATGGGAAAGGTTTGTCTCCTAATTGGCCCATCCGGGTCAAAAGGGCCTTCGGTCTTTTTTCACTATTGCAACCTCTAGCTAATGCCCTCAACCCCCTGTTTTTGGTTCGCATCAAGTTGTGTTTCACGCAATCATATTATAATCTTATTACAAATGAATATGCATGAACATTTTGGATTATACTTGTCAATAAATAAAAGACATGGCTAAAAGCATTTGTCTATTTTAGTGCTACAATTTGGAACAAAAAGGTCTTTTTTGCTAGAATAATTTGATGATATCACACCTTTTTGGTAGAATTTGATGATATCACACTTTTGACTTGCACTATTTTAAGTAGGTTTTGAAATGAATATTTTTTCGGGTCTACTTGATAAAAAGCTCACTTTTTTTGAAGACTTGTACTATTTTGAGTAGGTTAAAAAATGGAATTTGAAACAATAAATTTTGTTGGGTTAGAAGTACAGAAACTTGTACTTCTTTATGAGTAGGTTAAAAAAAGAGTGTTGAAAGTAACCCCCACCAATATGTAGATCATGTACAGAATATTATTCCTTGGGGTGTTCAGAATATTATTCCTTGAAGTGTTATTTATATCTTATCCTCCAACTCATTAAGTCTACATCAAAATGTATAGAACAATAAAAAAATCTTAATGGGCAATTGCTTTATTGATGGTGGCTACTGGCAGCCATCATAATCTGATCAACATTGGTCTGCCGGCACAGGAACAATGTGTGCATATGTCAATTTGTGCAGGCACCAACTTTGTTGACATGTCCTGAAGTTCATGCGCCAATATAAAAGTAAAGCACTTAGGCATTACCCTGTCCTCTTGTGATCAAACCAACTTGGGCATTATCATGTCCTTTATGATCAAAACTAAGTCTTATATAAAGTCCTTAGGGAGTCCAGAATTGGTGATAGTATCTGTTCCCAGTACAAGATAAAATGGAGAAATATAAGTGCAACCATATATGCGTGGGCATGAATAATATATGTGACTGCAGCTTTGTGAGTAGATTTAACTTCACTTGTACTTGTGGGCTTAGTGATTAGAATATCTTAGATTGAAGTTGAGAGATTAACATTTCAGATTTAATGCATGAATGTGCTATAATATGATAGATTAGGACATCCGATGCAGTACGAAAATTTGCTTTGTTCGTTGTTTCATAAAAAAAAAATTGGGCTACAAGCGAGCTCTAGCTATGGCATTCATGAGGTCTCGTCTGCTAATACCTCAGATCTGATCTAGAAAGAAGCTCCTGCTATGGCAATGAGATCTAGTATGCTGCTGGGAACTGATAATTAATAGATCAGATTTGGCCGGGCTAGCTGAAATTAAAGCTCTGTCTCTGGCTAATCTGCTGCTGGGAAATGATCACATTTAAGATCAAACCAATAGATTGCAATGACAAACTATAGCTAATCTTAACTCCCTCTTCTCAGCCACTTTGTTACAATTTATCTTTATCAGCTGTTATGGTAGTATGAGATTCCGCTGGTTGATTAAGATCTAAATGCAAGATCAAGAGCTACTGCTATTTCTTTTGGAAATTGATAAGTTACCATTCAATTGCAAGGTGCTTTTTTTCTCCCCATTGCTCCCTAAGAGCTTTCACCTGAGGCTTAAGCTTATGCAGACTGGTTCTTGCTGTTGCTGACTACTTATTTGCTTGCTTCTGCAGCAGGTTTGTCACACAAAAAAAAATCGTGGTCATTCTGGATGGAAAGCCGCACTCTTCATTTTCGGTAAGCATTTCATTAGTTTCTTATACGACCGTAACAACTCATTTCGCCTGCAGATGGATTCATGATCTAATATATTACAGATATGGAACAATAATTCGATTGGCGTTCTTTTCACATGACAGCTGGGCAAGCTTTAGAAAGCCTGGCGTTTTTGGAGATTGTGGTGAATCTCTTTCACTACCTGTTAACCTCTATGCACCTTCCCATCACAATTTCAGCAAACGGAGTGACTAATTTCAAGGGTTCAGCACTCTTGCTCACGCTTCTTGGAGGCTACATATCTGATACTTGGCTGGGCAAATTCGAAACAATCATCATCTCTGTGATGATTTATCTTCTGGTGGATCAGCCAGCTCCTTGTTTCCATTTCTCACCACAAAATTTTAACGTTAAAAGATTGATAAGGACTTGCATTTATCAAAGAAGGATAGAACAATAGTGGATCGATGTAATCACCGACTCACCGGTGAGCTTTTTTGTTGCAGGGATGTGTTTTGATCCTTCTCTCAGCTTCAGTGACGTCTCTTCGACCTCCTCCTTGCTTGACCTTAAGTTCTAGTTGCAAAGAAGCAAATACATCGCAGAAATGTTTGCTGTTTCTGGGGCTCTATCTCATCGCCCTTGGAGGAGGTGGCGTTAAGTCGAACTTACCTCCGATGGGAGCAGCACAATTTCAAGATGAAACAGAGTCTGCGGGGGGAACAGATCAGCTCTCCAAATTCTTTAACTGGTTTGGATTTAGCATTGCAGTGGGCTACTTTATCTCTGTAACTATAGGTGTATACATAATCGACAACGTCTCTCGCTCCTGGGGCTTCGCCATCCCGGCAGCGGCTATGCTCCTGAGTTTACTGTTCATTTCGGCTGGCTATAACTTCTATAAAAAGGGCGCCCGTCCTTCCGCTTCAGGCCCGGTCACCCAGATCGCTCAAGTCCTCGTGGCTGCTTGTCGCAACCGAAATCTCCCAAGAGGAAACAACGGGGAAGACTATCTGTATGAGGTTCACAATAAAGCTGATCAGTATCACCTCTGCCACAGCGATAAGTTTCTGTCAGTATAATGGTTATTGATGGCATCTTACTTACATCTGATCAAATAGCTAGATTAAACTTTGAAGTTGATAGACTGCATGCAAAATCTTAAGAAGGACTAAAAATTCCTTGCAAATGCTTGCAGTTTTCTTGATAAAGCGGCGAGAATGACAACTTATCCTGGATGCGGGGAGGCAGTAAACCCGTGGAAGCTGCGCACTGTCACTCAAGTAGAAGAAGTGAAGGTGGTGCTGAGCTTCCTACCCATCTTCGTAAGCACGATCATGATGTCCTGTGCTCTTGCTCAACTCTCGACGTTCTACATCGGCCAAAGCCGCACGTTGGATCGCAGAATCAGCGAACACTTCGAAATTCCAGCAGCCTCTCTTACACTCTTCCCTATAGCCGGGCAGATGATCACCATCCTTTTCTATAACCAGCTCGTTACGCCAATTGCTCGAAAATTCACCAAAAACAAGCAAGGCATCACACACCTGCGGCGCGTCGGCCTAGGCTTACTCCTCTCCATCTTCTCAACAATTACAGCAGCATTTGTAGAAGAGAAGCGAATCAAAATAGCAAAGCAACACTTCCTCCTAGACAATCCAACTGCCAGAATTCCGCTAAAGCTTTACTGGATCGTACCACAATATTTAATTTTCGGCACAGCCGAAGCCCTCGCTGTCGTTGGAATGCTGGAGTTCTTCTATAGCGAGGCACCTCCCAGTATGCGCACCATAGCTACTTCTCTCACCTTTGTCTCTCAAGCTCTGGGCAACTTCCTGAGCTCTGCCCTCGTGTCTGCAGTGCAGAAAGCCACCAAGGGAAGATCTTCACCTGATCTTGGGTGGCTCCCAAACAATCTGAACCGTAGCAAGCTAGCCAACTTCTACTGGCTGCTGACAGCTCTCGGTTCTATTAGCTTTCTAAACTATGTCTTCTGGGCATGGCGGTATAAGTCGAGAGTAGCTGCTGAAGAAACTCATTCCAAGCAACTAGATCATCATCAGAAAGGTAACGGTTTTGTGGATAATCTCAAGCTAGAGTTAACCATCAATCCTCCTCTCTGAATACTAACACGCATGAGCCTTTACTCCTAGCAGATCACTGCCTCTTATAAACACTAATCTCTATTCAATTCCTTCTTTTTAGGAGGACGACTCCTGCGAAAAAAAGCTTTGTTACTAGTCTTTGATCATCTTAAGTGAAACTTGCATAAACTGAAAGTAGTACTGTAGTTGATATAATGATACAGTGATGCAATGTAGCTGCATATTTAAGATATCATGTCCCAGTAGTGGGACTGGTGCCCTACTGAAGAAGTTAAAGTACTACACACTAATTTGAGATTTCAGTGTCACTGTTTGGTTCAGTTGAAGAGTATGTATATACAATATATCATGCATGCACAATCCTATTTCTACATATATGAAAGTGCTTATTAAACATTGATAGTGTCTCATTATAGAAATAACCTATTTGTTTTCAAAAGTTATAAGTTCCAGGTGAAGGGTAAGCTACAACTCCAACATTCCTGTAAGAGATGATGGAAGTTACAACTTACTACTTGCTTGCAAATGGACAACTAACCATGCTTTGTAGGTTGTAAATTTAAGTATGACTCTTGACTTTATTTATATTCTTTAAGGGAGATGTTTTATGTAGCCTTTTTTTTTTCGATTGGAAATAACTAATTATATAGAGACAAAATTTAGATCAATGATAGATAGGCGTAATCAATCCAACTAAAAGCTATGAGCATAGGTAAAAGGGCACACCATGCAAGAAAAAGAAGGCCAGAATCAATCACCTTCACTATCAAGATGCCTTACTATATAGGATCATCTCTTCAGATCATATTTATGAAAGAAATCTGCATCCTTTCATGAAGGGATGCTTCATACCTATAGAGGATCTAACTCCAACTTTGTCATCTACATTGCAATTTATATAAGCATGATTAATGCATTGTGGAGTTCCATATCAAAATTTGTCCTTCAAATTCGTTGAATCACATCATTGATTTGCATTGTTATTTCTCATTGTAGTGTTTGGCGCATTGTTTTCTTTTATCGTAGTATTATAACTAATGTTTTTTTGAATTAGCTCAATATCCTCTATATGCTCCTTTTCCAACTCATCAACTCTCATACTAGTTACTAAAGATGTAGTTATATTAAGAATATAGTAGTCTAAATGTCATAAATACGTGTTTGCCACGTCACACCAGAGGTTGGGTCCCCAAACGACATCAACATGTTAGCGTGTCTTCTCTCTCACGTATAAACTCTTGTATGAGCATTCTGCTCACAATTCTTTATTCTATTCAATGTACATAGGCTCTTTAAGACTCCCTAAGGCCTAAGAGCTGATGCTTTGTCAATCGCTTGCAAGCGATGAGGTGTGTCTCATTCCATTTCCTTCTCTTAACCCAACAGGGTTGGCTTAGCTGGTTAGCTTGGCATCCAAAGTTTCTTTGGTCCCAGGTTCGAGCCTCCTCTTGGAAACCAAGAAGCATTTCCTTCTCTTGGAAGATTATGAAATCAGCCATACTAGCCACAACCACTTGTTACGTTCTTGAGAACCTCTGAGCAAGTGAATATAGTGTTGGTCTACTCTAAACCATTGTTAAACTCTTGCTCATAAGTTGACTCCATAGCCCAATTGAGGAGAGGAGGGATCCGCCCTACTACCCAGTATAAACACTGGTAGTCTCTTACTCTGTTTTAATGACATCTTTCCTATACAGTGTTCTTATACCGTGGATATTATATCATTCTGATATAACATTCAGGGTAACACTTCACCTTTCCTCTATTAGTGTTACTTTAGACTTTTGGTGAGATACAACTGGAAAGCATGGATATGCTCAAGAGTATGAACAGCAGTGCGTGACATACCTTACGTTGTAAGGGTCAGTATAGCATGGATTTGTTCTGATACCAGCACACATGTTCACACCAAGTCTTTTGGCTAAATAAAACTCCTAACGGTTTAAACTTTTCATACTCCTCTTTGATTAAAACGAATAGATACGGACCAATTGACCGTAAGCTGATCAGTATGGCACTCGTCCTGATACAGTGATATAACGGCTTGGCCTATTGCTAAAACACTGTATGTTTGGGAAGACTGGACTATGTTTTAAAATGCTATTCAAAGCTGTTAAGTAGTATAACTTCTTTTGGACATGAATAACAAATGTCGTTCAACTATGACACCTGTCTTCCTCACTAAACTAACTTGAGCGGTTTTGTTTTGTGGGATGGTGGCAGGTATCAGCTGGACATCTTGAAAGTGGTTATGCTTTATGGTGCTTTCTAGTACTATATTTTACTTTTCAGCTGTACTTTACCTTGTTGGATTATGAATAAAGGCTTTAAAGAGCTTCAAGGCTTGCTTTGTCAAGAGAAACTAAGTGGTGTCTTGTAACTCTCTCTAGGCTGACCTGGGAACAAGTTGACCTTGCTATTGTGTCCACCTACTATTTTCATAGCATAGAAATTAGTCTTGTACATAGATAATTCTTCAATTTTTTACCAAAAAATCCTAGCCTAGGATTTTTCTACTTTCTTGAGCAAAAAATGACCTTTCTCTATGATTCTTCTTGTAGATCTTCAACTGCTTGAGGTCGGTCTGTCGTAGGCGATACCAACTAGAGTTTACAACACTTCCAAATCGTTGCAAATTTTTTATTTTCTTCAAAGGTTTTTGGCTTTCTCGAAACAAGCCCAGTTCTATATTATTTCACGTAGAATTCATTGTTCAACAAAGCTCTTCCCTTCCAAAAATTTGTGCATAGTCCTGAGTCCCAAACCCCTATCGCTTCAATGACTATTTTGCTAGCAACCAAACGCGATTGCAGCCACTCAAGTCTCTGATACCAAGTTCACAAATCTAAAATGACGTCATCCATTAACCACATAGATTTATCACAAGAAGAAAAGATGCACTCCAGAAATCTCCCACACCCAATTGCATTAATCACCATAACAAAGAAGCCCAACCATCTACAAGCTTAGAGAGAGAAAAAAAAACCATTAAATAAAAATGGTTAAAGATGGCACCTTTTGACTCCAATCTTGTCCTATGCATAAAATGTTAAATTCACACGTGTTGGACTGTCCACAACATGTACTTGTGATCTCCTAAGATGTGTAGATGCACCAAGATCAAGACTAGATTGAGATTCAAGATCTATCTTTGATTTTATGGCAAAAACACACTACTACATGCAGTCAATCACTTCCAACTCTCACTCACACGTGTAGGAAGTGTTCCAAAAATAATCTAAGTAAAAACAAGCTGATCTCCTCGAGTAGAGAGAGAAAATCATCATGAGCTCTCGGGTAGAGAGAGAAAGCTAGAAGACCAATTACTCACAAAATCCACTCAATCTCAAACTCAATTAGATCCAAATGAGAAGTACAATGATACTAATAGATCCATGAGCTACCACAATGCTCAATCATGATTGGACCACACTTTTGCCACCTCTTAATCCTATTGGACCATTGATCCATTCACCTCTAAATTCTATTGGACCATTTTCAAGCATATCTCAAATCCTATTGGACCACTCATGGTTCCACCTCTAAATCCTATTGGACCTCTTAAATTTCATCAAACAAAAGCATTACACTTGTCTACACTCTAATTGGCTCGAGTTTGGCCTCCTACTCTATTTTGACTCAATAGTGGCTTTACAATTGAAAATGGATAATTTGCCATCAATGCCAAATTTGACCCTATCAACATCCTACACATAGATGCTTGATACAAAAAAAAAACATAATACCCCTATATCTAACATTTTTAATTTAATTCACAATTTTCCACACGTGGGAACATCCTCTACACATGTGAGATTCACTTACAAACTTCGTTCATAAAAATACCATGCTAGATTTTTGCCAATTTCTCACACTCCTCCTCAAAAAATAGCTTGGAAAGGTACTACATCACTTGAAAAGTTTGTAAATCTTTTTGAGTGGATCCTTTGGTTTGCATAAGAAGTGAAGATCAGCCAAGGGATCCATCATAGCAGCACCCTCACCATATCCATGATAAGATCTCTTTGGTAGAGATCTCTTGCCAATGCCTTTGAAGAGTGCTCCACCAATATGCCACTATGATCATGGGCTTCCTCCATGCTTGATGATGATCTTTGCTTTGAAAGTTCCACTTGCATGATGGATGCACCATAAATAGAGAAATCTGAGGCTTCCAACCCTCATAAGGATCATGGAGATCAAGATCATAAGATGTGAAACAATGATGATTATCAAGATTATGCTTTCTAGCTTGACTAGTCCACATACAATGAACTATATCCATGATGGATCTAATCTTGATATCAAAAACTATCTTGATCTTTTTTAGGCTAGTTACTCTCTCAAGGATGTAAGTGTCCACTTTGGATGCTTCACTTAATCTCAAGAGGAGTTTACAATTTGCCTCAAAACATGTGAAAACATGATTTTCAAAAAAGTAAGTAACAAGCTCAATCTTGTTCTTACTAGAACCAAGAGCATACTTTTGACAATATAATATCTTGCTTTCAAAAAGTATTGGAAACATATCTAAGTCAATAATGACAAAAAACATGTCCATACCATAAGCATCATACATAACTAGTATAGTTTTCTTGAACTTTGAGATCCAAAAAATTCAATGAAGCAAGATAGCATATCAAGCAAAGGAAGAGAAGCATATATGAATGTGTTGTAGTAGATACAACATGAAAGATGCCCCTCTTTGCCATGTAAGGTGAGCCATAAAGACTCGGCCATGCATCTTGAAGAACTTCTCGAAATCATATGAAGAAGAGACTCCTCCTCACACCTCGGCCCCATCATAACTTGAATACCTTCAAAAGAGATAACTTGTGATGCTTCTTGAGAAGCCTTGATCTCGGCCACTTCCAAGATTGAATCTTCATGCAATATGACATCTCTATTCATATTCACTTTTGAAATAGAGAGTGTAAAGACACTAAAGGCATCCTTGATGGATGAGTATCCAATCATGATCCATGAGCTTGGATCATCCTTCCTCCTTGTTTCCAAGGGAATATGTGCAAAGCAAGCAATACCAAGTTCACTAAGGTGATCAACCTTAGGCTTCATCTTGAATAAACCTTCATATGGTGCTATTCCTTCAAGAGCTCCAATACTCCTCAAAGCTTTGATCTTCAATGAGAATTGCTTCTCAACATATGCTTATAAGGAATAATCATACACCATAATACTTGAAGAGAGAAGATATGTGCATCTTGTGTGATCATCCTCCTTTGAGATATTGGACATATAAGAAACATCAAGAGAGTTTGCCCTCTCACTTGGATCCAATTTGTAGATGCCTTCAAATCTTGATCCATATGCAAGGATCTCACCATCCTTCTTGATCACACAATTGTCAATATTGAAATTGACATCAAAGCCACTATCAAGAAGTTGGCCAACACTTAAGATGTTCTTTGTAAGCTTTGGGACAAAAAGAACATTGTTGAGAAAGAGATCTTTGGAAGATACAAGCTTCAAGGGAATAATCCCTACTCCAATATTGCACTCTGACTGTCGCTATGTAAAGTCGTGGGATTTTTCTGCTCCATGCCAGCTTCTTCCAAGATTTGTCTCAACCATATAGCTTCTTGTGCTGCACTACACATTGCCTTATACTCTGCCTCTGTGGTGGAAAGAGCAATTGTACTTTGCTTCTTACTAGACCAGGAAAAGCAACTACCACAAAACTGGAATGCATACCATGTGGTAGATCTATGATCATCATAGTCACCTCCCCAATTCGCATACACATAGCCACACAACTCGGGTAAACCATCATGCTTTCTGTAAATCAAGCCATACTCTGAAGTGCCTTTTACATAACGCAAAATGCGTATAGCTGCCTTCCAAGTTTCCGTAGGTGCTGCCATAAACTAACTTACAATGCCAACAGCATAGCATATATCTGGTCTAGTCCTGGTAAGGTAAATCAAGCTCCCTACTAACTGCCTATACAGTGTAGCATCAAATGATTGTGACTCATCAAGCTTAGAAAGATTTTTACCTGGTTCAATAGGAGTATTTACTGGTTTGCAATCCTGCAACCTAAACCTGTGCAGCAACTCTTTGACATACTTCACCTGTGTTAAACCCACTTCGTGTCCTTTTTGCCACACCTCTACTCCAAGGCAATAATGCATCAGGCTGAGATCTGTCATCTCAAATTGTTCCTTGAGGTCTTTCTTGATCATATCTATCATCTCTTGATTATTTCCCGTAATAATCAAGTCATCAACATAAAGAGCAATCAAAGCAACCATACCATTAAAGCATAAGACATATAGATTTGGATCAGAGTGTGTTCTCACCATCCCCTTTGAACGAAAGTAGGCATCAATCCTGCTATACCACGCACATGGTGCATGTTTAAGACCATAAAGTGCTTTCTTCAAGCGACATACTTTATTTTCCTGTCCCTTCGCTACAAAGCCTTCAAGTTGATCCATGAACACCTCTTCTTCCAACTCACCATTCAAAAAAGCAGATTTCACAGAGGGTAGACCTTTCACAAAGGCCCTTCAGTAATAAATCCGTCACTCGACCCAATGGGGTTGGCTCAGTTGGTTGGCTTGGCATCCAAAGTTTCTTTGGTCCCAGGTTCGAGCCTCCCCTTGGAAACCAAGAAGCATAAATCCGTCACTCGGAGCAAGGGCCACAGGCAGGGGTTTGCCATGATTCAGGCAGTGGGAAACAAGGAAGAGGGCGGTCCTCAACTGGCCTTAGCGTTGGAAAATGGATTGGTAGCAGATGACACGTAGGGGGAGAACGTGGCCAGGCAGCGACAAGGAGAAGGGGAGCAGCCAATGGTAGCGGGGTAGAGAGGTCGCAGGGCAGCTCGCTAACAGGGAGTGAGGGATGCGTCGTGTGCAGGTTAGGAACCGCAGGCAGGCAGGCAGACTTGAAGATTCGCTGGAGCAGGGCTTAGGCTATTGGTGAGGGCACGCTAATGTGTCAGGAAGCGGACCACAGCAGATCGGAGGAGAATTAAAAGAGCTCAGATCAAATCTGCAGACAAATCCACTGGCAGACAGGCAGCGAAGAGGGCACAGAAGGTCAGGGCGTTGATCAGAAGGCAGGGTCGTGGATAGGGTGGAGGAGCAGATCAGAAGGCAGGGTCGTGGTTGAAGGAGCGTGGCCAGAGAAGGAGGATGGGTCGCAGCAGGCAGGCAAAGCAGCAAGGGTCTGCTAGAGAGTAGTACAGCCCAAACAACGGCTGCAGGCAGAACGTAAATAGGGATAAGAATGGCCATAAATTACAAGGAGGGACGCAAATCAGATCACTAGCAGAGGGCACGACTTCCTACTGTGACCGTGCTACTTTTTGTCTGCTCTGACTGCGTCTGATCTGGCTGTTTCTTCTACACTATCCGATAGTTTGTGGACAAGACTTGCTTTACGGTCTGTGACACATATTCATCATTCCTATGTGTGGCAGATGCAAGCGTTAGGTTTTGGTGTCGACAGAACTGTAGGTGTTGATAAAAAGCAATTAAGTGCATCATCACCACTGCTCCGGATTGTCATGATATCAATAAAGTTCAGTATACAAAGACCTGGACAATAGTTGGTCCTCAGATTTGGTCGGCATCCTACAGTCATAATGCTACTCAACAAATTTCAGCAAGAAGGGATTGAATAATGGCTTTGATCATTGATGGATAGATCAGAAGGGTAACGAGCAATGATGGACAGATCTACACAAGGCTTTTTTGATCACAAATTGCAAGGATTTTTACTAGGCTATAAACTAGTAATAAATGATCACCATTAATTTCTCAGATCTTAACAACTTAAACATATAGTCTATATTTGCAAGAAAGTGATTTAGACATTTTGAAATAACAGAATAATCTTCTACTCTCAGATTCTTGCCAATTAAATAGCATGGTCTTCGACACTTCCAAAGCCTGCAAGCAAATGTATTAGAAGGCTTCCAAATCCTCATAGCCTGCAACCAAGTGTTAGAAGTCACAAGAGACCACCAAATCTGATCCAGCAAAAGAAATGATGATAACACAGTACTAGAGATCAAAGCAGTGAATCAATAGCAATGAAATATGAGCAGTTTGCAGTAAAGATCCAACAAAGAAATTAGAGTGGAAGGCACCAGGTAGATCAGCCTCTTCTCCTTTCCTCCTCCCTTCCAAAGTGAGCATTGAATAATAATGGACAACAAAATGAGAAAGACTGAGAGTAGAGTGGGAGACACAGAAATGGGAGGCACCAAGCAGGGATCAACCAACAATCTTGCTTCTTCTCTTTCCCTCTTTCTTCATCCACAAGCTCTTTCTTTGCACCTAGTTTCTCTCTCTCTTTCTCCAAGAAGATGACAATGAGAATGCTATCCCACACCCCTCCCTGGTTATATGTAGGGGCTCAATGGGTTGGAGGCACCCTTCAAGAAATGGGGCACCTCCTTATGACTTTTCAAAAAAACTGCCTCTAAAAATAGGGCTTTGACCCAAATTCGTTTTTAACACCTAACTTGGCCTAACTTGCAATTCAAAAGTCAAGTTGGGCCCTATTTACAGTTTTAGTTTTTTATGGGCTCACGGCCAAATTTTTAATTACTAAAACTGTATTACAAAAATACTTGGCACCTCCTAGTCCCAACAAACCCAGAGACTAGGAGCATAGGCCGCATAAATGGAATTTTCATACAACGTAAATTAACAAATGAACAGTATTTTAATAGCAGTGCAACCGGCCATTATGCGCCATTTATGCATCATTTTTTAACAGTTCCGCGTCAGCGTAATAGCGCGTGGCGATGATTTTCCGTCGAAAATAGCTTGAAAAAGGTGTCTTTTTCCCCACAAACAGGAACCAAAACCACCATGCTTACCAAAGTTGTGAAAAGTATATTTAAACTCAAAAGGTGTACCTGAATAGTTGTAGATGTAGCTTCTTGAGAGGCAGCCATAGTAGTTTTTTTAAACCGACTGAGTTCTTATTCTTTTAGAACATAAGAAAGCCAAGAAACTGTGAAGTGAGTGTATTGCTTTGAAAAGTTATGCAGCGCTTCACACGACATCTTTTGATTATGTAAGTTAATTTACAACGCAAAGATCCAGTTGGTTGCATATCTTTCAATATTGAGTAGTCGGTTCAGGAAAGAACCAAGTAGTATTCTGACGAAGCTGGAGCAGTATGAGAAAGCTACAGCATGAGATACCATTAGCTTCATACTATGAGATCACAGAATCTATGAATATTTGTAAAGAGAGCACATAAATAAGAGTTATGCATGCATGTGTCCATCTTTTCATCGCTGGTTGGAGGAGGCTAAAGAAGTGAAAAATTCTATGAACAGACAACACAAGTTTATGGTCCATCGCTGGACAGTTAGCCATGCATGAAAGTTTATCATGTCTATGGAATCCATCGCTGGAAAGCACATAGCATTATTGATACATCTTCTTCTTATGAGCAAATTTCAGCGATTTGTCCATCGTTGGACAACGATCTATCCATCGCTGGACAACGCCCATTCCCAATAAAAAAAAAATGTGAAGCATTTGTAAGAGTGGGGCAGCCCTCCATCACTGCTCACTGAGCCATAAGGAGCAAGCAAAAGTATGAAAAAATCGTGGTTACATCATTACTATCACCTGCGATTTCAGAGAATTATCACATAGTTTGAAACTATCCATCGCTGCCCATTGAGGCAGGGTGGACGTTTTCAAAAAACCAAAAGTGACATTGTTGTTCATCGCTGGACCTCAATGTGTTCTTGCCCTATCACAACCTTAGCATGGTTTAGAAAGATGAGTGGCATATCAAAGCAGATCATTATTAATATAACCTCCTCCGAAAAGTAAATAAATACAAACATAATGTAAGAGAGAAGCAAATACATATCGTAAGCTGTCAGATTGCTGATCCGTATGTAGGTAGGGCGCACTTTCAGCGAGTATCAGAGGAGCAGAGTTCTTCATCGGTGTTGTAAAGCAAAAAGAGTTGAAAAGAGCATGTACTTATAGTGCCCAATTAAGGTAGTAACCTGGAAGGAGAGAGTGGGAGTGGGAAACTCTATTTCCCTCCAAATTATTTTAAACGGACCAAACCAATTCAAATATTTGTGGGAAAGCCTTCTAAGTAAAAAAAGGGCTCCATCATGTGCAAGGGTACAGTCAATAAAAACCTTATTATAAGTATGAGGTAGCAGTACGTCAGTATTTGTCCACGTATTCTATTTAATGCAGTAGGGTAAGACTGAACAAAGGAGCATCCATATGAGAGAGAGAGAGAGAGAGAGAGAGAGAGAGAGAGAGAGAGAGAGAGAGAGAGAGAGAGAGAGAGAACCCACCAACCAACCCGCAGTTAGTGAATCCCTTTGGGGGCAGTTAGCTCCCCGAAAAGGATAGCTAACTGCCCACCAAAAGAACATCAATATCATGAGGTAACATGTATGACAAACTGGGAAACGCTTTCGAAGAAAGTAGCTTATTGATTATACGACACAACTTATCTCTCATAAAACCATTTTTTTGAAAAGCATCAACAAGTATTCCAACCTCGTTAAGAAAAGCCTCTTGCAAGTTATAGCAGTACATTGCGACAATAACTTGTGAAATAATAACCTTATAAGAATTATAGATCGATCTGTTTGAAGCCAGATGTATATATTGTAAGTAAGGAAAGGGTAGTTCTCTTCTTTTGTCGTATTTAGAAAGACAAGTCAAGCCAGATTTATTATCGAAGGTAATAGAAATATTTAAAAAGCTATTTTTATTTTCTTCAATCATTTTTCTTTCTATTTTTAGAAAATTCAGGGGATAGATCCAGAACGGATTATCAGGGTTTCTTACTTGTGTTTTGTCCATAAAAAGTTCGATATTAGAGTTATTGATGAAGCAAATGTCATCTATATATCTAAAAGAATGCCGAAAGTCATTCATATACGAGGTCAGGCCCAGTTTAGCAAGTCTCTTAATAAATTGTGCTTCAAAAAAAGAAAGATACTAATTGCACCACGTAGGTGAGCAGGAAAAACCCATAGGGATGCTTCGTATTTGTCTCCAGGTTCTGTTTCCAAGTCTGACAATACAATTATAAATCAAGAAGTCGTTCCATTGATAGAGTAAGTTTATATCCAAAGCATGCCAATCTTGTGATTGTTTTGCCTTCCAAGACCAATTGAAAACTTCGCATGAATGATTCCATTTAAAGGATATAAGTTTATATCTGGAATATTTAAAGACGTATTTTATTGCCTTTTTCATGACAGTTTTTAAACCCTCTGGGCCATCTAGGGGAATATTCTTGTAGCATTTTGAGATGTCTGTAACCCACATATTGGTAATCAGAGATGGTAGGTTTAGATAGAAATCCATTGATGACTCACATTGCCAATGTAAAATTGTATCAGCTCTAAGGATACTCTTGTATTCGCCTTAAGGTTTGCTCCTTCCATGATGAAGGGTGACAACATACCAACAAGAGCTCCTGTGAAAAATTTACAAGTATGGTAAAATAGCAACCGTGAGCATTGGTAATCCATCTAAAAGAGTCTTTGTGGGCTTTAAAAGTGTAGAGGAGGTAAGGTAGAGAATTGTTTCCCAGGAAAAATTCAGGTAGAATGTTTGTAGAAATGTTCGTTAAATATGACAAGGAATCCTCCACAAGATTAGATTGATCGTTAGGGAAAGGAGTAAAATCCGGACTGTTAAGTCGTTTTATGGCCAAATTTCGCATAAAGAATTTACACTTGAAACAGGGATTATGCTGTGCTTTATCAATTCCATTAACGTATAGAGAGTTCATAAGCCAAAGTAGTTCGTCCTTTGCAATCTTATTTTTGGGAAGAGATTTAGTGTTTCCATGAAGCCATTTTCCTTTTCTAATATGACTTAAAGCGATACGTTTGCAAAATGTAGCATGTTCTTTTTTTGTTTTACTGTCTACTTGAAATGGTTAAAAGCGTAACATTGACAAGGATGAATGTTATCTATATCAAAATGGCAAAACACATCATCAGGAAAATACCATTTAGATTTAACACTTGTAGATAAGTCCAGCTGAATGTAATATCATAAAAGAATTTGTCAACAGTACCAAAAATCCTGCGTAAAACGTGAGCGTAAAAATGCTTCACTCAAATACTCTATTTCGGTAACGTAAATGTAAAAAAAGTCTTCCTGAATGGCTACTAGTGAAAAACTGGAGACGTTCGATTGCTGAAACGTTGATTTGTCTTCTATCACTGTCTTCTTCATCCTGCACATCGATTAGGATCGGTAAAAATTCAGCTTTTTGATTGGTAAGTCTTCTTTGTTTCCACTATTTTGTCCTTCCTTTGCTTTGTAATCTGAGACACGCTTTTTCTTCTCTGTTCTCGAACCAGAGATGACTGAGTTCGAATTATTCAAATTAAAAGAGCCCGTCCTTTTGTTTGAGTTCTGGAAGTATTTGTCTTGGAGGGTAGAAAAACTGGGACGTTTTAAGAGACGTTCTATTTTTTGGACATTCTCGACATCTCCTAAAGGTGCAAGTAATTTGGCAACGGAGTCATGAGCCAGTTCAATAGAGGCATCAATCATGTGTTGGCGGATAGAGAGAAAAGTGATATGAGATTTTACCACATCCCTAGCAAGTTTATTAAGTCACATGAAGAAGGCATTTATCTGATTCTGGAGGGAAGCACCAGGAAAAAACTTGGCCAGGTTATTCATAATGAACCAGATAGCATGATCAAACAAAATGTTGTTTTTACATTTATTACCACATCTACATTTGAAAAAGGGTCTTTTCCAGTTCCAGATTCTGGCTTGGTGAATGATTCTATTGAAGCCAGTCTCAAAGTGTCCTCTGGTCCTGGCCCGGACCTGCTCAAAGGGGCAATGAGAGGGTTCAAATTTGTTCATGCAGATAATGGTATCAAAAGAAACAGGGGTCTCAAGTGAGGGATTTTTGTGCGAAGCGGCCAATTTGTAGACTTGTATTTCTTTTTTAGTCAAATGAGTCATCAGAATCCAAAGGTCAATAGGTGTCGGTGTGAGGAAATTAACAAAAGGGAGACTCCAGAGCCTGTAAGAAGTGAGAGTAGATTTAAACTCAATGATTCTAGTAGGCACAAAAGCGACTTGGCAGTTTTTGGATTGACAGAAATCAAAAGAGAAAAGGTTACCAATATCGCAAATGTCTTGAGAAAAGATCTTGAGCTGAGAGGCGCTGTCTTCATCAAGGTCTTCGGTATAAACAAGCGGGTGAGAAGAGGTGGGAGCATCATAAGCAATAGGTGTAATGACAGTAGGAGAAATACCATTTTCATTTTCTAGACACAAAAACACTTTTCTGATGTGTGAAGTGCAGAACTTTTCTTCCTCTTCAAACTTTTCACCAAAATCATTAAGATGACTATAAGGTTCAACGATTGTTTTTTCTTAACAAGCTCCAGATAAATCTTTACCCAATCGATGGTCTCTAGTAAATCAATCAGACAAAGAATCTTATGCTCGGGTCCAATAGAAGCACAAGTAGCCCTATCAGTATTAATAATAAAATTATGTAACTCAACGGCCTTCTTCATACAACAAATAATAGTCTGAACAAAAAGGTTAGGAGGAGGTAGGGGTTCCCCATAATCCAAATCTGTAGCTTCTTGAAACCACCATGTGGACTAAATCATACAAAAAGGACCTTTGTTAGCTTATGAATCAGATAAAAGGTAAGAGTTTCAGTACTATTCCAACCAAGGAATAGTTGGATTTACACCACCAAGATACAAGAGAGAGTTATAAGACACCACTTAGTTCCTCTTGACAAAGCAAGACTGAAGCTCTTTAAAGCCTTTATTCATAATCCAACAAGGTAAAGTATAGTTGAAAGGTAAAATACAGTACTAGAAAGCACCATAAAGCATAACCACTTTTAGGACGTCCAGCTGATACCTGTCACCATCCCACAAAATAAAACCGCTCAAGTTAGTTTAGTGAGGAAGACAGATTTCATAGCTGAACGACACTTGTTATTCATGTCCAAAGGAAGTTATACTACTTAACAGCTTTGAATAGCATTTTAAAACATAGTCCAATCTTCCCAAACATACAATGTTTTAGCGATAGGCCAAGCCGTTATATCACCGTATCAGGGCGAGTGCCATACTGATCAGCTTACGGTCAATTGTGTTGAATTTCACACGTGTGGACTGTCCACTACATGTACTTGTGATCTCCTAAGGTGTGTAGATGCACCAAGATCAGGACTAGATTGAGATTCAAGATCAATCTTAGATCCTATGGCAAAAACACACTACTACATGCATTCAATCACTTCCAACTCTCACTCACACGTGTGGGAAGTATTCAAAAATAATAATCTAAGTAAAAACAAGTTGCTCTCCTCAAGTAGAGAGAGAAAAAACATCATGAGCTCTCGGGTAGAGAGAGAAAGCTAGAAATCCAATAACTCACAAAATCCATGAAATCACCAAATCAATTAGATTCAAAATGAGGAGTACAATGATACTAGTAGATCCACGAGCTACCACTATGCTTAACTATGATTGGACCATATTTTGTCACCTCTTGATCCTATTGGATCATTGATCCATGCACCTCTTAATTCTATTGGACTATATTCAAGCACACCTCAATTTTCTATTGGACCTCACAAGGTTCCACCTCTAAATTCTATTGGACCTCTTGGAATTCATCAAACAAAAGCTTTACACCTGTCTACACTCTAATTGGCACGTGTTTAGCCTCTTACTCTATTTTGGCTCAATAGTGGCATTACAAGTGAAAATGCATAATTTTCCATCTATGCCAAATTTATTCCTATCAACATCCTACACCTAGATGCTTGATGTAAAAAACATAAGACCCCTATATCTAACATAGATAATCTTTTTCAATTCTTCACACTCCTCCTAAAAAATTATCTATGAAGATTTGAGCATTGATCTTGATATAACTCCAAGATTAGATCTATGCTTGATGAAAGCACTTTTGCTCAAAGGCTTGGTGAGTAGATCGGCAATACAAGAGGACGAGTTGACATGCTCCAAATAGATTTCACCTCCAATAAGCTTTTCTCTCACAAAATGGTGTGCCACTTCTATGTGCTTGCTTCTTGCATGAAATATGGGATTATTGGCAAGAGCTTGGGCCGAGATGTTATCACACTTGATCATTGGTAGATCATCCTCCTTGATGCACTTTAGCTCCATTAATAACCTCTTAATCCAAAGCACTTCTTTGGTAGTTGTAGTAAGTGCTTTGTACTCGGTCTCACATGAAGAGAGGGATATAGTATCTTGCTTTTTGGAAAGCCAAGATATAAGATTGCCTCCAAGAAAGATAGTGTATGCACTAATAGACTTTCGATCCATCTTGTCACTTGCAAAGTCCGAATCCGAGTAGCCAATAATGGATAGATCTTCACTTTTATAGAATAGACCATAATCACAAGATGAAGATACATATCTTAAAATCCTCTTGGCCATCTTCCAATGATAGATCTTAGGATCTTGCATAAATTGACTCAATTTGTGCACACAAAAACTTAGATCGGGCCTAGTAATTGTAAGCCAAATCAAGGAGCCTACAAGACTCCTAAGAAGTGTGATGTCCTCAAAGGATCTTTCATCACTTTTATTAGGATCTTTTACAATTTGCTCCATTGGAGTATCTATGCTCTTAGAATTTTTCATATGGAATTTTTTCAACATAGAGAGAGCATATCTAGATTGGCATATAAAGACATGATTTTCATAAAAATCAATTTCTAGGCCTAGGATGTAATGCATCTCTCCTAGATCTTGCATTTTAAACTCACATCCAAGTGCTAGCTTGGTTTTATCAACTAGCTTGATACAACTTCCACAAAGAATAATGTCATCAACATAAATTAGAAGAATGACATTATTGCTATCAACAAACTTTAGATACATGGAAGGATCATAGTCACTAAGAATAAATCCTAGTGAGATAAGAAAAGATTTAAGTCTTGAATACCATGATCTTGGTGCTTGCTTGAGTCCATAAAGACTTTTGAAGAGCAAGCACACTTTGGACTCATCCTTGATGAATCCTTGAGGTTGTTCCATATAGATCTCCTCCTCAAGATAACCATTTAGAAAATCATTGGATACATCTAATTGGAATACGTTCCACTTGAAAAAACAAGCAAGAGAAATAAGAATTCTTGTTGTCACCATCTTTGCAACAGCTGCAAAGGTCTCCTCATAATCAAGACCATGGATTTGAGCAAATCCTTTGGCACATAATCTTGCTTTATGCTTGTTGATGGTGCCATCATGATTGAACTTGATCCGAAATACCCACTTGCAACCAATCACATGCTTGTTGGATGGAGGATCCACAAGCTCCCAAGTATTGTTGGTGATTAATGCATCATACTCTTGCTTCATGGCATCATACCACTCCTTGGTATTGAGTGCCTCTTGTACATTCTTTGGCTTTTCATGAGAGACACAAAAAACATAATTAGTGGAATCAAGATCCACTTGTTTGCCTTTGTCATCATATGAGAGCCTCCTAGGCTCGGATCTATCTCTCATGGATCTTCTTGGTGAGAAAATCCGAGGAGAGTCTTCTTCAAATCTCGACCCC
This sequence comes from Diphasiastrum complanatum, assembly GCA_029204225.1. Taxonomy (NCBI): domain Eukaryota; kingdom Viridiplantae; phylum Streptophyta; class Lycopodiopsida; order Lycopodiales; family Lycopodiaceae; genus Diphasiastrum; species Diphasiastrum complanatum. The sequence continues at coordinate 20,775,327 of CM055093.1, read as the reverse complement.
ATCACATCATGATTGTCTTCAAGATCAATAATTGATGATGCATCCATAGATTTCTTGACATTACAAGCATTCACATACTCATTTGGATCTAGTTTATAGATGCCACCAAATCTAGATCCTAATGCAAGTATCTCATCATTCTTCTTGATAGTGCAAGTATCAACACTGAATTTTACATCAAGGCCATTATCAAGCAATTGTCCAACACTAATAAGATTCTTGGTAAGCTTAGGTACATAAAGAACTCTAGAGAGAGAAAGAACTTTAGAGGATGCAAGCTTCAAGGGAATGTTCCCTATGCCTTCAATAGGACATTCAAAATCATTTGTAGTGTATATTGATTTCTTGACTCCATCATAAGGTGCAATAGAAGAGAAAGAGTCCTTGGAGCTACACATATGTGAAGAGGCTCCACTATCAATATACCATAGGCCGTCCTTCTTGAAAGGAGTAGATGAGAAACTAGAGACCATAAGAGATCCCTCTCCATCACTTGCAATAGTGTCTTCCTTCTCATTGGTAATATTGGCTTGCTTGAGTTGATTCTTCTTTTTGAAGCAATTGGTGGCATAATGACCTTTCTTGCCACAATAAAAGCACTTGATCTTCTTCTTCTTGAGCTTGAATGATGAAGCATTAGAGGAATCATCTTCCTCCTCATCTTTGTCTTTGGATTTGACTTTTTCCTTGCTTGAGGATTGTTGATGTTGGTTCTTGCTCCTCCCTTTATGCTTATCCTTGGCAAAGAGAGCTTTGCCACCATTATGAGTGAGAGAAAGCTTGTCCATCTCCAAGAGCTTGTACTCTTGTCTTGATTCTTCCAAAATTAGCACACTTTGGAGAGCCTCCAAACTTGGTAGCTCCTCCTTAATGGCATAGGATTGGACAAGGTTATCAAATTCACTTCTCAAGCCATTGAGAATGACTTGAACTAGCTCATTTTGATTGATGGAATCACCAATGCAGCAAGCTCTCTATGAATATCTTTTACTCTCAAAACATAACTAGATGCACTCTCATCACTCTTTTGGCTACTTTGAAAGATTTGATTCCTAAGAATGAGAAGCCTAGAGGTATTCTTAGCTTCATAGATAGTCTTGAGACAATCCCAAGCTTCTTTGGCTGTTGTACAAGTACCTATCTCTCTCAATATCTCATTAGAGACATTCATCTTAATGTAGTGGAGAGCCATCCTAGCTCTCTTTTTGTATTTTTGAACCTCTTGAAGAACTTGTGGTTCTTCTTCAAGGCCAAGAACTATGTCCATCACGTCTTGAAGGATCAAGATGGACTCCATCCTCATTTTCCAAATTGAATAATTTGAAGTCGTCAATCTTTCACTTGGTTCCAACAAGGATGAACCCATTGAAGACATTTGAAGTGAAGAAAACTCAAATGATGAACAATAAATATTGCTACACACTCTCAATAGGATCCAATAATTGAGTACTATCTCCTCCTATGAAAGATCTTGCAACTATTTGTGAATTGATTCTCACTAGCTACTCAAATCTCTCTAAAACAAGATCTATTTCACATCAAATGATGGAGTATAGGAAAAGTTAGGATCAAACACTCTTAGCACATGTGAAGTACTCTAAGAAACCAAATTTGACTCAAATACAATGATATTGCATGAAACAAAATGGCTAAGATCTCAAAATAGTGCCTAGATCACATATAGATGAGATTGGCAAGCATACAACTGTGATTTTGGATCAACCAAGCAATCTCTTGACCAAACCAAATGTGTCCACCTAGGTCTAGGTGCCCTACCTAACCCTCTTCAAAAGCTTATAACTTTTGATTGGCACAACCAAATGGAATGAAACTGATTGCATCAGAAACTAGACAATAATAGCTTCAAAACAAGCTATCAAGCAAGATAAATGGATCAAACATGAGAGAGAACTTTCAAATTGAAATTGGATGTTCCTCACACGTGTCTGAGCACCTGATTCCGTACAGTACCAGGTCAGACCCAATCAATGTCCTTTTGATCTCTTGTGATCCAAGATTGAACAAGATAGCTAGGAAAATTGGCCTTGACAACTTCTAGCTCAAGATTGATGAGATTTTTTTCACTTAGATGGATCAAAATGCATGGTAACCTTAGGTAGGCTCTGATACCATGTTGAATTTCACACGTGTGGACTGTCTACTACATGTACTTGTGATCTCCTAAGGTGTGTAGATGCACCAAGATCAAGACTAGATTGAGATTCAAGATCAATCTTAGATCCTATGGCAAAAACACACTACTACATGCATTCAATCACTTCCAACTCTCACTAACACATGTGGAAAGTATTAAAAAAAAATAATCTAAGTAAAAACAAGCTGCTCTCCTCGGGCAGAGAGAGAAAAAACATCATGAGCTCTCGGGTAGAGAGAGAAAGCTAGAAATCCAATAACTCACAAAATCCATGAAATCACCAAATCAATTAGATTCAAAATGAGGAGTACAATGATACTAGTAGATCCACGAGCTACCACTATGATTAACTATGATTGGACCATATTTTTTCACCTCTTGATCCTATTGGATCATTGATCCATGCACCTCTTAATTCTATTGGACTATATTCAAGCACACCTCAATTTCCTATTGGACCTCACAAGGTTCCACCTCTAAATTCTATTGGACCTCTTGGAATTCATCAAACCAAAGCTTTACACTTGTCTACACTCTAATTGGCACGTGTTTACCCTCTTACTCTATTTTGGCTCAATAGTGGCATTACAAGTGGAAATGCATAATTTGCCATCTATGCCAAATTTATTCCTATTAACATCCTACACCTAGATGCTTGATGTAAAAAACATAAGACCCCTATATCTAACATAGATAATCTTTTTCAATTCTTCACAAATTGGTCCGTATCAGTTCATTTTAATCAAAGAGGAGTATGAAAAGTTTAAACCGTTAGGAGTTTTATTTAGCCAAAAGACTTGGTGTGAACACGTGTGCTGGTATCAGAGCAAATCCATGTTATATTGACCCCCAAGTGACCCTTACGATGCAAGGTATGTCACACACTGCTGTTCATACTCCTGAGCATATCCATGCTTTCCACTTGTATCTCACCAAAGTTCTAAAGTAACACTAATAGAGGAAAGATGAAGTGTTACCCTGAATGTTATATCTGAATGATATAATATCCATGGTATAAGGACACTGTATAGGAAAGATGTCATTGAAATAGAGTAAGAGACTACCAGTGTTTATACTGGGTAGTAGGGCAGATCTGTGCCATTCTACTCCCTTAGTATAAACTATGATTCTTACGCATATCCATGCTGTCTAAGATCATAATACTGGAGTCCTTACTGTTACTTTTAGTGACCAAATCTTATTTCTAGGTATTTTCATTTGATTTGAGTGTGGTCTTATGTCGTTACTTATTTTCAAACAAGGGAAGTCGAAAAGCGGAAAGAAAGAGTGAACTTATGTAGAGTGAATGTATATCATAGTCTTTATGGAACCAAATTAACCATGCTTACCGAAGTTGTGAAAAGTATATTTAAACTCGAAAGGTATACCTGAATGGTTGTAGACGTAGCTTCTTGAGAGACAACCATAGTAGTTTTTTTAAACCGCCTGAGTTCTTATTCTTTTAGAACATAAGAAAGCCAAGAAACTGTGAAGTGAATGTATTGCTTTGAGAAGTTGAAAGTGCTTTACATGACATCTTTTGATTATGTAAGTTAACTTACAACGCAGAGATCCAGTTGGTTGGATACCTTTCAGTATTGAGTAGTCGGTTCAGGAAAGATCCAAGTAGTATTCTGACGAAGTTGGAGCAGTATCAGAAAGCTACAGCATGAGATACCATTAGCTTCATACTATGAGATCACAGAATCTATGAATATGTGTAAAGAGAGCACATAAGTAAGAGTTATGCATGCATGTGTCCATCCTTCCATCGTTGGTTGGAGGAGGCTAAAGAAGTGAAAAATTCTATGAACAGATAGCACAAGTTCATGGTCCATCGTTGGACAGTTAGCCATGCATGAATATATAGTATTATCAATTGAAGAGGAGACCATCCTCCTGTCCATCGCTGGAACAGCAGGGTCTCTATGTGTATATTCAGTGTTTAAATGCGAGTTAAATCAATTCAAGTATTTGTGGGAAAACCTTCTAAGTAAAAAAGGGCTCCATCATGTGTAAGGTTACAGTCAATAAAAACCTTGTAAGTATGAGGTAGCGGTACGTTAGTATCTATCCACGTTTTCTGTTTAATGCAGTAGGGTAAGACTGAACAAAGGAGCATCCATGAGAGAGAGAGAGAGAGAGAGAGAGAGAGAGAGAGAGAGAGAGAGAGAGAGAGAGAGAGAGAGAGAGAGAGAGAGAGAGAGAGAGAGAGAGAGAGAGAGAGAGAGAGAGGCCTTCAGCGCATGGATGAAAACTCTCCTTCACTATGAAGAGATAGTTCAAAATCCTTAAAATGACCTTATTTCCTTGTTCTCATGCCTTTTTTTGTGAAGGTTTCACATGTGTGAAGACCTGCCCAACACCCACAATGATCTTCTAAGGTAATTTGTGATTGCACATAGATTGCATCCTACAATATTCTAAAGCAAGAGCACAATTTCATGCATAATAAATCCACATTCAATTGGCACTCAAAAAAATCAAAGTACATGAAAAAACTAACTACCCAACATGTTTCTAGAGAGATAAAAATAGCCTACTCTCGGATAGAGAGAGGAAGTGAGTAAGCCCTCAAGTAGAGAGAGAATATGAGGAAAAACAATGTGTATCACATAGATTGCTTCACAAAAACTTGTATGTACAATAAGAGAGCACTTCCATATAGGAGTAGCTCGAGATCTAGCATGAGGAATGCTTGAGAATGATTGGACCCCAATGATTGCCTTTCTACATCATGATTGGACCCCTAGATTTGCACCTCTCATCATGATTGGGACCTCGTGATTTTCACCTCACAATTTGATTGGGCCTCATGATTTGCACCACTAAACATGATTGGTCCACATTTAATTCACCTCTTAAAGTGATTGTCCTTGTGATCTATGCCTCTAAATGTGATTGGTCCAAATAGATGCATTTTACTCCTAGCATCATGTGACAAATGTCACTACCTCACTAGATCTCAAGTTTGAGGCCTATTGACTATTCAAACTCAACATGAATGAACTAAAATGATTAGGCCTACCCTCCACATGTGGTAAAATTCTCCACACATGTGAGATTTACATATGTACACCAAATTATAAACTAATCAAGCTAGAATTTGCAAAATCTTCACACTCCTCAAAATTTAGCTTGATTACTATGCTAGTTTCCTCCAAAACTTAAGTAGCTAAGAACAGCTTCTCAAGTAAATCCTTTGGCATGAAATTGATGAGAAAACCAACCAATAAGTCTAAAATTGCAACAACATCACCATAGCCATGACAAGGCTTCTTTGAATGAGAACCATCTCCAAGCATCTTGAGAAGCTTTCCACCACTTGAGCACTTTTTACATTGATTTGTTCCATCCTTGATGCATATGGTTGATCCAGAACCACCTCCTCCTTGAAAATAGCTGAAAATCTATAACGAAATTGACTCAAAAGGATCATAGAGATCCATCATAATGTTACCAAGATCTTGAGAATTAGACACATCAAGATTGGCAAGACTATGAATGCTAAAATAGCAAAAAGTTTGCATCATGTCTTTATGCTTGGACTCCATGCTAATCTTAGATCTCATGAGGCTTAATACTTCATTATGGAGATAAGTGTATTTAGAGGATGATTCACTTACTCTCATAAAAAGATTACAATTTGCCTCAATACATGAAAAAAAGACAATTTTTCACACTATGAGTGAACAAATCACTCTTGTTCTTGCAAGACTCAAGAGCATACATTTGATGAAATAACCATCTATTTTCTAATTGATCTAAAATCAATTTCAAACCAATAAGTTCTCAAGAGAGACATCATACTCAACTAGTATGGCTTTACTCCAATTTTGAGATGCAAGAGTCTCACTAAAGCAAATTGATTCATCAAATGAGAGAAGCAAGCAATAGATGTATACCACTTGAAATGTGATCCTCTTTCCCTTGACATGTGAACGACATCAGCTTAACCATGTCTCTTGATATTCTTCTTGGAATCATAATTTGAAAAGAAGGACTCTCCTCCTCAGTCCTTGGCACACTTGAACCTTGAGATGGCTCCTCAAGATCATCTTCTTGGTGCTCCTCCTTGATCCTTGAAGTCTCTTTGACATCACCACCATTTGCAACACTTTCAATCACATAAAAAACATGATATTTGATGTGAACATAAGAGTCATCATCCATGGAATTGAGATTCTCCTCTTGAGAAATGAGCTCTCCCTTGGCTTCCTTCACTTCCAACATGCATTAGGGGAAACCTCAACTCAAAAAGGGCCCTATAAGAAACTCGAATTTAGTGAGAGAATGACTAGAGAGAGAAAGTAAAAACGGTAAGATTTGTTGTCGTTTTTCTAGCTTTCGGTGCTGCTTGTCGTCTAACTGGTGTGGTTAACTCATGACAACTCAAACGAAATAAACACGCCGCCTAAGCACATAGTCGACTAAGCACACGCCGCCTAAGCTATCAGCAGCGGGAGGAGAAGGAGAGGATAATTTTATTCACACTCTCAAGAAGATATCAGTAGCGGGAGGAGAAGGAGAGGATAATTTTTTGGTGTTCTCTCCAAAAATCTTTAAAAACATTTGAAAGGTAGATTATATAACATGCATGTTTATTGATTTACAAGCTTGTTTTGGTTTCGTGTGAATCGTTTTTCTCATTATATGATTTAGTTTGCTTGATTTTGAAATAATGGAAAAGTTTGATCTTCATATTGTGCTCCCACTCGATTGTGCTCCAATTTATAAGAGAAACACCAAAGCTGGTCAAATTAATGAGACTTGTAAGAAAGAACTTAGAGAAAAAAAATTGTAGAAATATTGATTTGTGGAGTTGGATCAATTTATCCCAAAGATCCAAGTACAAGATGTTTTTTAGACTTTCAAACTACTGGCAGTTATTGAATTTTGTGTGCAATGGACATAGTGGATTGTTGGGATACTGTCAAAAGTTGAGCCAATACGGGATGTATGAAACAATGAAGCGAACACAAGTATTGGAGTATTTGTTGAATCAAACAAACAATTAGAAGACAATACTTTAAGAAAATTTGCAGAAACAAATATACAAGAATACGACATTGAGCTCCAATATATCAGAATTGAAAACTATTATTACTGATCTTCAAATATCCAATCAAGTTATGTTGAGAGACGTTGAGAATTTTAAAAGAGAAATCTTGAGTGCTATTGTTGAAGGCGAAGTTCTCAGCAGAAAATTAAATATAAGAAAACGCAAATGACTTCCAAAAAAAGACATAGATGATCTGTCTTCAAGAAGTGGAAACAAGAAGAAAAGGATTCAAGCATTCAAGTAAGTATTAATTAGAAGAACAAATGACATGCTTGCTAAGTTTTTATGTGTTTGTTTTTCTAATGCTTGCTAATTTAATTATTTATTATGTCTTGCAGATCATCTTTGGTGACAAGAGAACATTATAAAGATTCTACGAGTATTGGAAAATCTTTGGGTTCCATATTGTCATCAAAAACTATAAAAGAAATGTTAAAGAATTCTCGTTATGACAGAATTAAGAATGATATTGTTGTTGATATTCCCAAAATTCACATCCATATAGTGAAATTGGTCTAGTTATATATTGGGATTAGCCCCTAACTAGTATAACCTTAGGTGCTAGGCCATTATCATTGAGGGCATGACCTTATGGGACCCAAGTCCCCTAAGTTGCCCTAATCTCTAGAAGGTTCCACTAAGGGCCTCTAGATAGTATATATAGAGCTGTCAGAGTCTTTCATCCTTAGAGGATGATATTGATCTCTCTCTTTAGTCTCCTTGAGCATTCTCTTTGCCGCTTTCTAGGGTTTGTTCCTGCTAAGAGAGAGTTTAGGTAATAGGGAGTGAGTTTTGAAACTTTGAAGTAGCTGAATTTTTGTTAAGCATTCAAAGCATTCAACATGTCTTGGATGCAAGAGATATCTAGGGAGCATGTGATGATTCAGGAATTAGTCGTAAAGCATATACTCTATTGTTTGAAATTGTACAGGAAGCCTTTGCACATGTGAAGATTCGAAAGCTACCTCTTCCTCGTCCATTTAGAGTAGAAAAAACAAGATATTGTCTTAATGAGAGTATGAGTATGCTTATAGGTGAGCCATTTCATATCAAGAAATTGTATACATGTGAGAGTGGAACATTGGAATACAATGAGTCCAACAATTTATTTTTGGATGTTAACAAAGTAGTGGCATACATGATTAAATATTACAAAATATTTGAAAGAGAAGTCCAAGGAAAATTGATATTGGTTATTAAACTTGATGAGTTTGAAATTGTTAAGGGACAAAAATTGGAACGAGTAAGTATCACCTTTATGAACAGAGCATTGAACAATACTGAAAATGATGCAGATGATTTCTCATTTAGTGTTCAATCAGAGAATGAAATATGGTGGTTAGCAGCATTTCAGGTATATTTCAATTTTACTTAGTATTGTATTTTATTACCTAAGTTGCTGATGTCAATATTCGTAACTTTGTATGTGTTTGTTACTTTTCAGGTTTTAAAAGAATACCATGCTATCTTGTCGTGGATTTTTTCAACATCAAATTATGCAAAGATTATTGAAGAGCATATGGGTGGAAACAAAATATATGTGCCAAACTATGGCACGTTTCAAATTTTATGGCATCTTGTAGGTGATTTAAAGACACTGAAATGTATGTATAATGTTTCGCATGGGGCAAATACTAAACACCTTTGTTTGTATTGTATGAAGAATTGTAAATACTTGAATTTGACAAGATCACGAGTTGGTCCAACAAGAGATCGAGAGGATCCGGACTTTAGACTTGTGTTGGCAATTCAATTGATCAATGTTCACATATGCACATTGCATGCTGAGGTATGAATTATTGAGAAATTGATTTACAATCATATTTTGTATGTTTGGAATACCAAACCTAAATCGGCTTCTAAAATTGGAATTGAGAGATTAGAGCAAGTACTTTCAAAAGCAGGTTTGCACAAGGGGAATGTAAAAATAGAAAAAAGTGAAAAACTATCAGGTAAATCAGGAACCGTTCCGAACAAGCCATCTGTTGGAGGTGCAAAAGCTAAAAGGTTTTTATCCAATCACACTGGAAAGTCTTCTACCGTGACATACAATGTTTGGAAAGACATTGTTGCAGCATCAAAAAAATTTGAAGAGACGGGCAACACAAGATTAAAAAAAGCTGCAGTATGGCAAAATCTCGACAATTTGATTGGCATGTTGCAAAAATAAAAGTTATCTGAAATTGACATTGCAAATTTACAAAAATATTGTGAGATATTTGTCAAATTGGTAGCAGAATGTTGGGGAGAGAATCATGTTACACACTATATGGTAACGCACTATTTGTTTTTGTACAAAAATTGTTCTGCAACGTCATATATTTGATTTCTGATATATGTATTTTACTGGTTGCAGCACATTCTATTACATCACACCACATTTTTTGCAAAAGAATATGGAAGTATGAGCATATGGTCTTCTCAAGGTATGGAGAAATCGCATTGGCAAGCAAGAGGAGCTTTTCATCGAGCAACTAACCATGGAGGATATAATTCAAATGGATGCTACTTATATCAATTATTTCAATGGTTCTACAGAAGAGCACAGTTTAGATATCAAACCAAATATTCAACAAATCTCATTTCATTCAAAAAGGCATTTCAACATCTGAGGAGAAATAGTTCAACTTTATCATTGTAATAGAAAAACAATTAAAATACTACATATCTTCATCGGTATCAAAGGTCAGCTGAGCAGTATGGTCATGAAGAAATTGTCTCCTCTCATATGGATCCAGATGCTCAATTGATCTTCTTTTGCTCAACTCTATGTAACTTGCGTACACTGCTAAAGCAGATGATCTTCTGGGTACATTTTCATAAACATAACCCAATATATTGATAGCTATATCCCTCTTCACAAAAATGACTTTGTATGTATTGGTAGGATATCTTTGTCCATCACAAAAATAGGACAATGCCTTTATTGTTATTACTATAGTTCCTGCTTGTGAATAAAAGTTGTCATGTTGAATACAAATTTCATTTTGTACAAAGTATTTCTAATAATGGCACAATGTTGAATCCTTATGGCCAACAACATAGCAAAATCATCAACTTCAATTGTGTCCAGCAATATAAATACGAAAATTTGTAATCAGTTAAATTTTCAGATGGATTTTCATTGAATACAATGCTAAATATGATTATAATGGAATAAGAAAATAAAAATTACCATGTCATGCTGATCATACTCCAACAATCCTTTTCCACGCAAGTCATGCCCAGCAAGAAATGTATCCTCAGAAAAACCGTATTGCTCTGGAGGATGATATCTTTTTTGAAACTCAATGAACTCCTCTTCACTAGGAGCATTTGCGCCATAGGCTAGACATTATTGCCTTGTAATTTGTAAGGCCTACTCTCCAGACTTCCAACCACCTTCATCTTGATAGTCAATCTCTTCAATTACAATGCATTGGCTAGTACAAATAGGATCTCGTCCTCTCTCATGTCGAACACATCCCCAATATCATTCAATGATAAATATGGCAGGATATTCATATGGTATACAGGAATGTCGAGCAGTGTCTTCCTTTTATCGTGTTCTTCTACACCTGATGTAGAAGATATTACCATCGCCTGTGACAGAGCAAGGTCATACATCGAAGCCAACCTAGCCTCTTCCTCATCACCCAATACTTCTTCTTCTAAATTTTTGTCCACATCGATAGTAAATTTGTGAGTAGATGTTCTACTTGAAGAACCAACACCAATTGATCTGGAAGATTGGCCTTCATCAGGTATTAACGTAGATATGAAGAAAACAAAAGCTATGCCCTCAGCTATAAACCTGCATGATCTCCTATGGGATTCACAATATTGTACCACCTTCAGGCTCTCGTCAAGCTTGGTAAACTTCCTATCATGCTTGTGCTTGGCTTCAGGCCAACTATCAGTTCATGGAAATGAATAAACTTCAGGCCATCAATAACAAGAGATAATTCGAGGATGCTAGTCCGAAACTTTTCGAATAATTATAATAGGTGATACTTGTGCTCAAGCACAAATCTATCGACATCAAATTTAAGACAAAAAAGCGATGAAAAGTACTCAGTCCTGTCTAGAACACTAGCTCAGAGAGAAATTTATGCAGCTTGTCAAATTCCATATCGAAAATGACAGACAACACTGAATATTGGATATCGCAAGCACGCGAGGAATGGAGACAATTCGGATCGACAGAGAGACTGTCGCGTGGCAACGATATCAGGCAAAATAGAATGTAACAATATCGCAGGCACGCGACGGTGTGCTAGAACAATAGAGAAAAGTAGCAGCGTCGCGTCGTAGCGATATTCGACAGCTGAAACGAATATCCGATATCGCAGGCACTCGAGGGAGTGATGGCAAATAAAATCGAACGCAGTGGACTCACGTGGTTGCGATATTGCCTTGACGATCTCTGAATAGCAAAATGTTTTATGGCGCTGTTTAGCCCTTATATAGATCCCGCAGATTCATCGCAGCCGTTCGAACATCACCGTTAGATATGTGACACTTTTGAGATACGTCAAGTCCTGTAATGCGTGCGAAGCATTTATGTGAAATTTCGGCCAAATTCATAGGTGACACATGGGGGGTTGAAAAGAGGACACATGTATTCGCACGTGTAGAGGAATTATTAACAAAACACACGAATCAGAATTTGGCACATGTGTGGTTGAAAATATGACACGTGTATTTGCATGTGTAGAGCAATCATTAATAGGACACACCAATTAGAAATTGGCACGTGGCATCTTTACATTTAATGCATGAAAAATCTCTCTCTATATAAGCAGAGACCGCGAACGAAAACCATTTGGCTACCAGATTCCTGAATTGTTCCTTGCTCTCTCTCACAAAAACTCGATATCGGAGCCGCGCGATGATCAACAGTATTTTTGAGACTTTTGCTTGCTTCTCGCGCCGCAGCGGTATTGGAATCTATTGGGCTGATATCGGAGCCGCGCGAGGATCTGCTTTCGAGTAACTCATCTACGACCTAGTCACGTGCCTGCGATATCGGAAGCAATGGCAAGGACTAAACAGACCGCGCGTCCAAAGTCTATTGTCCCGTCTGCTGGTCAAGCCACATTATTCTTGCATTTTGCAGCTGCTCGACCTCGTGCTAGGGGAACTGGCAAAAAACCCCGCCCATGGCTCAGAGATATCAGGAGGTTACAGAAGTCCATGAACCTTCTGATACCGAAAGCTCACTTCAACCGAATAGTGGGGGTATGTGACAAGGTCTTTGTCCGTGGATGTCAGATGGTGCGTGACTGCAATTGAAGCATTGCATACAACCTATGAAGATTATCAGATTAGGTTTTTTGAGGATTTGTGCTTGCTGCTGTACACGCAAAGCGGGTGACTATCATGCCCAAGGATATGGAGATTGTGTTTAGGCTGAGGAATCAGTACGAGTAGGTATTCAAGGCACCTCCACCTCCCCGACCAGCTCCCAGGGTTAGTGAGGTCAGGAACCAGGGCCAAAAAAAGCCAATTCAAGCCAGTTGAAGACCAACCAACTCATGATCAAGCTGGGCCGTCTAGGGTGGAACCTGAAGAATCCCCCTCTCCTCCACCTCCGTCTAAAAGAAGATTAGTACTATCAGATGAAACCGTGCAGATGATAGGCCAAACCCAATTGATTCTTGATACAGTGAAAGGTCAAGAGGGTCTTCCTGTCACTCCTGGTCTAAATTTTTTAGTAGATTACTCTTCTGATAGTGACCAGTCTTTGGATGTGCCAAGACGCACCACAAAGGATCTGGATAGATATGTAACAAAATCAATTGCTCTTTTTCCTGATAGCCCATCTCAATCCATAGGAACTATATATAAAAATTTAGCTGTTCAATATCCGGTCGATCCCATGCTGACATTTTTTTATTCTGAGTGATATATAATTTTTGACGAGTATATAGCTAAAAAAAATAGATAAATTAGGTGGTCGCTTTGTATTCAATATATATTCGACCTTATATATGAATTATTTTAATCCCGTTATTTGTAAGGAGTTATTGAATAAGTCTTCGGACCTCACAGACCCAGATGTCGAAGCTGGACTCAATTATTGGGGAGTTGTATAAAAGCGACAGTGTTCCTGGTGTTTTTGTGCTTACTCAATTTTTTTGTCACCTGCTTAAGGACGAGCAATCAGCTGCATCATGTTTACGACATATGTCATGCAACTCCGAAATTTTTGCTGTACCATACTGTCAAAAGTATGTATTGTTTAATTTGAGTTGTGTGTATTGTTTTATTATATGCTTTATTTGTATTTTTTTCATTTACATATCATTGACTATTTGGTTGATTACAGTCATCACTGGTCTGTACATATTATATCACTAAGAGTGGATGAAGTTGGTTTGTGTAATCCAAAGGTGCTGAGAATGAACTCTTTGAGATCAACACACCTCAATGTCGACATTGAGATGTACAAAAGCATGATCATTTATTTTCCAACAAAGGCCCTGTGTGTAGCAAGGCACATAGAGATAATAGACGCACAGGTAACCAATTTTTCAGCTACTCTTTTTGTGATGCAAATTGCCATATAAAAAAAATGTAAAACTAACATTCTGTATTTTGATTCTCAGTCCTCTCAGCAAGTTGACTCATTCAGTTGTGGCTGGTATGTCATTAAAAATGTAAAATGCTTTATGGAATGGTTCATTAGCCAAGGGGAAAATGTTGATATACGTTAGGTAATTTGGATTTGGATGTACACTGATTTTATTTATATGATTTTTTACTTTTGTATATTCGTCTAACTTGTCTATTGTTGATGATTTGCAGTTCACCTGTCCGAAATTCACACGAAATGACATATTTGAATTTCGACAAAAGATGCTTAAGATTTTTCTCTCTAATGCAACATCGGTGACAATGGATCAAGAAGCTGGGGAGCTTACACTTGAAAGAGCTCATGGAAAAGAAATTTATATAAATAAATAGATAAACGGTCTTATTGAAAGGCCAATACAAAAATATGTACTTCAAAAATTTACATTCAATGTGTACAAATGATGACCCTTTTGGGTCTTTTGATATTCAATTGTTGCATTTCCATCATTTGATATTCTATTGTTGCTATTTCAATTCTTCATTTCACTTTTCTTGAACTTGCACATGAAAACAATGGAATTACATTTATCAATAAACAATGTGGGTTAATATAAAAGGAGCCAAAAGTTAGCAATGTAAAATTTCACAAAGAAAGTTAAGCTCACCAATACTGTAGATTTACTAATTCATCAAAGCTTTAATTTGTTTCGACAATTTCTATGCTTGACAATAAATCTTTGCATGGGATATGATCTTCTTGCCTTGCTCTAATCTGCATTAACATTGCAAATGATCTATCAATAAATCATTGTTAATAAATAACAGTATAACAATTATATAACAGACTATTTAATACAAAAACGTACCATTCTTTCATTTACTCGAAAACCATAGCTTTGAGGTATGTCAAATTGGAGCATTGTAATTTCCGATCGTATATATTTTAGACTCAAGTCCTCCTCCACTTCAATTGTCGCAATAACAACCTCATTTTGCTTCACCTCTATTTGCATTTGCTCTTGATGGTTCACACTTTTGGAAAGGAAGAATTTTAGAGTTCAAAGTTTCAAAGGGAGGTCAATCCATTTCAGAAGTCTTGATTCAACATGTGTATATGCACAATGAAGTTATGGTGGAGGATGTCAATCTCGTAGATCGACTCAAATGCAATTGTATGTGATGCAACTTACGCTGGTTTTTCTATGTTAATGATCCACATTCATTATTGTGATATATTTGTGTTAAAATAGAATATTGTCTTTTGCAGACTTGTATCCATCGAGCATAAGCGAATGGCAACCAGTACAATCACTTGCAGGCATCATAGACGTCATTCATTCTGATATCGGTTTACTCCAGTATAAGCATCGTCCTTTAAAGGCACTTTTGGATTCTAGCATTTTTTTTTACGATTCTCTTTACATACCATGCAAAAATGGTTTGAATGGCAAACTAGAAATACCTCTACCACCATTTTTAAGTGAGGAATGGGTTCCCCCCATTTCTACCATAGCATAAAGTTTTAGATCGAAGTTTTTTATGGACATTCAAAACTGCATGAAATGTAGCACAGGTTCAAAAACCAATAGACTATATTGGTATTTACCATTTGCAATTTTTGTAGATTGTTTTGCTAGATGTAATGTTCGTAAAACAGCTACAATGTTCATTGCGAAGGATTTAACTGATGAAATGATATCAGAACTCCTTAATAATCATTGGGATGTGAAAACTTCGATATCCATATTTGATTTCTTTCTTTTGCGAAATGCACCTTTTGATGAGGGATGCATCACAACCCATTGAAACTTTCTGTATGTGCATGGTATCTATAACCCTTCAGAATCCCCTTCATTACAAACAGTGACCGAATTGATCGCACTACGCGGTCTTCGATTGCAAGCGGCCATTGAATAACAGTGCAAGATACAAAACGATTGATAATGTACAAAATGATTGATAACTTCAGTTAGTTGAACCATCCATGCAAGTTAGTTTAACTTCAGTTAGTTAAACTCGGGCAGTCTTTTCCCGACGGGCAACAATATATTATCCAATCACATATCTAGACTCATCCCGGTGGGAGTTTTGAACTGACTAAAAATATGCCCAAAAAATTGTAAAAAAAATTTGTCCGGCAAACACCGTTACCGTCCTGCACACATGTAAAAATATTATTGGGACATGTGGACGTTGAATAGTTGAAAAGTCAAAAAAAGTATCTTTACAAAGGGCCCTTATAGCGCTTGGACCTCCCCTAATGTGATTAGTTCTCACACAAATATTAAGCTTGAAGAGCCTACCATCTCTAATCCCTTTTGCAATGACTTTCTCTCCTTTGATGATAAAGCAAACATTGCAATCAAACTTCAACTAATTGACTCACACTCAGTACATTTCTAGAAGATGAAGGGACATACAACACATTTTCAAGCTTTGCTTTCTTCCTTGACTCAAGCCAAATAGGAATGGTTCCTATTCCATAAATCACATATTCAACACCATTTGAAACATGAATGGACTCCTTAGAACTTGAATATGATGTGATTGAAGAAAAATACCCCCTTTTGCAAGTGATATGTGATTTTGTCCCAATATCAATCCACCAAGAATTTTCCTCTATAGAAATTGTTGGTGCATCCATGCATGCCATGAGGACTCCTCCTTAATGAAGCCATCTCCACCTTGATTTCTGTAGCATAGTTGCCTTTTATTTTGCTTTCCTTCATCCTTTTTCATCTTATAGCACTTGAAGGCCAAATGCCCCATCTTGCCACAATAGTAGCACCTTGATTTGGACTTTCCATTTGCCTCCATTGATGCCATGGAAGGAAGTACTTGTACACAAAGTACGAACATGTGAAATGATTCTTCAAAGTGATTTTGTGACACTCAAGACACTAGATTTGAACGCATAAAAAAACTAGAAAGATCTACAAAAGATCTAGATCACAAATCTAAAAATCAGTATTCACCCAAAAACCTAGTCACCTAGGAAAATGGACCTTGCCTATATTACAAAGATTAAGGCTCACTAAATTTGAATCAAATCAGACCCAATCACCCCTATTTGTCTCAAACAAGACCAATGACTCTAACTCTTGAGAGTTGAAATGGATTTGAAAATATTTGATTACAAACAATGTCCTAGTTTTCCACCAATCTTGACTTGATCACTCATAACTTGATATTCTTGGACAAACAAGCCTTGACTATTTTCACTCAAATTTTTTGTTTCTCTCTCTATAATAATGATACTTGAAAGTGAATTCAATTCCTTATGAGATCTTGCAAACACAATGTGAAATCAATCTCACAACCAATGTCAATCTCTCCATGTATCTAGATCTTGCCTCACACCAAAGATAAAGAACTCCAAGACTTTGAGCCAACTCCCTCCATGAGATTCAAAAACACTTTAAATAGCTTAAGGAATCCACAAACAAATTAAATGGATTTTTGTGAAACTATGTGGCTATGGCACCAAAATCTCATCTAGATCACACAAACTAGATTGACAATGCAAAATCATGAATTTTTGATGATCTAAGCTAGATATGAGCAATCCTTGGCATGTCTCACCAGGTTGGGTGCCCTACCCACCTTCATTTGAAAGCCTATAGCTCTTTCAAGAAAGTCATTTTCTCTTGAAAACAATTGCATCACAAACTAGACTTCACTAGCTTTCCAGCAAGCAATCATACACTAGATTTGGATCTACTTTGGAGAAACACCAACCATTCAAATTTTGGTGATCTCACATGTGCTTGAGCGCCTCAGTCCGTACAGTACCCAACATGGATCAATTTATCATGATTTTGATCCCTTTTGATCTCAAAATCCACTTGATTGCAAACTATGTTCAAACTAGCTCTCAAAACCTTATTTTTTCAATCAATTTTCACATCAAGCTTAATACATTCAATCCACCCACCATCCTTGGGATGGATTTGAAATGTCAAAAAATGTGATGCTTCTCTCTCACTAAGATGTGTGCTTCAAAGAGCTAGATCCACTTGATAAGATCTTGATCACAGAGGAGAGACCAATCTCTCCACCAATGCCAATCAACTTGAGTTACTAGATCTTGCCTTTCACAAAAGAAGGAACTCCAAGATAATTTGGATCACACACCAAACACAAGTTTCACACACCTCTATGAATCTATTTCAAGCCAAAAAAAACACTAAAGAACAATGAGTAGGAGTGAGACAATGTGACTAGGATCTCAAAATCTCAATCTAAAACTCTCAAAACCTAGATTGACAATGTAAACTTGAGTTTTTTGAAGCAACAACTAAGATTTGGTGCTCTTTGGAAAAGTCACCAGGTTGGGTGCCCAACCTATCTCGAAACAAATGCATTGCAATAATTTGATCTGTAGTGAACCAATTTATTTGAGATCTCTTGCACCTAAATCTACACTCAAATAGCTCTCCAACAAGTATTTACTTACACGATAGAGAGAGAAAGAAAGTGACCCCTCAAGTACAAAGAGAATATGAGGAAAAACAATGTGTATCACATAGATTGCTTCACAAAAACTTGTATGTACAATAAGAGAGCACTTCCATACAAGACTAGCTTGAGATCTAGCATGAGGAATGCTTGAGAATGATTGGATCCCATTGATTGTCTTTCTACATCATGATTAGACCCCTAGATTTGCACACCTCATCATGATTGGACCTCATAATTTTCACCTCACAATTTGATTGGACATCATGATGCATCTCTTAAAGTGATTGGCCTTGTGATCTATGCCTCTAAATGTGATTGGGCCAATTACACACATTTTAATCCTAACATCATGTGACAAATGTCACTATCTGACTAGATCTCAAGTTTAAGGCCTATTGACTATTCAAACTCAACATAAATGAACTAAAATGATTAGGCCTATCCTCCACATGTGGGAACATGCTCCACACATTTGAGATTTACATATGTACATCAAAGTATAAACTAATCAAGCTAGATTTTACAAAATCTTCACATTTTTGACCAAATGAAGGACAATGACTTCCAAACAAAGGGCACCTTGACTACATCTACAAGTACAGTATCCAAAAATAGAGTGTGCTAACCGTGGAGAAAGAGTCAAAAAAATGTGGCATGTCATAATTACGAGTTTCTAACATCACCATTTTTCTCAAAATGATCTTTCTAGCCTATGGCTGATGGCGAATTTGAATGAGTCCATTTTGGGTGAAGCTAGTAAGTTGGATGGCATTTCCAATACAATATATGGAAATTCAAGATGAAAAGTATTCTAATGAAGGGAAAACTTTGGGATATCGTGTCTGGAGCCGAACCACTACATCGGTGGATATAAGCGCCCTAATAAATTTGTCAATGAAAGATCACATAATCGTGCACATAAATGATGTTGCTATGGCAAGACATTCTTGGGAAGCATTGAGAACTCAATATCAAACTGTGAATCCTTCATGCATGATCAAATATGAACACCATTCAAAAGGAAGCAATGAAAGTGGGGGATCTTTCTTGACATGTATCAAGACTAGCTTACGACTATTGGAGAGCCGATCAGGGCTGTGGAACTTTTGCACACTACAATGAGTAGTTTAACAAAAAGCTTGAAAATATTTGTAAGTGGCATCACATTAACGGAGAGACTTTCAACTTTCGAAGATTTGCACAAGAAGATCTTATTACATGAGGAGCAAAGGTAAGAAGTCGTTAAATTGCAGCATGCCACATCAGGCCACATTCGAAGACCGGCCATTGCTAGCTCAAGCAAATAGAAGGGTTGGAAGTGAATTCCAAAAAAGGGTAAAGATGACAAAGTCCAAGGAGAGTCATCTTTGAAATTGAAAAAGAAAAAGAGCAAATGTTATTATTGCCACAAACATGGTTGTTGGGCTAAAGAATGCTATAAAAATAAAGCAAACATCAAATAGGAAAAAGTAAAGTAGCAAAAAAATTTAGTGAAGTTATTTCACAGTTTTTTTTCTCTCTCTAAGCTTCTAGATGGTTGGGCTAATCTTTATCGAGCCCCATTTCTTATACGTATTGTACTTATTTCTATGTTATGGTAGTTAGTACAATTGGGCTTAGTAGTTTGCTAAAGAGCTTATTTTCTTCTTGTAATTTATCTATGTGGTTAATCGATTAAATCGATTTGGATTCTTGAACTAGTGGTGCATTCTAGCTTTTGACTAGTCTTCACCACTATTGATTTGTGGGATTTGTGCTATATCTTTGTTTTAGATCCATTGAGATTTATTCATTTGGTTCTTCTCTCATGAATTTTAACAATTGCACGACATAATTTATGACATTCAAAACTGTGCAACAACTTCCAATTTTACATCTTATACCATTAGGTTATGTGTGACTTTTATTTATATACAACATCTCAAAGATATGAGTAGATTCATTGAAAAATTAATTAATTATCAATATGAAGGTGCCCCCAGTTAGGATTAGCTTTGTGAATTTGTAAGCTAATGAACAAAAATGAAATGTATGTAAGAAGTTGCTTGCTTCTTGATATTGGCCATTTTATCATCACATCAACAGACAATTGATTTGTCAAAGATTCACTTTCCATTCTACTCCAATGTTCATTGGGGTTCACGGTCTTAGCTTTTCAATACAAGTCCATCTCATTCATGCACTTGCAAAAACTAATGTATCTTATATTTACTCTTCAAGTCACGGGTAAGAAAATAACAAGAGGTCGTCTTTGGGATTTGTTAATTATGAAGTGAGATAAACTATCATTCAAATTGAAGCTCCCAAATTTCAGAAAATACCTGTTGCAAATGGCATTAGCTTCACAGCTGGTTCTAAAGCACGTGATGGTCATGATCTTCCTTTTTTATAATCAAAACGAGGGGAGTTTTTGGGTCAAACACGTGTATAGTTGCAGCGAAACGCGTTCGCTGGGTTCGCGTTTCGTGAACCGCGATTCTCTGAAACGCGTTTCAAAACGTGAAACGTGATGAAAAAAAATAGCTTATGGCTGAAAATTTTTTAGGGGACCAATGGTCTAGCGTTTTGCCTCTTAAAAGTGCAGTAGATAGGGCACAAACAGATCTTATTTTCAGTAGCTATTTGGTTGTTATGCTCTGGTTCTCAATAAATGTTATTGCTACAATTTAAGCTATCAACTCTATGGATGATGATCACTTTTGCAATCATTTCACTGGAGAGGTGAGTGCAATGTGCATACAGTTGGGGGCATAAATATTGGGCCCTTATCGGCGCACATGTGGACCCCGATTTTTATCTAGGGGGGTGCAGGGGGGCAGCGTCCCCCCTGCTACTGTCGCCGGGGGCGTCCAGGGGGGGGCAGCGCCCCACGAAGCAAAAAGTGATGTACAATTGCTCTACAGTTCTTTGTCTCTGTCCCACTGGAACCATCTGTGATCGTAACGAACAGGCTAGAGGTTAGTTTTGAATTTTTATCCTTGGCAGAACCCAACATGGATTAATGCACCTGAACTGGACCATCATGTACCCGAAACATTCGGCAAACTACACAGATGTAATGCTCTTAATTAGAGCTTTCATCTGATACCCATATTGCCCAAAAAGAAAAAACACACGTTTCTGAGCGTTTCTACCAGAAACCCGAAATGCGTTTCTGGATCACATTTCTGCATGCGTTTTGAGAATCGTAGTGCAACTATGTGTGTAACCATGATCATCAGTTTCGAAAACTATTGAATACAATCCACCACCTATAGGTAGATCAACTTCTTGTCACGTCCTCTGAAACCCCAAGCATGACAAGGAACGTGCCAAAAAGCGATAAATGAAGCAAAAGTAGGCAGAGACTGCGAACCTACCTGATGTTCATTAGAAAAAACACGTTTTGTTTTGGTCAATAACAGAACGCCATTCTGGAACGCATTCCATTCCGGAGTGGCAACTATGAAACTAAAACTTGATGTTTAGGTTCATAGAGCTTTCAGAAAAGCAAGCCTAAAATAATACATAAAGTGCATAAAAGGGAAAATTAAGCTTATTGATAAGACAACAAATGGGTAATGATATAGGTTAGATAAACCTGTGATTCTAGTGCTTGTTTCTGCAATAGTGCTTGTTTCTTGGGAAAAATAAGGCCCATGCTCAATCCATGTACTTATTTACAAAAGGAATTCTACCACCAACCAGACACCTGTATTACCTAAGTAATGAAGATGCCTCAAAGAGCTCTATCGTGCTTGCCAAACATGCTCCTTAGGAAGAGCCTAGCACTTTTAACAAATAAACAATTTGAATGATGAGTGAACAAGAACTGAGACCAGCTGCTAGTATCTGATTTAAGCAAACCTCTATGTTAAAACAAAAAATTCCATCATACTAGCTGTTTTGAAGCATCTTGGTAAGACGTGAAAGAGTGTTGCTTGCAACTCTATTTGAAGGGTCTCTCTTGACTACCTCCCTCAAGTCTGCCACTCCAAGCTTGTACTTTTCCATGTTCTCGTACAGAAAAGCACGCTGCAGAAGTACTTCCGTGTCTGATGGATTCATTTCAAGTACCTAGCACAGTCAAACATAAAAAAGACATTCTTACTATGAACAGGCTACAAATCTAGTAAACTGCCATGAACTGAACTACAAATTGCAAGGGTTAGTGTTTCTGCACAGAAAAAAAAGAGAAATTGATTGTTTAAAATTGATTTTAAAAAAGGGTTGAAATGTGCTGAACTGTGCGTGCACAAGAGAGAGAGAGAGAGAGAGAGAGAGAGAGAGAGAGAGGGGGGGGGGGGGGGGGGGGGTGTTTGCGCAAACAACGATCATAGAGCAATCTCCAACTAAAAACATGGTATGAACAACATTCACAGCCAGAAGTACTCAAAGATCTCCTACAAAGGACTCTTAAAAGCAAAGTAATCGATTGTACATTTCCTGTAGGCTATGACAGACCACATTTATGCTAGTCTTGAGGCCCTTAAGTGAACCTTCCCACTACCCAGGAAGCTACCAGTAGGGTAAGGGGTAAGATCCCATAAAGTTACCCAAAGTCTACTGTCATGTACCCAAGATCATTTACATGCATTATTTATACGATTTAGCATCCAATTGCAGAGAAAACAACATTTGCAATTGCACACCGTGTTGGTTTTCACGACTTTCTGATGTTATGAGACATGCATGTACATTGGACACTATCTCTTATTGCTACTTGCATTCATGTGATGTCCAACTGATTAGATTCTATTTGGGGAATCCTCTACTCCTTTTAGATGACATTTTTCGTCCATATGGCTGCATGCTACATATTTCCTTACAACAACACTGTTATCATACTCATTAATCATGATGCACATTTGGCATTTTTGTCGTACAATTTACTTCAGCTAAATCCTTTGCATGTATACTTTCTAGCTAGCATTTTTCATTTCATGATTTACTATACAAAGTTTTGCGGCAACAACTTCAATACATGCATTTCTTGGGGTGTTGAATCTTCCCTTAATTTCTAGATGATTCTGAGCTGTTCCAATATCTTCTCAACATAGTGTAAATTGTGATTGCCATACCAACACAGCAATAGATAGCCAAGATCATAAAATGATTGCCATACCAACATGGCAATAGATCCCTCAATGATTGGTAATAGCCAACATTACGAATAACAAGGCATCTTTGAATGAAAGGATAAAGGGAATATATTGCCAAATTTATGGGATGAACCTACATTGCAATACATTTATCGGACAAAAAGAGACACATTGTTCCCTATAAACCACCCGAGTGTACCAAACAACCAAGAACACCATGTAAAAGTATCAATATGTATTTGATGCCAACAGCATGGCTGCATGGAGTGAAAATGCCGCTACCAAATACCAATACTAGTCTGCCAATGTGTACCATAGAAACTCTCCTCCCACATCCATAGAGGAAGACTACGACCAAATGCCCACAACAAGATGCAATCAATATGTGCCCTGAACGCTCTATTTATAGGAAAGACCAAGCCATGGAAGCTTTGTTGTCATATTCCCGTAATGGGATTGCACTATCATGTATCAATAGAACACTAGTAGACATAGTAGAACTTCAAGATAAGGTTCTTATAACTCAAAGCCAATGCATATAGTCATCCATAACCAAAGATAACATCAGTTCTATCAAGATACATAACATGAAAGTTAACCAATTTTGAATGTTCTTGCAACTAAGAATCTAGGTTAAGAATCCTCTGATGCAAAATCTTGATATTTGTCCCTATAGCCAAGTGAAGCATAAACCTATGATCAATTGCTTCCGTGGAAACTCATAGCATCTCCAACAAACAAGAATTACGAAAATTGTGAGTCAAGCCACCATCTAAGAGCAAATTCACTATTTCACCTAATATCTTGCCTGTCAGACATATTAGATAATTCGGTCCAACAACAATGGCACCAAAATGGCCTTCAGGACTACAATCATCTAATAAATTAACTTCCACTAAAGAAATTTGCTAGATACTTTTACTCCTTGTCCCATTTGTAAGTATTTATGAGAATTAAATGTATATTTGTGAGTATCAAATGGCTGCGCACCGGCCTGTGGTGACCTTTGTGATTACATTATAAATAGTTAACTCAGTTTTCAAAGACGAGCTTAGCTTTGGCATGGAGTACTAGTTTATTAATTAGGACTAGCTAGACTGACCTCCTAAAAATTAAGATTGATCAGTCAACATGATACGTCTCATCCACTTACTTGGCCCAGTTGATGCGTGACACTTGTCGGGGACAATCCTACTAATACTACTTGTTTGTCTATGTGACCACGATATTGCCAGGTGGCGAGTGTTGGCTATGCAGTCAAGGTTAAGGAATGCTTAGGATTTAGGATAAGTAAGCCTAGATTTCTACCATAAATGATTTACAATATATATCATATGGCTGTTGTTGACATTTCGTCCTGAATCGTTCGGTCTCTTGTGGTTAACCGGCACCTGGAGGTTTGCAGTAAGTAGGAGTGTAACATATGGTATCAGAGCCACTGCATGCTGAAAGCAGGTGCATTGATCCGTAGAGTTTTTCTTGTAAGTTTCGTTGCTTCTGACGAATTTCAAAACGGAATTGAAATGCATTTTTTCAAGGTTCTTTCCTTCCGTTGTTTTTTTTACCTAATTGAAGGAAAAATTTAAGAAAAAAAAACAGTATGGGGCCCATGGAAGCCCTGCCACGTGGCACAGTCCAGGACAGGTGGGGGTCCTTCCTACACCTATTCCGCTCAGATTCAGGTGTTGGTCTGATCGTGATGGGCCCTCCTCAGCTTAGTGTAAAAACTTAAAAATGGTCATTGCTGCCTGTCCAGCGTGGATCCTCAAAAAAGTGTTGAGGAATCTACCACGTGGCATCTCTTGGGCCATGTGAGGTGGCAACTGGCAGCGCCCTACTGTGGCGATGTCTTTCGGATCCTTAACTGAGAAAATTGGGGCCCTCCCTAAAAAATTAACTTGTTTGCCTTCTGCCTGTCCCTGTCTGTCAGCGATGGACAGTTCTAACTAAACAAGAAAAAATTTAAGGGGAAAGGGGGCTGTGGGCCACCTGGCTGGTTGCTAGGGAGTGGCCAGAGGCTGAGGTGGAGGCTAGGTGGCAAGGCAAGGCCACTTGGCAAGTTGAAGGATAGCATGGAGAGGGAGGCATACCTCTCCTATGCATCTGTTTTTTGTGAAAATAGGTGGAGGTGGTGGTGCATACTTCTCTTTGCTCTCTCTTATTCCTCTTGGCAGCCATGGACAATACCATTTGGTTTGTGAAGAGACAGCAAATGCATGTTTGTTGGCTATAGTAGTGAAAGCAAAGGCTATAGGCTGTTCAATTTGAGCACTGATAAGATTATTGTTAGTCGTATGTGCATTTTGATGAAAAGAATTCATTGGATGTGGCCCCAACTCATATCTTGAAGGGGGACAGCCCACATAGTGTGAATGTTGAAGTTTTTCCAGATTTGGTACCATCTTCAATTGTTGGAGATAAGGGGCAGCAATCAACCAGTTTCGACCTGCCCAACACCTCATCAAGTTTAGAGCCTAATGTTCATCAAGAACCGCCCGTTGTTGTTCGAAATCAGCCTGCAGGAACTGTTGGACAGAAAGGACCAGTTTTGGAAGATCTGGGACAGCCAAGTGCGGTGTCGGAAGATCTTGGACAGCAAATTGTAAGAAGAGACATGGCTGTTATACAACCCAAAATAGTCCCATGGTGCTGTTGTCGACTTTGCGGGACAGCAAAGTAAGTTCATTTTATGATGGAAAGACACGTGCCTCTACAAAATCAGTGGAGTATGCTGATTTTTCAGATTTTGCTCTTACATCTCATGGAGATGTTGCAGAAGAACCTGTTTTCTATGAGCAGGCCAAGGGAGTAAAATGTTAGGAAGATGCGATGCAAGATGAGTATGACTCACTTATGAAGAACCAGATTTGGGTTCTTGTTGATCTTCCTCATGGGAAGAAGGCAATTGGTTCTAAATGGGTAATGGTTTTTGAAACCTCAGATTTAGGCCTATGGCATTTTTATCTTGGTCTTGAATTTGTACAAGAAGGTGCTGGAATTTTCATCTCTCAAGAACGCTACATTGGGCAGATTTTGAAACGGTTCAAGATGGAAGATTGCAAGCCGGTTGCTACACCTATGGAGACAGGCCTGAAATTAAGTAGTCAAGGTGATGGTGAATCATTTGACACTACTTTATATTGTCAAGCTATTGGCTGTCTCATTTACCTATGTAATTCAAGACCGGACATTTCTTATAGTGTCTCACTCATGAGTCAATTCATGCATGCCCCGATGACATCACATTGGAAAGCGTTGAAGAGGATCTTTCGATATCTTCAAGGAACAAGAAGTCATGGACTGGTTTTTCCTGCTTGTGATGATGCATGTTTGGTTGGTTTTAGTGACTCGGATTGGGGTGGAGATCAAGACACTAGACGCTCTACAAGTGGACATTGCTTTTTTTATGGTAATTTTGCAATTTCGTGGTCAAGTAAAAAGCAGCCCATTGTTGCTACTTCTTCTAGTGAGGCAGAATATAGAGCGATATTTTCAGCCACGACAGAGTGTTAATGGCTGAGAAGACTACTTGTTGACATGAAGTTTGGCGAGCCCTCAGCCACTCTTATCTTGAGTGATAGTCAAAGTGCTATTGCCATTGCACGGAATCCTATTTTTCATGCGAGGACGAAGCACATCGAGATCCATTATCACTTTGTTCGGGAGAGACTTCACGATGGCGACATTTTACTTGAATATTGTCCTACGAAGGATAATATTGCGGACCTCTTCACTAAGGCGTTGCCTGGAGTCAGATTTGAAGCTTTATGCAAAGCTTTAAATTTGATACCACGTGTTGGTTTTGTTACATAGTGAAGATTTTAGTTTTTGCATTGTCATTTAAGGAGGGTGTTAGAAATAAATGACTATGCTAAAATTAATCCATAAGTTACTTTGACCCAAAAGGTCGAGATTTGTGTAACCATGGGTATTTAGATATTTAGGCCATCTTAAGTTTGTCTTAATTTCAGTTGGACCCAATTTTGGTCATGTACTGACTCGTGGGTCCTTAGGGGTCTAATTTTGTTTAGGGGCCCTATCTTGACTTTTGGGGGTGCCCTACATTTAGTACGTGGTTAACCTTAGGGTTTGGTGGCATTTGGCCACATCCAGGTAGAGTACTTAGATGCTCATTGTGAGGAACCAGCCTCTTACCCTCGAGGATGTTGTTCGCTTCGCCAGAATCTACGATGATACTCGTATGATGGCTAAGCCTGAGACTGGTGTCTTGCCCGACGTAAAGGGTAAGAAGCCTTTCTTTCCAAAGAAATCGAAAGGTAAGGCAAAGGATGGGGCTTCAGGTTCAGGGAAATCAAAGAAAAGAAACCTTTATGAAAGCCAGAAGCGACAATCTATGCTTCAATTGCATGGAACCAGGTCATGTCGCGAAGGAATGTCCAAAGAAACGGAAAGCTAAAGGGGCATCTTTTAAGACGCTAGGTAACTCTAGCATATCTAGTGTAGATCTTTCCTTTGCTGGTAATTCTGTGTGTGAGCATTGTTAATACGGCTGTTTTTGGCCCTCATGACCTCATTCGGATGAAGGGGCTTGTGGGTGGTCAAGCCGTAACTATTTTATTTGACGATGGTTCCACACATAATTTTATTAACGCTAATTTGTTGCAGAAGCTAAAGGTGGAAACAAGGCAAAGTGACCACCGATACACAGTGAAGGTGGCAACGGTAGCAGAAAGCCAAGTTTGGGACCGGATAGTCCCACGTCTACCAATAGAGATTCAAGCCTATAAGGATAAATTAGACTTTCATATTATGAATCTAAATAGGGTAGATGTTATACTTGGTAAGGAGTGGTTCTATGAGAGGAATGAGTCTATGAAGAAAAACTATGTAACACACAGTTTGTCGTTCTTACATAACGGCTCACTCATAGAATTAAATGGAAATATTGATATTTCTACTGCGTATATGCTTTTTGCTTTGGAAACTATCAAATGTATGGATATTGTTGATTGTAGTTCTTATTTACGTTGGTTAAAGGATTTTACTTACCATGAAGAGCGTAGTTTGCAATTTCACAATCTCCAAATGGAATTAATGTCCAATAACCTAAAGCAAGAAAACTCACCGGAAGGTGAAATTTTTAGGAAACCTAGGCAAGAATTTAACGATGTATTTCCTGAGCAGCTTCCTGAGGGTCTTCCCCCCTCTAGGGGTGTTGACCATGGTATTAAACTGATTCATGGTAGTTCACCTATATCACTGTACCCATATAGGATGAGTGCTACTGAAGAGGATGAGGTTTATAGGCAACTGCAAAATTATCTTAAGATGGGCCATGTAAGGCCTAGTAAGTCTCCCTGGGGGGCACCTGTGCTCCTTGTTGATAAAAAAGACGGAGGCACTCGTCTTTGTGTGGACTTTAAAAGTTGAATGAATTAACGATTAAAAACCGTTATCCTTTGTTGCAAATGAATGAACTGGTTGATCGATTGCATGGTGCAAAGTACTTCACCAAAATTGATTTGAGATCAGGGTATCATCAAATTCGCATAAAGACTGAGGATATTGAAAAAACCGGATTTAGAACTAGGTACGGCCATTATGAGTTTCTGGTTTTACCGTTTGGCTTGACAAATGCTCCAGTGACCTTCCAATAGATGATGAACGACCTTCTTCGTCCATATCTGGGAAAGTTTGTAATAGTCTACTTAGATGATATTCTCATTTACAATAAGACCTTGGAGGAGCATGAGGAGCATCTCAGGACTGTCTTAAAGTTACTTAGACAGGAGAAGCTTTTTGCCAAGGAGTCCAAATGTGTGTTCTTCCAGAAAAGGTTGTTATACCTTGGACACATTATTTCGCACCATGGGTTGGAAATTGACCCAAATAAAGTCCGACAAGTACGTGAATGGCCTATCCCTAAAACCATCTGAGAGGTTAAGTCCTTTTTGGGCTTTACAGGGTTTTTTCATAGATTCATTTTGAACTATGCATTTATTGCATTGGCCTTGACGAATGTCCTCAGAGGAGCTAAAAGAGTTAGCCGGCACAGCAAGTTCAGTCCTCCGGTTAGTTGGACTAAAGAGTTGAATCAGAGTTTTGAGAACCTCAAATACTGTGTAACTACAGCGCCTATTTTACACATAGTGGATCCTAACAAGCCGTATGTACTTGAAACGGATGCCATTGACTATGCTATAGGTGCAATCCTATATCAGGATGGTAGACCGGTAGCTTTTGAAAGCAAGAAGTTGGATCCTGCTCAAAGGCGATATTCCACCTATGACAAGGAATTTTTTGCTGTTATTCATGCCCTGAAAGTTTGGAGACATTATTTGTATGGCTCCCAGTTTTCTATAGTTACTGACCATCAAGCGTTAAAGTATATTAATGATGCGGTCGACCTTAGGGGTCGTAAGGCCAGATGGTCAGAGATGCTCCAAGAGTTTCATTATGACATTGAGTATCGGAAGGGTACTTCTAATAGTGTCGCGGATGCCTTAAGCTGGATTGGAGAGGTTTATCAGTTAAGCTTTTCTGAGATCCAATCTGAGTTGTGTATCTGTCCTTAAGAGATTTGTGTAAGACCGATAAGTACTTCGGTCGTATTTGGCTAGACGTCCTGGCAGGTTCTTCTAGATCTAGTGATGAGCTTGGAATGCATGATTCCAAGATTTCTCTTAGAACAAAATACAGAGAGACTATTCCATTAGGAATGGGTTACTTTTCTGGAATGGAAAAGTTTGTGTGCCAGAAAATGATGATATAAGGGCCCAAATCCTGCATGAATGTCACGACAGCCCGTATGCAGGGCACCCTGGCACTCAAAGGACGCTTGACTTAGTAAAAAGGAACTTTTACTGGCCAAACTTAAAAAGTCAAGTGGAGGCATATGTTCGTAAGTGTGCGCAATGCCAAGTTAACAAAGCTGAAAGACTTAAGGCAGTTGGTTTGTTAATGCCCTTGGAAATCCCCGAAAGGTGGGAAAGCATTTCCATGGACTTTGTGGTTGGGCTACATCGGACGGGGAAGCAGAATGATGCCATTTGGGTAATAGTTGACAGGTTAACTATTATGGCGCAGTTCATACCAACCAAGCAAACTGTCAAAGCTTCTGAACTTGCACAGCTTTTCGTGGAAAAGTTGTTCAGGCTGTTTGGTTTGCCGAATGACATTGTTAGTGATCGAGATCCAAAGTTCACTGGCAAATTCTGGCAAGCGGTCTTTGAGAAATTAGAGACCACTTTAAGTTTGGGGTCGTCAGATCATCCTGAATCGGATGGTCAGACAGAGAGGACAAACCAGTCTATGGAAGATATACTTCGGGCTTATGTTTCCAGAAGACAGTCGGATTGGGAAAGGTACCTTCCAATGATTGAGTTTGCATATAACAGCGCGAAACACTCAGCGACGGGGTTTAGTCCATTTTCTTTGATGTATGGTTTCCAGCCTAGGGCTCCCATTTCATTGGGCCTCAAAGGCCTCAAGGTTAAGGCAACAGTAGATTTCCTGCATGATATGCAAGAAATGTTGCTTGTTGCTCGCAAAAACGTAAAAAATGGCTCAGGATAGAGCCCAATTTTACGCTAATCAAAAGCGAAACCTAGGGTCTATGAGGAGGGGGCTTGGGTATATCTTAGAATCCCAAAAGATTCTAAGGTACTAAGGATTGGAAAATGTCCTAAGTTATCACCTCGTTACGCAAGACCATTCCGAATAGTAAAGAAACTCCATCGGAATGCGTACCAGCTAGAACTTCCTCAAGGTGTTAAGGTACATCCAGTTTTTCACATTAGTTGTTTAAAGGAACAACTTAGTGGAAAGGATGACTTAATGCCTCAAGAGGACTTAGTTCAACTGGAGGACCTATCATCCTTTGTATCTATTGAACCACAGGCCATTGGTGATGTACGTCAACGTGGGCTCCGGAACCGGCAGGTAACTGAGTACTTGGTTCGTTGGAAAGGAAGTTCTGAGGACGATGATACTTGGGAGAAGGAACGTGACCTTAAACTGAGATTCCCCGGATTCCTTCCTTAGATAAGGAATTTTTTAAGGAAGAGGGAATGTTAGGGACCCAACTCCCTTGGGTCCCAAACCCAGACTTGAGATTGGACGATGACTGGGCCTGTAGACCTGACCGGTGACTCGTGTTGCCACGTGTCATGATCTAGGTGTGCACATGGCTTGGAGTTGTTGGAATGTAAATGGAATTGATTACATTACCATAGGTTACTTTGACCCAAAAGGTCGAGAGTTGTGTAACTATGGTCATTTACTAAACTTAGAGTTAGCTAAGTTAGTATGAAATTAACTTGGTAGGGACTCATGGGTCCACTAGGCCTAATTGTGACATTAAGTACCCCACTTGACATATTGGAAGTACCTTATTCTTTCTATGTAACTTATAGAAAGTTGGATAGTCAATAGTCAAGTAGTTGGAAAGCCAATAGTCAAGTAGTTGGATAGCCAATAGTCATGAAGGTAGATAGTCATCTTGGACTATATATATGTGTGCATCCCATTTGTATGAGACACTTTTGTAAGCAATACTGACTATTCTCCTTGGCTGTCCACGAGTTTCTACAAGAGGGTTTCTAGCCATCTCTCTCTTTCTTTTGAAAATGCTTTGTGTGATTGAATAGTTAATATCCTGGATCCTTAGGCTTCTATTTCCTACATGGTATTAGAGCCTTTAGGGGATCATATTGCTTGTAGGAGGGCGCCCAATAGGAAGCTATCTTCTTCCCCTTTTGGTTGCAGAAAATCATCAAACTGTTGATTTTTGCAGGAGAAGAATCTGTTAATCTTCTTATAGCTCTTTTGCAGGAAATTGCAGGACACCTTCACCTATTTGAGGATAGGGAGTGCATCTATCATGTACAAGGGCAGGATGGGAGTGTTGATATCCGTGGAGTTTATAGTGATTTTGATGGGTGCCTCTTCTTGAACCTCGTGTTCACAAAGAGTGGCATTGATACAATCGATGGTCGCTAAAGCTTGACCCCAATTAATGATATCATTACTCTGCATGTAATGACTCTTTATGGTTGAATCGATACTGTCGGGGCCATCATAGGTAGTTGAAGACCAATCGTCTTCAATTCGTGCAGGCTTTATCTTTCCTATGGCATCGACAGATATTCTCCTGTCTCTGTTGCCATTCCCAATCTTGAATCACTCTGGCCATTTCTAACCAAGGCGTTCCAAGAAGGAATTGATAAGTGTGCGATTCATCAGGAAAATATAGTATTACACACTCTATGGTGAAAATCAAACTGACAATTTTAATCGGTAAATTGCTATGTGACCGGCAAGTGTCGTCATTCGTTGGTCAGCCATGCGTAACTTGTACTTAGGCTTTTCCAATGTGGATATTCCCCAGTAGGGCGCCCATCCTCAGACCAATTGCATGTGATCTTGACTCAATTACATGCTGAAAATTTCAGATTTACTTCTTAAATGAAGATACATGTGTTTTGGACACATTTCTTGCTGAAATTTCCCTGTTGGTGAGCTTGGAGTAAGGCGCTACCATCAACTCTATATGCACATAGTGTGCAGTCTTTTCAGCCACAAATTTCTGGTTTTGGTTTTGGCTTCATTCGAAGTCTACCTATTTGTGAGCATTCTGTTTTTTGTGCAGAAATCAGCCACCTATTTCATTACTTGAGCAGCAAATTGCATGTGGAGTATTGCAATCTATTGTGCTCATAATTTCAGCTTTGAGGTTGCTGCCCTTTGAGTAGATTTTGTCTTGGAAAGTCTATTTCCTATCTACTACAAGCTGATTTTTATGTTATGGCTAAAGAATCGGAGTCTATTGGTTCTTTATTTAATGAACATAGGCTGGATGGCACAAACTATTCCTTGTGGTGCTACATGATAAAGAACCTTCTAATTGCTAAAGGTTTGTGGGAAGTAGTTAATGGTGAAGAAGAGAGGCCGCCTACCTTGGCACCTATTACACCGTCTAGAACAACTACTTCTTCATCTACGGAGGTGTCTTCCGATGAGCAAAAGAAGTGGGATCGACGAGATGCACAAGCACATTCCGTCATTGCATTATCAGTGAAGAGATCTATCATGAGGACCAAATCCATTGGAAGGTGTAAGTACTTTGTTACTTTTATTGATGACCTTTCAAGATTTACATGAATTTATCCTATGAAGGCAAAATCTGAAGTTTTTCAACACTTTAAGAATTTTCTAGCAATGATAGAAAACCAGTTTGGGCACTCTTTGAAGATCTTATGTACCGACCGAGGAGGGGAATATATAAAGAATACCGACCGAGGAGGGGAATATATAAAGAATACGTTCGATACTTATCTTCAAAGCAAAGGTATCCATCATCAAATGACAACCCCTTACACACCTCAACAAAATGGTGTTGCCGAAAGAAAGAATCGCACTATTATGGAGATGGCTCGATGCATGCTCAAGGCAAAGGACCTACCTCACAAGTTTTGGGCTAAAGCGGTTATAACGGCGGCTTACATTAGTAATCGGTGTCCTACTAAAGCCTTGAAGGTATTAACTTAGTATGAAGTTTGGTATGGTAAGAAGCCTACTGTTTCTCACTTACGCATCTTTGGTTGCATGGCTTATGCTTTCATTCCCGATAAGCTAAGAACCAAGCTTGATGATAAAGGAGTTATATGCATATTTGTTGGCTATAGTAGCGAAAGCAAGGGCTATAGATTGTTTAATATGGATACTATCGTGATGTTCATTTCGATGAAAAGACCTCCTATGATGTTGCGCCCACTCATGTCATGAAAGGGGACTTCCCCCATGATGCATATGTTGAAATATTTCCAGATTTGGTTTTGCCATCTAATCATGAAGAGAAGGGACTGCCATCTACTTCTAGTGGACAACCCACTACTCCTTCAATTTTGCAGCCCATAGTTCATCAAGAAGAACCTATTTATTGTTTCAATTTACTGCCGAGTTTTCGGATGGAGCATGCAAATCCTCACCCTTCACTTGATGCTTCATTATTACGCATTCTTTTCCTTTTATATGTTGGACATGATTGGGGATGAGATTTCGACTACTTCGGTGTGAAGTTTATTTGGTGACATGAAGTTCGGACAACAAGTTGCAGTTTTCTCTTTCGAGATGTTACTTCATGTTATGTTATGCATTTCCATTTAAGGAGGGTGTTGGAATGTAAATGGAATTGATTACATTACCATAGGTTACTTTGACCCAAAAGGTCGAGAGTTGTGTAACCATGGTCATTTACTAAACTTAGAGTTAGCTAAGTTAATATGAAATTAACTTGGTAGGGACTCATGGGTCCACTAGGCCTAATTGTGACATTAAGTACCCCAACTTGACATATTGGAGGTACCTTATTCTTTCTATGTAACTTATAGAAAGTTGGATAGTCAATAGTCAAGTAGTTGGAAAGCCAATAGTCAAGTAGTTGGATAGCCAATAGTCATGAAGTTAGATAGTCATCTTGGACTATATATATGAGTGCATCCCATTTGTATGAGACACTTTTGTAAGCAATATTGACTATTCTCCTTGGCTGTCCACGAGTTTCTACATCAGGGTTTCTAGCCATCTCTCTCTTTCTTTTGAGAATGCTTTGTCTGATTGAATAGTTAAGATCCTGGATCCTTAGGCTTCTATTTCCTACAGGAGTCTCTCTCCTTGGAGGTATACAAGGGGAAAAAGGCTCAGTTGCCATCCAGTCTATCTACCTAGGAGGAGGTGGATGGAGAGTGTGTGCACGGCCAACATGCTTGCTAGCGTGAGGCAGGAAATGGCTGAGAGCCTAAGCGGTGGTACGGGACGTCGTCTAGGAGGGAGGTCGGATCCAACTTGATACGGTCATAGGCCAGGGCATGGTAAAAAAAACTTGACTCCTGCAATACGGATTGGTATATTCGATAAGTGCCCTGCAGGGTCGGTGACTTCTGGCGGGGTGGAACGTGAATCGTTCGGTCTCTTGTGGTTAACCGGCACCTGGAGGTTTGCAGTAAGTAGGAGTGTAACAATCCTCTTGTTGAATCTATCTGATCTCAGCAATTAGGTCAGTCTCTATGACCAAAAAAGACACATGATACAATATACGAGATAATGCATCAGGCACACGATTTTTGATACCTTTCCTGTACCAAATTTCGATGTGAAATTCCTACATCAATTCAGCCCCCTTGGCTAATTGCAGAAATACATAAAAATGTCATGGTCGGTGTATACAAACCCGCACCACACAAATAATGCCTCCATACTTTCAAAGCATGGACAATGGCATACAACTCTTTTGAGCAGGGTTGAGCTTCTTGCTCACAAAGGCCACTAGCCTACCCTCTTGCATCAAAATTGTCCCAACGACGATATCACCCGCATCCGTTACTATGACATGGTTTCTGAGGGTCTACTATCTTTAATGTGACAAAGTCAGCCGCGACTTGTTTCCAAGCGTCGAAACTTCACTGCTGAACTTCCGTCCACTTATTATTCTATAGCATATTGGTCAAAGGTGCAACCATGTGTGAACAACCCTTCACACCTTACAAATAAAACCCAGACAATCCAAGAGAGCCTCTCAATACCATCAAGTCTGTAGGTACAGGCCACGGAAGGAGAATAACGACTTTCTTGGGCTCGGTTTTATGCCTTCAGCTAACACAATAACACCCAAATACGCTATCTTTTATTATCATTAGCAAACAAGATTTTATCCCTCAGGATTGACAAAACAGTTCTAAGGTGAGTTACATGCAACACATACCACAACTGTAAACCAAAACGTCATCCATAAACAGTCAAAATACATCGTTCATCAACACCATAGATGTTGTTGGGGCATTAGTCAATCAAAGGCATAACCATAAAGTTACAGTGACCGAAACAAGTTCTGAAGGCAGTCTTACGCACATGCACTTCATGAACTCTGAGTTACTAATATCCATTTTTCCATGCAACTTTGCTAAAACAGTAGCACCGTACAATACCGGATCATCAATATGCGGAATAGGATATCAATGCCTGACAAACTCCTTGAACATTGGGCGTCCCATACCGTCCTTTGCCCCTGGGAGTTCAAGTATTGATAAGCCCACACAAATACGCCATGACCCGTCTGTTGGTCTAGGTTCCTAGGTAAGTCAACTTGTTCTTGCCAAATGTTACTTTTGGAACCAGCAGTAAACATATCAAACAAAAACAAAAACACATATGCTTTCAACGAACCCCCACATACTAAGCTGCCATGATCAAAGGTCCCGGAGGCACATCGGGCTCACCTCAAATTGAATGGATTCTACCATCGCGTTGGAACTCGCACACATGAGTACCCCAAGCGACATAGAGTTTCCGTACTACGTGCCAACATATCCCAAGTACCACATCAAAACATGCCAAACACATTATCTTTATATCCAACTTCTTAACCTAACTTGAATGGTTAATGGCACATCAACAACCCCAACTACCCTTTCCATCAGCCCTCACGACTGTGTACTGGTATAGGGATGGTTGCCCTCACATTCAACCTTTCAATCTAAGTCAAGTACGTTATGAGAGGACCTAGTGTCAAGCAGAACACACATTCATACCACACAGTTGTCCAGTCATAACAATCAAGAAGTACCTGGAAATCAATACATGTGTTGCATCGTTTTAAACAATTGTGGCAAAAGAAATAACATCAACCTTACCTGATCATCGACACCTTCACAAGATGAAGAGTACTTCCCTGAACTTCATCCTGCTCCAGCTCTTCAATAGCCATAGGTGCTTGTGCCTGTTTCACTAGAAAATTGCATGAAGTCCGCATTGGATTCCGTGGACATTCCTTCCACATGCATCCTACCAAGTAACCAAAGTAAAACTTTCTCATTTGGAACACTCTTGGTCATGCAGCAATAGCAACAAAGATCGTTGGCCCCTTCTGAACATCGGATTGCCCATACAATCGTTGTCCCTAGAAGCTACAACTACTTGTCGCAATGAAGGACGATGACTTCTTTGGACATTAGACCGCCCATACAATCCTTTGTCCTCGGAAGCCCCTGCTCCTTCTCCTTTTAGGTCACTTGAAACTTGTCGTTGCACAAATCGACTCTTAAACCTTTTGAGCCTCTTCTTATCTCAAGGCCAAAAACCGCCAGAGGCTTATTACCATGTTTCAAACACAGAGCTATCTGAACTGCTCCTTGGAGGCTACGAGTCTGCTTCTTTACAACAAAAACACTTAAACAATCATACCACTTCCGGTTCTTGTGAGGATCTTGATGTCTTCAACATTCAAGGATTTGTTGAAAAATCACCTCCATAGAATCCACCTTGGCTACCACTTCCTCAATTTTCAGTATCTCGGTGCTAGAACCCTCCAATGGATCCATGTTTACAATGTTGCAAACCTGTCCACCTGCTTAGAGGTCGAAATTTTCAGCAAAAAAGGGTTTCCGATTCGGTTCCGCAACTGTAACCTGATTTCAATCCGCAGCAGCAACCTGACCGCTTCCGAATTCTGAAATCTGATCCTGATTCTGAATTCTGAAATCTGATCCCGATTCTGAAATCGAAATCTGATCCGACATCTGATCCTGATTCTGAGTTCGAAATCTGATCGCGATTCTGAAAATCGAAATTTGATCCGAAATCTGAAATCTGATCCTGCTTCATAAGCGAAATCTGATTTCGATTCGTAGCTGGCCTGAAATCGAAATCTGCTCCGCAACGCTGAAATCTGATTCTGATTTTTGCAACCCTCTTCTGAACGTAAACCTAGGCTCTAATACCCAATGTCAGACTCCAAATCTGGAACTTCACTTAAAACCTAGCTTATCCCGAGCGCAGCAATCAGCAATATGAGACTGCTATCACCCTAGCTCAGACTTATGATGACATAGTTCGCCAAAAAGGTAAAAGGGTTGAAGAGGAGACTCGACCTGAGTCCTCCAAGCATGGAGAGAAGCAGAAAATTCCGACATCTAATTCTTCGAATAAAAAGAGGTATAGATTGTCGAGAAGTGACATAGAAAAAGCCAAGAGGGAGCACTTGTGCTTCATTTGTATGGGAAAAGGCCATAATAAGAGTCAGTGTCCTAAGTTACAAATCAAAGGGAATACTGACGAGACTCCCGGTAAGAACCAAACTGGTTCTTTTACGAAGCCGAAGAAGCAAGTTCATCATGCTCAAGTTTTACCATTGGGAAAATCTCCCAAGGTAAAGTTTGTCCAAGTGTCTCACGTGAATGAGGCACATACCTGTTCTATCACTGCCAATATTTGGCAACCTGCAATTGGACCCCATACTATTTTCCGACGTATTAATGGCCAGAAAGTTCGGATAATGGTGGACGATGGGGCAACCCACAACTTTCCAAACCATCCTTTGGTGAAGAGGTTCAAGTTAGATTAAAAACAAAGTGATCATCAGTACGTGGTTACACTTGCTGATGGTCAATGTAAAGATTTTTATGATACTTTCGTTCCACAAGTTCCCATACAAATCCAAGACTATCAAGATACTTTAGACTTTCAAGTGATGAGCTTGGCCTTGGCAGATGTTATACTTGGTCGTGAATGGTTGTTCATGTTAGAAACTACTAGTGGTCTTGTTCGCAGTTATCTTGATAACACTTTTTCATCGAGGTCAGAAAGTTAAGTTGGTTGGGTGCCGGCTTCGCCAGTTGTCTCTTTTGTGCAGTTGAAGCAGTTAGTGCGGAAACGAAAAGTTGAAAAGGTATTTCTTTGTTTCCTTCTGAAAGTTTTTCAAGTACTTCAAGTTTATCTTTTCCATACCCAAAGAAATGTGTTTCTTCTGTTGAGAGAAGTGAGAGAGATGTGAGTTTGCAAACTATTTTAGATGATTTTAAAGACGTCTTTCCTAGTAATTTACCTTCCAAGTTACCCCCATCCTATAGAGCTTGTACCCTGGACTACTTTCAACTAACTTGAACTATGGTTGAGGCCAGTTCAACCAACTTGAATGCAGACTTAGTGATGCATAGTTTATGAATCAGATGAAACAAAGGTAGCAAAAGCTTAACATGATTACTCCAGAGCTTCAACAAAGTGGAGAGTTATGGACAAGATATGTACATATCAAAAGAGTCTTGTATGAGAAATGATCTTTCAATTAGTACCTCTGATGTTGACATACTAGGGAAGCACAACAAAATACCCCTTGGTTTTCTGGACCCTAGTAGATCAAAAGCAGATCACTGATGTAGTCTCCTAGTCGGAACTATTAGATGGATGTAGAATATATCCCATATTTCTTAAACAGGGTAATAACCTGGTTGAGAACGTGGCTATACTGCAAGAGTAGGGTACATCAGATCATAGACGTAAGTTGGTATTGGATAAGACATGGAAGCAATTGTGGAACTACATTCTCCAAGAGAGTCTAATTGTCACTACTACTAGGTCAGACGAGCAATTTGAATGCATTCTCCAAGATGATCAAGAAACTTTGGAAATTCGATTGGGAATAGGTGATTAAGGAAGTGCATTATTCAGGACTACCTACGTCAGAGAAAATGTGGGAGTTAGTAGAGGTTATGAAAGATGTCTCAAGTTTGTTCATCAAGAAGCAACGACTTTCCTAGAGGACAGAATGTTGAAACCAGGTAACAAGTCGGTTGCCTAGAGTGTCAATGGACTGGATGACCTGCAATTGAACTAGGCATCTAGCTCAAATTAGTAGGGTGTGTTCTAGATGCGCCCAAGTGTGCCCACAAGTTATTATTACAAAGGCGAGATAGGACTAATCGTTGTATACCAAGTGGTCAAATATCTACACAAATGATGACTAGGGCCTGTTGGCGCAAGGTCAAGATGGTCATTACCAGGCAACCACTGATAGACGATGTACCTAGAATAGAAAAGGCATGTAGAGGACTTAAAAGGACAGTCTATAATGAGCATCATTCTAGAAACACGGGCTATTTGGGTTTCAGAGCACGGAATGTAACAAGTAGAAACAAAACCTATAGTAATACTAAAAGTCAAGAAGAAATATGCTAAGCTATACAGTCTGAGGAAGAAAGCACAAAAGCCTTAAATTTGAATATCAGGCTTGCATATTTGCAAAGGAATCATGCAGAACCTCCATATCTGCCCATAGTGAATCTACATGTCCTCAAAGAAGTACATGGCATTAAGCTCATTAATGCTAGGAGAGCTAGGCATACCATAAGTCTTAGGTATGTTGTTGGCAAGCTAATCTAAACGACAGTCGCTGAAAACTAACTACCCTGAATGTCACACTGATGGTGGAAATGACCCCTAAAAGATGGATTGATAGCAAAAAAAGATCCTGGTTGTAAGTAAGTCACCCACTAGCATGGAAAGTGAGTATAAATCCTCCTAGTAGAATATAGCCATGCCCTATAAGTAGTGTTTCCACCCGGCTCAGAATTGACCTTTTCAGAATCAAATGAATTGGTATGAATTATGGTTCTGAACCGGGTCCCTTCCAAAAGAATCGGCAATTTGTTTTTTTGCATTTTTATTTATATATGCTAAAAAAATATCTAGTGTATTATGTATAATGTCTACAATGTGTCTAAAATCTTATAGATGTTAGATTGCTATTGAAAAGATACATTTCAAAGTTCACTATTGCTGGTAGAAAGCTGACAGCGTTCACAGAATCACAAGTGCACATAACAATGTTGGATGGACACATTTCAAACTTCACAAACTAGATTGCATGCTCCAACTTCCACTTAACATTGTAATTTATGATTTATTCATGATCCATCATCAAACATCCATCACACAATATACTAGGTAAACATTTGAATACAAATAATAACATTGGCAAGCCAAAACAAAGAATCGTTAATGGCACAATCAAAGAATCATTTAGAATCCCTGGGTCCGATTCTTTCTGATTCGAATTGGACCCGACTGATTCTTTGACGAATTGCAGTTCATTCGCCCACGAACCGCAGTTCGTGGAAACACTACCTATAACAAAGCAAGGGCAAAAAAATACACCACACTAACTCAACCAGCACTGCTGCCAAGATGGTTGCTGAAAGTGAGGATATGTAGCACTAGCAACCTCCAATATGGAATTTTAATTTCTCTAACCTCTAGATGACACAATGCAAATTGTCAAGTGTGCACTGATGCACAAAGATTAAAACAAAGACAAGAAAAAGTATTAAACAATATGAAGTCTCAAAAACTTGGAAAGATTGAAAATTCAGAAATTGAACTTCTAAATATCCAAAAAGAGCGATCTATCGTAGGAAGACCAGAAATGCTCAAAAAATTCAACTGAAGACACAAAAAGTGACAAAAAAGACAGAAGGCATGGATTTACAGTAATTTGATTTGCAAGATTGGACCTACTGCATAGTGATCCAAAAAGTTTTGGAAAAAAAAGCAAATCTTAAAAGCTGGAAATCTGAATAACTTCACTTTTCATTATCTAAATCAAGATCTATAAAGCACGATAGAAAGTATTATACAGTAGGAAGCACAGCGGTACAAAGATCTCCATGACAATCTACAAAAAGGATGAAAGAAAAACATTGATGGAAACAAGCAAAAAGTGGATTTCAAATGCCCTACCCTCAAGTTTCAACTGGCCAGAGTGACAAAAAAGTTGAGATATTCTTGGGCACCTTACAGCAAGAAATTCAATGATCCAAAATCCAATCATCGCATAGGAAACTAGACACAAATAATAAAAAGTAGAGTCTTCTTCAAGAAACAAAAACAAAATGAAAACAAAGAAAACCTACGCCCATGATGAGCACCAAGAAAGTGCTATGTTACCAAGGTAAGAAGGCACTCACAAATAAAGCATCATATGAAGATAACGAGGGTAGCAAATGATCATCATATAGCAATCTCCAACTAAGAACACTATATGAAAAACAACCATAGCTAGAAGGAGCAACAAATCTCCTACAAAGACTTGTTGTAGGGCATTCTATAAAGGATTCAGAAAAGAGAACCAATCAACCGTACATTCTTGTGAGCCACCACATTTATACTAGTCTAGAGGCCCTAAAGAAAACCTCCACGAAACAACTACTAGGAATAGGGCTTAGATCCCCTAAGCTTCTCCATGAATGGGGTTAGTCTAGCAAGGGCAGCTAGTCACGAAT
The DNA here is from genome assembly GCA_029204225.1 of Diphasiastrum complanatum. Lineage (NCBI taxonomy): Eukaryota > Viridiplantae > Streptophyta > Lycopodiopsida > Lycopodiales > Lycopodiaceae > Diphasiastrum > Diphasiastrum complanatum. The sequence goes on along the minus strand of CM055093.1, from coordinate 20,732,940 downwards.
GTAATGAAAGCCCTAAACCTACTCAATGGGGCCATTCACAAAACTTCTAACCTAGGGGCAAATGAGGGCCTGACAATGTAGTAACTAAAAAATTGTCTATGAATGTTACGTCTAAAGCCAAAGAACCTATATGTCTCTTATGAATTACCCAATTCTACTACCAGATAAACAAGATGAAGGAATAGAAGAGAAATCCTCTAAGATGTTGCCAAATATAGAGAAAATGATTTATGTTTGCGTATAGAATGATCATTCATCAACAAACCTTGAATACCCACACCCTCCAATACCTATAGCTATAGCCCAAGATTATCCACTAGTGCATGTATAGTGCATTCTCACTCCTGATGTCCATGCAATACTTATCGACTATTGGTCAACTATAATTCTCGTCATATTTGCATGTGTTTGCACTAGAAACACCTCTAGTCAATCCACGTAGTCCACTAACATCATCTAAGCTCCCTTATCCTAAGGTTGAAGTTGATTAACCATAGTTAATTAGGGACATAACAAAATTCCTCCCCACAGACATCTATGTCCTCAAAAATAGAAGTTGAAAAAACAATTCTTTAGGCTCATAAGCTCAAGAGTCAACTCATTTCACTATTCTAAAAGGTCCACAATACCTTGTAAATAGTTTCAAGGTTACAAGCCGATTTGAATTGGGCCGATTCGTCCAGTTCGAATCGGAAAATAGTTCGAACCGAAAAAAAAATTACGTTTTTTCTTGGTTTTTTTCCCAGGTCGAACCGGTTCCAAAAAATTCGAACAATTCGAACCGCGGTTCGTGGTAACTATGATTAGAGTTTGTATTGCTTTCCAGTTTGCATCACTTTCGCGCCTGGATGGGGGCGAGCCATTGGGACGCTTCAGCTTGAGGCTCCTGCACCTTCGTGGAGGCCTCAGTCAGCGAGTTGGAGAGGCTTTGGATATATTTGTTGAGGCCCTCCTCCTTCTGCTGCAACTTGGCAATCTCCTGGTGCCCTGCTTGTTCGTGTTGCTGAGCCAAAATCAGCTCTTGCTCAAGCTTGGTGAGGTCTACTCGCAGCTGTGTATTACTTGTCGCCAGGTGTAGTACCCTGCTTTCCAGAATAGCTTTGGCCGCTACCGCATCCAGGATGTATTTCCCCAGAGTTTGGTACGCCTTCGTTAGATCTGTGGGACAGCCGGTACACTGGCACTGGCAGGGGCTTGTTTTGGTATCCAAAGATACAACCAGTCACCTCCTTATATGTCTCTAGGAGCTCTCTTCACATTCACATGATGTGTCGCTCAATCCTAAGCACTCTAAACATTTTCATGTGCTAGTTGTAACATTTCTTGCATATCATTTAAAAAAATCAGCTACCCCTTGAGAATTGATCCCCTTAGCTTCCACAACAAATGGTGATCTTGTTTAGAATCCATACGTAAGCATATAGAGGCTATATCCAATGGCAAAATGCTTATGACTATCAAAAGCAAACTCAATTAAAGGAAGATTTTTCTCCCATTCACATAATCTACTAGATAATATGCACACAACATAGTGTCCATCATCTGATTTGTGCTTTCCACTTGACCATCAAATCAAGATGATCTGAAGAATTAAAACTCAATGAGGTTTCTAGCTTTTGATATAGCCAACCATAATCGTCCTAAGAATTGGCTATCTTTGTTGCTCACCACATCTGCTAATGATCCAAAAATTCTAAAGAATCTTTCAACAAAGGTTTGGGCTAAATTTGATGCTTTGGCCATCATCTTCCAACCCATATGTCGATCAGATTGATAGAAAAATCAATAGAGATTTCAATGAATGAAAGTGAATTTACTTCTGATCCTACTAATCAGCCACCGGATGAGCAATTGGGAAGGTGCTAATTTCTTCTTGCACTACTAAAGTTCACAGGGTCATAAAGGAGATGAGACGCACCTTAAAACAATCCGCAACTGCCTTCTTGTACTCCCCTACCTCCTTGTAACAAGATACCCTGCAGGTGAGGATCTCACCCAACGTTGCACTGCTTTCACTACTCTCACAAAGGCTCACTGCCCATGTTAACCACTTTATAGCATCAGGGAATTGGCCCTGCTTGTAGTACTCTGCTCCTTTGTTTTTGGCAATAACCACATTCACACCGACAGGAGGGGGAGGAAGCTCTTCCAGTTCTGTCGTAGAGGCTGCTTGTGTTCCTACTCCAATATTATCCTCTATACCCCAGTCATCTGCAGTCTGCAAAGGCTGACTTTGCGGTGGAATAGGAGCTGCACTGACAGATCTAGACCACAATGCCTCCAATGGATCGGGTTGTTTTTTTACTGATGAAGGCTTTTGTGGGCCAAAGATTGATGCAATGGGATCGAAAGTTGCAGACGATCCACTGGCAAACATATCAGAAAGCAGATCATGAGGATGATTTGATTGTGGAGTATTGGTAGGCTTCACGTGGGAAGAAAAACTGAGATCTGGCATGAAATCCGATCCGAGAAGACCATCACCAGCTGCACTCGTAGGCTGTTTGAAGCCTTCGCCACCAATTGGCCCAGAACTGAATGTGTCAGCAGATGCACTGCCTTGCCTTTGAAGAAAGTCGAATGGATCCGCATTGATTGGCTTTTCCTGGCTGACATGAGATGAAGATGGGAAAGGGTCCTGGAAAAATGAGGTAGGATTGCTTGGAGGTCCGAAAAAGTCCCCAAAGGCATCTGCATCGCCCGAAGCAGCCGATGGCGCAGCAAATCCTGAAGAGCTTAGGGGGTTTTCTACACTGGTGGCAGAAGGATCAGGCACAGGAAAGACAGGAGGCTCAGTTTTAGATCGCATAGAATCCTTCAGGGATGGACCCTTGGGAAGGGCAGAGCCAAGAGCAGCCACGGAAAAGGATGGTGTCTGGGAAGCGGACGAGGGTTTCAAAGAAGGCGCAGCGGAGCGGGCGAACGGGGTGCCCAGAAGATCCCCAAACATGTCTGCTTTTGATGAACCCAACCCACCCACAACACCGACACCGATGCTTCCTGCTGCCTTTGATCCCCCATCTGCCTTCGCCCAGCTCTTGCCTGTGATATCACCCACCATGGACTGAGATTGCTGCCCGGTCTGCCACCCACCTGCCTTTGTCCAGTTCCCAAATCCCTGCTGGGGTTTAGAGGGATTTACAGGAGGAGCAGAAGAGGGATGAGAAGCCCATGAAGCTGCAGTTGTCGATGATTGTGTGGGCAAGGATGATGACCTACCTGATCCCAAAGAGCTGCTGCTGCTGTGTTTCTGTTCTTTCAAGCTGGAGCCTGAATGTGATCTGGAGCCTGTTCCTAACCCGAAATCGAACTGGTAATTATTGAGCGGCACTGCAGCCTTCTTGGTGTGGTCGCTTCGGCCAGGTTTCATGGCTGCCCACCTCCACCTCAACACCCACAACACAACCAGATCCAAGCCAACCCAATGAATACAGAGCTCGCTTCTGGATCTTGCGCAGCAGCAGCAATTGATCAAGCTCGCAAACAACCCAAACACGCTCTTCACAAACGCATTGATCTTCGATCCACCATATCTCTCTCTCTCTCTCTCTCTCTCTCTCTCTCTCTCGCCAGAAGCAGAAAGCCAATAGCTGAGAACCTGCTGTACCAGTTACTGCTTTACCACCTACTATCACCGGTCACCTCTCTCAAATAAAACTTGTTGGCATACAAAACTGCTGTCTACCCAAAGCCAGAAATGGATGTTAATTGAAGTAGATGATGGATCATGGAGCTCAATTTCTAAAGCCTACCCTTATCCAAGGAACTGCCCTCCTTCCGAGCCTCGACATGCGAGGAGGGCTGGAGATAGAGCTCTCAACCAAAAAGTACCCTTGGAAGAGGATTGTTCCTCCACTGCAAAGTGCAACGAGGGTTCGGCTCACAATCATCATTGCACTGCAACGAGAGTCGAGTTTACACAATCGTCATCATTTCACCCATCCATTGCATAGAGTTGCATTTGCTATGAAGTGGGTTTGGTTAGACATACTATAGGAACTTGAAGGTACACAAAATGGTTAGGAGAAGCATATGAGGTCCACTTCATTATTGGAATAGTGTTGAGGAGGTGGCATATAGTGAAATGTAGACTTGATGTCTACTTTGTGCTTCCAAATGTACTTAGTTAAAAAGGTGGAGTTTATTCATGCAACACAACTAAGCCTTTGCATTACCCAATGAACAAGAACTGTGTGGAATTGTGCCACAAAGGCCTTGCCATGTCATATTGTCATATTTTTAGTCTATGTAAATTCTACAATTTTGATATTGCAAGTTTTGAATAGACATCTAAAAGTACAACAAATTGATAAGATTTGCTTATGGTTACAATTTTGTTGTATTAGACAACATAATCCATGATTGATTATACATATAATTGTATATTTTTTGTTCAACGTAGTTGTAGTTGATTTTGTTTAGAAGATGTTAAAATTTGTTGGGATGCATGTCATATACTTGAATTGCTTGATCTTGAAATGATTGTGTTGGGCTAGTTGCTTTTCTTGTTTTTTTGGCTATTGTCAATCGTTTGGTATGAGGCTTTAGATTGTACCAAACTCAATTTGTTACAATTTTGTCCTATACCCAAGTTTCAATTTTCTGCTCAGGCAGATAGCCATGTGGCATGTTTTCCAGCGTCGATATGCATGAAACTGAACGGCTATATTTTCATGCTCCTTAAATAGGAAGTTCATATGTGCGCATGGGAAATCGTAAATGTCTTCTTTCTGTGAGTTGGCGGTTCCTATTTGTCATGTGTTTCTGCTCGTTTGCATGGTTTTCTGAGCCTCTGCATGCAATCTTTCAGTTTGGCATGAAGTACACATATGAGAACAACTTATTCAGTACTATGGAATGGCCTGGGCAGAGGCCATTATGCCTAGGCCATTCCATTGCGTAATGGACTTTTGGACCCTTTTGAAGCCAATCATTTGCTGCCACATGGCAAGCGCAAGCAGAATCAGCACTAAAAAAATTTGAGATCAATCCGATGCTGCCACATGACAGACGCAGGCAAAATCTGCACTAAATTTAAAAAAAAAAAAAACAGGTGACTATTCTACTTTTTAATCTGTTCAGAAATGGGCAGAATAGTCACCAAAAATCCATTACGAGTAAATAGTAGTTACAATCTGCTTGTTGTCTCTTTAGTCGCAATCGTTGGAGTTGGAGTAGTGCAAGCACTGGAGTTGAGAGGTCGTATCAACAATTGTTTATTCAACAAACTTGTGGGCGATCTTTCTTGAACTTTTGAACGTAGTGACTTCTGAATGCAGTGGTTTCTGATCAAACGAGGTTTTCGCCATCTTATCCTTGATCAAATAGATGGCTTTTTGACAATTGACTTTTTCTAACAAATATTAACATTGTGAGAATACTTCAAATATTCTACAAAGCTCTCTCAATGTTTTTTCAAATAAAAAAAATAAAAATTATGTCTTACAAAGTGCAATAAAACAAATGGAAAATAAAATCAATAAACAAAATACAATCAATGATCAATGATTTCTTTCTTGATGAATAATAATAATCATGTTTCTAAATTCTTAATAGAACTCAAATTTGTTTTACGATGCTTTCTATTTTTTAATAGGATAACTCAATCGAAACAAATGAACCTGTGTACGAAATCTAAGTTGAAAATGGTAATGACAATAATTAGCAAAGATCGAATCACACACTATAGTGGTGATGTCTTGTAGCAGAGTTCATTCGCACAATAATAGAATCCAAATCATCCTATAGCTCATGACATTAGTAGTTTATTTTGGAACTCATTTCTCATCAATTGAGAGGACAACTTGTTTCTTCAACAAAGAACTTGACTCAGAATCAATAACTTGAGCCTAACTGTGTCTGATTGAAGAACAATTGTAATTTATTTTAGAAATATAATTTTCAGTGGTTATGAATATTTGTTAGGGTGAGTGTAATATTCAATCCCTTTGACATAGCCTTTTTTAATTACCGTTGATAAGTTCGACTCATGGGTATGCAATAAATAAGCTCAAATTGATTAGGCTAAGAACTATATCATACTTCATATACAGTCTTGAGACCTTTGAGTATGTTGGTGACTCATTGATAATCGAGTTCTTTATGATGTATTCAGTATTCCAAATTAGAATTCATGCCTTGCATGCAAAGATTCTTTGATGTTCAGTAATGCTTTTAAAAGCATTGCTAATTTCATGAATTCCTAACATATGTCAAGGCTACACTATTCGCATTGGTATGATATTATTTTTAGTGCTTAGTTATGTCTTTAGACGACGTCATGAATTCAAAAGTCATACTCTTCAGAAATAGTATGATAGATAGTTTTCTTGTATTACTTGGCCTACTAAACATAATTTGTAACATATTATCATGATACAGAATTGATACCAACAAACATTTCATCAATAACTACTTTATTAGAAGGTTCATAGTAGCTTCTTGTTCAACAATTGTATGCTGACATCCAAAATTCAAAATTAGCCTTATCAATTTTGAAATGAGAATTGAATCATGATTTTCATAATGATTTTTTATTTTCAATTTAGAAAAAAGATTTCAAAACGGCAATCATTAGAAAAATAAATTGAGAATTTTAATTTATATCACAAAATAGAGTTATAATTATTTTGAAAACATATCATTTTTTTATATTTGTAGAAATATGAAAAAAGGAATGTACTAAATCATGAGAAATTTTGATTGAACATAAAATTATATATGCTACTTTCATGATTAAAATTCCACAAATATAGAATAAAAACTATTGTTTGAAAGATCATTGTGCGAGCTTTGTAGACTATTTGAATTATTCCCTGGCAATTTGTAGTTCGCAATTTCGAATTTCATTTTTCACATTGCATTGGCATTTGGGAGAAAGGCAAATCTCCTAGTTTATAAAATTGAGAGAAAAATTGCCACCTCTCTTTTTGTTATCTTACAGTTGACCAAGTAGATGGCTTTCTAACAATTGACTTTTTCTAACAAATGCTTACATTGTGAGAATATTTCAAATATTCTACAAAGCTCTCTCAATGTTTTTTCAAATAGAATAAATAAATGATATGTCTTGCAAAGTGCAATAAAACAAATGGAAGATAAAATCAATGAACAAAATACAATCTATGACCAATGATTTTTTTCCTAATGAATAACAATAATGATATTTTTTAATTTTTGATAGAACTCAAATTTGTTTTATGATGCTCTCCATCTTTGGATAGGATAACTTAATTGAAACGAATGAACCTTTATATGAAGTTTAAGTTGAAAATGTTAATAACAACAACTAGCAAAGATCGAATTTTAATTCTAAAATTGAATCAAGAAAAATCGTCTTAGCACATATATATATATCGACTCAAGAAAAGCCTACTAAAATAGGAAGTCAATTTAGAGAATATTTTGTTCATTCCTTCCATAACTAAGAATCTTCTTGGTAGGAGTCAAATGGTTGACAAGCGTCTTGAACTTGAGTTTGTTGGTGATGCTTGCTTGATTATTATTTTTTTTGTTATAGGCAAAAGACAAGGCAAATTTTGCAAACTTGATATTTGTGTTATTGCTAACCAAGAAAGTTTTGTGGAAAATAAGCAAATGACAAGTCAAGAGATGTGGCACAAGAGATTGATATTGGAAATTTAATTCCACTTCAAATCCCATTCGATCCAGATGCCCCTCTATATACAACACCACATGTTCCATTCAAGTATCCATGATAGAGTCTTAGACCTAGTTATTTACTTAAAACTCTACTACAGATGAAGAACCTATAGAAATACATGCCAACTTCAAGATAGGTTTGCAACACTACAAACTCAACCGAAGGAATGCCAAAGAATCACCACCAATGAGAGTCGGATCCTTCAATAGTCGTCAGTCCTTCAATAGTTGACGATCCCTAGACTCGACAATCCTTCGATAGTAAAAAGGCTGAGTACACTATCAACTCGACACTCTTCAGAAGATGTTCAAATCTATCGGCTAACCTTCACATCTCAAAGACTATCATTACCACTATCAAAAGAGACTTCACATCTGCCATGCTATATGACTAGCCTAAAGGCTAACTTGTAATAGAGTAAAGAGTAGCTACGTCATGTGTATATACATATTTAAATGCATAAATATAGTGAGAATTAGCTTAGATGTATTTATCTATCAAATCAGTTGTATTGCACTAGTAATGTATTTGTTGAGATGCCTAGCACTATTGTCCAATTCCAAATTGTACTTGCTTATATACTGATAAGTAGATCTCCTTACAACAATCACATGTACATTTGCACAATCTAATATAGTCTATGTTTTTTAAATTATTTCATAATTATGTGAATGATTGTTATTATTTCTACTTTCTGATTGTGAATGGAATACATTTCATTCTCCTTGTGTGTCTAATCAACTGAGTCAAAGTGCAGAATCACGGCTATCTTTGACGCCTTTGAATTTTGTAACTATGGTTTTCTAAGACACCTATTGACTCATTGATTAATCAATTGGTTCTATTGTGATGGATGATTCTAAACATAGTACTCTCCTTTCATTAATCTTTTGCATCGACAATCTAAGACAATAGTCTGATAGAGTCGTTCGATACTCTGAACTATCGTGATCTTTCACACCTTGCCCACCAGTGGTCTCAAAGCTTGTGTTGATTGTCATAACATTTCTAGCTTCTTTTTTTCCTTGACACATGGAGGAATTGTCTTCTAGAATTCGACTAGTGGAGGGATTCAATGGCAAGAACTTTCACATGTGGAAGTATCACATGATGATTTTGTTGGAGAAGGATTTATGGGATGTGGTTGATGGATCTTCAATCCTACCACAAAAAGATGTTGATCTTATAACCAAATGGAAATCCAAAGATTATTTATATCCAAAGCTCGCATGAATATCCATGAATCTCTAGAATTCACAAATATCACATATCAAATGTCTTTGTTTTGGATCCTCACCAAATTGAACTACGAATACACTAGAGAGTCCCATTAATAAACAACAAGATAATACATCATGCCCTAAATTGAGCCTGATACTCATCTCAAAATGGTTTTGGAAGACTAGCACCTAACCTCATGGCTTTGGCACTTTCACATAAAGTCCTATTCTTCCTCTCGACCACTCCATTTTGTTGTGGTGTCCTTGGAGTTGTGTACTCCCTTTTGATCCCATGCTCATCACACAAGGCCTTAAACTTGGTAGATATGTACTCTCCGCCATTGTCACTCCTCAAGCACTTGATCTTTGTGGAAAATTGGTTCTCCCTTGCATTCTTGAACTTGAAAAAGACATCATACATCTCATCTTTGCTCTTTAGTAGATAGATCCAACAAAATCTACTAAAATCATCAATGAAAATTACATACATATTAGTTCCAATATTTCATGAATATCCAAATGTACAACTTGAAAAGACTTTGTAGATCTAGATGTAGATTTTTTTCTGACATTTGTTTCTCATAGTGAGAAGTTAGATTTTTTCATCAGTTGTATGCCATTGTGCTCTTGTCTTAAATTTTTCAAACATACTATTCTTTGATCAATCTTGTGCAATCACAACACCTCAGTAACATCCTGTAGGGTGTGTGGTGTTGCTTGTTGTTGTGTGATTGATCTATTGGAAGCTAGCGAAGGAGGTGAGTGGAGTGGAGGTAGTGGAGACCTAAGACAACCTCTAAGGGCTTGACATATCATCACATTCACCAAAAAATCTCAAAAACCAAGAAATTTGCAATTTTGGAGAGAAAAACTAAGCCAAAAACCATCAACTTTTTATTTTTCCTTATCTAGTGGATAAAAAGTGGAGCACGACTGACAGCAGCCTGAGGACACTGTCCCAGCCCTGCATAGAAGCATGTGAGAGTTACTTCTCAACAGATTTCCAAAAAAGTCAAAAATACCGTAAATTTTCAAAAAACCTTTGTAAAATCAAAAAAAAAATTCAAAATTGTTCAGTAGCCTTCATATGACCTCTTGTAGCTAGATCTCATTGAGAGAAGCTCACAGACAAGTCTGTGAGAGCTACTTTGCAATGGAAGACCCCCTGTGAGAGTTCCCAAGTCCTAGAAGAGCCAAATTGAAGCCAGAACTCTCGCAAATACCATTTTTTGGCAGTTTTTGTGGCAACTAACTCTCACCAGACTTCCTGTAGCTAGATTTTATTAAGACAAGCTCACAGACGAGTATGTATTAATTTATCTTGTCTTGTTCCAATGAGCTGTAAGAAGGTTCCAAGTGTTGTAAAAAATGTAAAATTCTCATAATCAGAGAACCCTTGCACAACTAACTCTCGTAGAATGTTCCATTGAGTCCAGAAAGTCATTTTTCATGAGTGATTATGTCTACGAGAGTTAATATAAAGTATTGATGAATCTGTAAGCCAAAAAGTGACCAAAACCACCATCATACATCAATAACTTTCAGATCTATGAGAGGTAATCTTCTTCACTTTATACAGAGCCATATTCATACTAGATCCAGTTTTAGATAAGGGGGCGAGAGTTACTTCCCAGTAGATCTCAAGATATCAAATTTTTTTACTGCAAAACAATAAAGAACTCTCGCACAACCAACCCTTGCATGATGAACCTTCGCAGATAGAATCAATAGCAAGATTTTTCAGATTTGTATACTATTGTGAAAATTTTAATCACAGTAAGAATCAAAGAGTTATCCATTAAAAACGGCTAAAATCTTACTAATAGCCAATCAAACTCATCAGATCCTCACATATCTAGGTTGCATTCTTCACACCCATCAAAATCTAGTACTCCTAGACTCCTTCAACGAATGAATCTGAGATCAAGACGATCATTACCCAGAAGAGTTGGAAATCAAGCACCAGACCTTTCCCAAATTACAGTCGCACAGATTGAACCATAAGCAGGACCAGCTGCCATGGACCCGCTGGATCTGATGGAAAAAATGCACTCAAAAAATGCAAATTCCAGCTAGAACTCTGGTGGCAAACTGATAAAAAGTCTCTCGAACGATTCGCAAAACTCGAATTATTTCTGTTTGAGAATAGTTCATGTTGGCTCAATCAGGCTCTGTAATGCAACAAAATGAAACGAGACAAAATCTAGACAAAAACGAAACGAAACGAAGCAAAACTTAAACGAGTTCTAAAACTGATTCATACTGGAAGGATAGAGATTGCGAAACGAAACGAAATGAAACGAAACACGAAACACAAAGTGAAGCAAAAATATTCGCCAACGAAATCAGTTCGTCAGGAATTCAGATATGATTGTTGGTCACTGCCGGCTATATCGTTCTTACAATCCTTCACAGTGTAGACAAACACTGCTGATCTACGTTAACAGATTAATATAGCATTCTACAAAATCAAACCAATGTGCAGAATTGAATAAACAAGTAAATCAAATGCATTAACTCAGTTAAAAGAATATATAATGTGCATGCATTGCAATTATGTAAGGGAGGGCCCGAGGGCCTTTCGCCCTAATCAGGGCCATGTCTTTGGGAGAGATATTTCCACACATGGTGAGTTGGTGTATCATGCTTGAGTTTGGCTCACTCACCCACATTCAATTCTTTAGTGATCCCACGAGTTTTGACAATATCAAAAAACATGTCCTTGGCAAAGATAGCCCTCAACAAGGGAACTTCGCCTCACGCGATGAATATCTTGCGATTATTATGCCCATTTTTTGAACAGATTAAAAAGCAAAATATATATATATGTAGTATTTCATAGGAGGGAAGGCAAAAAGGGCTTATGGGCATTATTGGCAAAGGGGTTATGGCCATTCATTTTAAGTTCTAGCTTTTTGAGAGGCGCTTTCCCACACGCATCAGAAAAGATTTATTGCTCTCTCTCTCTCTCTCTCTCTCGTAATGAGAGGAAGCACTAAGCAAAACGCGCGTGGAGATGTCAGTCCGCTTTTCGAGCTTTTGCGCGATCGATCATGGAAAGAACAAACAAACACGGTCATGACAGGCATATAGCTCTTCTTGTAGTTGCTCTCATCAATTCGGCAGCACCGACGCACTCACGCTTCTCATATGTCATGTAACATCTCAAGATATCAATAATGTTTGTGCTTTCATTCTAATTTTTAAAGCCTATTTTCATTCTTTTTGCCTTGGTTTTGTAGGATTTAGACCTCTAGTTTCTCTCTGAATTCGGCAGCAGCAACGCATTCACACTTCTCGTATTATATGTAGGTAGCATCTTCGAAGTTCGGATATGAAAAATGCTTGTGCTTTCAATATTTTTTTCAGTTTGAGCTTTCGTTATTTTTTTCCTTGGTTTTGTAAGATTTAGACCTTGCTCTCATCAATTCGGCAGCACCAATGCACTCACACTTCTCATACGTGTAAATTTTCAAGATATCGATAATGCTTTTGTTTGCATTCTTTTCAGTTTAAACTTTCAGGGCCTATTTTAATTCATTTCTTCCTTTTTTTGTAAGGTTTAGACCTCTGTAACTCAAGAAACTCAAATTGAGATGGAAGCGTTTGCTGTTAAATGCGGTTTCCCTCTTCCCGTAATGCTTTCTGCATGAAGTCGATAGCGAAACATAGCTTAGGATGTTGCTGTTTGTGTGTGCTTGCATTTTCGTTCAAAGCTTCTTTTCGTACTTTTTTCGTTACGTTTTCATGAAAATGACAGCACCAAATAGCTTAGGCTGTTGCTGTTTGTGCGTGCATTCATTTTAATTTGATACTTCTTTTTCATATACTTTTTTCTTTTTTTGTGACATTTTAATCTAAACATGCTACAATTCGGGAGCCGGAGGTTGAGATGGAAACATTTCTTGTTACGTTCGGTTTTTTCTTGTAGTTGTACTTCCACAGACGTGATGGCAATATGGGTTTCCTTTTCCTGATTATTGCTCCGCGTTTGATTCTTCTGGTTTTGCTTCTGAGCTGCAGATCTAAAGGCTAGTGTGCCAACCGGAGGTACTAGTGTCAACCATTTGCCTGCCGCCAAAAACAACGAACGTGTGTATTAATCTCAAATGCCATGCTTTAGCAGCGGAATCTCTCAATGTCTCAACGCCTCCATGACAAAGATTTATGGCAAGTTTGGTGCTAGTCATAATAATATTTTTCCGCTGTTCAGTTTTTATGACCGAATCAAGTGGAGCGAGCGGATCGTTTAAGTGAAGTATAGGAAGATGATTAGACTTCTACATAGAGACTGGCACGGATATTATTCAAAAGTTGTGGCAGCATAGGGGAAATTTGATCGAAGACTAGCACATTTGCTGCATATGAGTCTTGTGTTGCAAATTAAAATGATCGCTATTTTTCAGAACATGACACAGGTCAGATCATCTAGAAACGTTCTTTGTGTGACTCTCTGTCTAGTTCTAAATATCCTATTAAAAGTTAGTGAAGGATTTGTAAACGATGAGGGCCTTGTCTTATTAGAGTTTGAGAATGGAATCGAAGATCCACTTGGCAAATTCAAGACGTGGAATGTAGCAGATCCAACTCCATGCAACTGGACGGGAGTGAGTTGCGATGACAATGCGCAGGTCATGAAGCTTTTGCTTCCAAACGCTCAGCTGTTTGGACACATTTCACCAGGGCTTTCTAGATTGCAACACCTAAAGATTCTCTCCCTTCCTGAGAATCGTCTGATGGGCAGCATACCCTCAGAAATTTTCAGCATGGAGAGTTTATGGAAGCTTAATTTGACTCGGAATGAGTTTACGGGTATCATTCCAAATGGAAGCCTGCCGAGCTTGCGCATGCTTGATCTTTCAAAAAATGCCCTAGCCGGGTCTATACCCCCAGAGCTCTTCCGAAATTGTACTAAATTACGATACGTTTCTCTTGCAAATAATCAGCTGATTGGGTCAATTCCATCTGGAATAGGAACTTGCCCAGTGCTGGTTGGTTTTGATTTTTCTTCTAACAACCTACAAGGAGCCATTCCGCGGGTCATAGGGAACCTTCCATCTCTGTTATATATTTCTCTCGAAAGGAATTCGTTGTCAGGACAGTTGCCGGGAGAACTTGGGAGCTGCTCTTCCTTGCAATATCTGGACATAAGCGGGAACCTATTTTTTGGAGAGCTTCCTACAGAACTAAAGAGGCTGAGCAATCTTTCTATACTAGCTATGCAGGAAAATTTTCTATTAGGAAGCATTCCAGCTGAAGTGCTATACCTACCTTCGCTGCAGTACGTGAACTTTTCTTTCAATCAGTTTTCAGGGAAAATGCCAGCTCCACTTTCAAGCAGGCTGTAATTCCCTCCAGGTGCTGGATATTTCTGAGAACAACTTAATCGGAACGCTTCCAACCACTATAGTTCAGTGCTCACAACTAAGATTTGTCAATATCTCCCACAACCAGCTATCTTCAGCACTGCCCGCCAACTTGGGCCTTTTGGCTGTCCTACACACACTGGACTTGAGCAATAATCAATTGAGTGGTAATCTTCCAGCTGAGATTGGAGATTTGAATCAGCTTGCTGTTTTGCGATTGGGGGAGAATGCCATTAATGGTCCCATTCCTCCAGACATTGGAAAGCTCGAGTTTCTTCAGATTCTGGATATGGAGGGCATGAAACTGGAGGGAAGCATCCCATTAGCCTTGACAAACTGTCGATTTCTCTTAGAGCTGTAAGGACAAACTTAACGTAAAGTTTCTGTCTTAGTTTTGAATATTAGATATTGCATCTAATTCACATTTTGCATGGTATTTAGGGGAGCAGGACAAGATTGATTAGAGTGTGTCAAATTTTTCATGTGAAAAAGGTCTATCATGTCTGAGCCGAGCTACTAGGAGTGGGTAGTTACCAGTAACGGGTAGGGGAGCAGAACAAGATTGATTAGAGTGTGTCAAATTTTTCATGTGGAAAAGGTCTATCATGTCTGAGCCGAGCTACTAGGAGTGGGTAGTTGCCAGTAACGGATCAAATTTAGGCTGAGCAAAAGAGAATATTACTGCTGCAGTTCAGATTTAAGTTTAGCAGAACAGAGCATTATAGTTGCATTCAACCATTTATCTCTCCTAGTGTTCACCTTGCCCTTAATAAGATCTTGTTGGCCATTATCCTGCACATATTACACCTTTTGTTCTTAAAAGACTTTGCTTTAAACCTCGTCAATCAGCCAAAACACATCATGAACAATGCCTGGGAGATATTTCAGAAATGAGATTAGCTCGGTCAATGCATCGCAATTTGCGGGTTACATATTTTCTGCTACATGAATAGTTTATGTGTGCTTAAAACTTAATTGAATGCCAGTAATCCAGGCAGGGCTTATATTTGTAGGTTGTAGATACAGTATGACTGGAAAAATTCAGACATAAATGAATAAGATAAGAATGACAGCAGAAACTGGGTGCATATAAGAGACTTTAAGGGACTGTGTACTTCATCAACCCGATCTAAAGCAGTAGTGCTTTATCTCTACAGATTTAGAGTGCAATTGATGTCATTACTGCTGGTTAGTAGCTAAGTATGAGAGTGGCAGGGTAATCTGTATCGAGGAGATTTATTTGCTGTACATCAAATACATGCAGGCACTTATCCAACAACAGTCTCAATGGAACAATTCCAAAGCAGCTGAACAACATGAGATACCTGCGATCTCTTCAACTGCATCAGAACATGATAAGTGGCAGCATACCACATCAGTTGGGAGACCTTTACAATTTGGAGTATCTGGATCTTTCTTGCAATCGCCTTACGCATGAAATTCCTTCATCTCTGGGAGCTCTTAAACATCTGAAGTATTTCAATGTATCTTATAACATGCTCACAGGTCAAATACCACGCAGTGGATTTCTCCAAAAATTCAATAGCAGTTCTTTCTTTGGAAATCCCAGCTTGTGTGGGTTGCCCTTGATACTTCAATGTACACCATTTTCGTCTACACCAGAATTGCCAATACCTTTATTGCCAAGACCTCGTGTGCTAACTGTGTCAGCAATTGTTGCAATTACAGCTGCAGTCCTAATTGCTGCTGGTGTGGTTGTTGTAACATTTATGAATATAAAGGTAGTGAAAGGACAAAAAACAGAGCTGCTTGTTTATGAGAGTTCTCATCTTTCTCCTGAAGCTGATATCATTGTAGGAAAGCTTGTGCTTTTTAGTAAGAGCATTCCCTCCAAATATGAAGACTGGGAGACAGGAACAAAAGCTTTACTTGACAAAGAGTGTGTCATTGGATCTGGTCCTCTTGGTACAGTTTTTAAAGCAACTCTAGATGGAGGCTTGTCCATTGCAGTAAAGAAATTAGAGACCTTGGGACAAATAAAAACTCAAGATGATTTTGAACAGGAAATAGGGCTTTTGGGAAATCTGAAGCACAAAAATATTGTTACCCTGCAGGGCTATTACTGGTCGTCAACTACGCGACTGCTTTTATTAGATTATATTGCTACTGGAAGCCTCTTTGACCACCTACATGGTCAAGCTCGAACTCAGCGAATCTTATGTTGGGGTAGGCGTTTCAAGATAGCTTTGGGGACAGCTAGAGGCCTTGCATATTTGCATCACGATTGCAAACCACGAGTATTGCATTTTAACTTCAAATCCACAAATATCCTTCTTGAAGAAGATTTTGAGCCTCGTGTATCTGATTTTGGACTTGGAAAGCTTCTGCCTATATTAGACACATATACGTCGACAAAGAAGTTCCACAATTCTCTTGGTTATGTGGCTCCAGAACTTGCTTGTCAAAGCATGCGCCTTACTGAAAAGTGTGATGTCTATAGCTATGGAGTAGTATTGTTGGAAATGCTGACTGGCAGACATCCTGTAGAAAATTCAGATGCTGATGTTATAGTGCTTTGTGAGTTTGTGCGAGCTGCATTTGAAGCAGGCAGAGGCTCTAGTTGCATTGATCCAACTTTGCGCTCCTGCCCAGAAGCTGAGATCATGCAAGTTCTTAAGCTAGGCTTAGTTTGTACTTCACAAGTACCTTCCAGAAGACCCAGTATGGCTGAAGTGGTTCAGGTGCTAGAGCTGATTAAATCACCGATTCATTCTCGAGAAGCTAGTAGCTGAGATATCCTTTGCAGCCATTTGACATGCGTGCACAATTCAGCATTGATTTGAAGCAAACTACAGGAAGAAGATGGCAGCCCTGTGATGGTGAGAGGGAAGGCCTACGCTCATGAACTACAGGCTACACCGACATGTTTCTAGCCCTGATGGGTTCTGAAAGTTTCTTAAAATGCACATGGGTTTTTGACAAGTTCTCAATGGAGATTGTGCAGTCAGTTTTGCTGGAGGTGGCTCTTCGGAAGTGTAGCATATTGAAGTTCTTTTGTGGCTTATGCTGATCCAAAGTAAGTTGTGATATATTTACCTTGTATGCCTTGTCCCTCTTCATTCTTTTGGTCAGCACCCCTCATGCTGCCACGTCTTATTAAAATATTTGATTGATTTTAGCTATAGATAACTGGACAGATATTTTACTATTTGCATCTACTGATTACTGGTTTTTCCTAAGGGATTCCAGGTATTGGATTCCATATTATCACTTGTTACTCGTTAAGCTTTGAAATACGTACAAGCCCACCTATACATGAACAGAAGCAATGCAGAGCAGTGCTTTTTTGTTTAGGATGGGTTGTTTTTCTCTCGTCTCAACATGGATGGTTTTTTCTCCCCAACTTCAGCTTGCACCTAATTCGTATCAGGACAGTTATAAAACCCTAATTCGTTTTCAAACCGTTCATCGTCAGGATTGGTTTGTTGCTACTTGCAAAATTGTTGGTCAAATCTAAAAAGAAGCCGTTGCTTAACGACCCGGCTGCAGAGTCTGCAGATTCTTCAAGCCTTCAAGGCCACTGGTTGACATCCCTGAATCCTGATAAAGGCCTGATAAAGCATTGGCAATATTTGTAAATAAAACATCAATATTATTGTTGTACACCTCACATGCAATTTTTAGATACATCATTATTATTATTCTTGTACATCTCAGATGCAGTGTCTACATAGTAGGTAATACGTCAGTACTATTTTTGTACATCTCAGTAGTAACATGCAGTTTAACTTTATAGGCTGAGGCTCTGGTGCTTGCCAAAACGTTTTTTTTTTAAACCTAACACAAAACATGTTAAAAAAGATATATAATCTTTTTAACAACTCATGGGCCAAAAGCCTAAGATTGTGTCATGAAAAAGGCCAAAAAATAAATTCTTTCAAGAAGTCTCAAAGTTTTATACATTTATTCCAAGTTTTCACTAGGATTTCAATTGATTAAAACTTTGGGTGATTGTTCGGGAAAGCAGACAAGTATAGGAATGAAATCGACATCTTTCTCCAAAAATTGACTTTGTAAAAAACTTATAGAAAATTGATTTTTAAAAATCGACAATTTTTTTGAGATGCAAGAAAAAAATTGTTTATTGTTTTAAAATGCAGTTATTTGTGTGTAGTAAAGTAGGTAGATTCCTATAAAGCTTACATTACATTGCTTTATTAAGTCAATAGAATTATTTATAAATGTAAATTTGTAATATTTTGCCGGCAAGCAAATTGAGATGTAGGATTCAAAAGACAACACTTTGAAAAATTGACGACTCTACAAAACACAAGAAATTAGGGTGATGCAATAATCAATATAAAAATGTTAAATTTGTACATTTTGATATATATTAGAATTTTGACTTTTGTATTTAAAAAGTTGGAACATTCAAGAAATGGCATGTGGCAAAAGATATTAAATTTCACACGTGCGGGAGTCCCCAAAAGTGTGATTATGATCTCCTAAGATGTGGTGATTGTTGCACATAGATCAAGCATAGATTGAAATCCATGATCTATCTCACAAATCTAAGGCAAGAGCACAATGAAACATGCATAAATCATACACCAAAATACATTTACACGTGTAATGAAAAAACTAATTATAAAAAGTTTTTGCTCTCGAGTAGAGAGAGAATCCAACTACAAGCTCTCGGGTAGAGAGAGAAACCAAGGAAAGTTCTAAGTGTAAAATCTCATCTAATCTCAATAAATTGAGTATGGGAATGATCTACCACACATACTAATAGGAACTCGAGGTAGAGGGGAGTGAAACATGATTGGACCCCTTCTTTTCCTCCTCTCAATTTGATTGGTTGAGTGACTTATGAGCCCTCAAACTTGATTGGACCAAATTGTCAAAAAGAAAAATTTGATTGGTCACTAGATCTCATGCCAAAGTTAGACCTAAGCTTGATGAAAGAGCTTGAGTAATGGCTTGGTGAGAAGATCGGCAATGCATGAAGATGATCCAATGTGCCCAGGTTGATCTCTCCTTCAATAAAACTTCCCCTTACAAAATGATGTGCAACTTTGTTATGCTTGCTCCTTCCATGAAAAATAGGATTGTTGGCAAGGGCTTGGGCCAAGATGTTGTCACACTTGATCAAAGGTAGATCTTCCTCCTTGATGCACTTGAGCTGCAATAAGATCTTTTGATCCAAAGCGCCTCTTTTGTTATTGTTGTAAGGGCCTTATACTCGGCCTCACAAGATGATAGTCACAATGGTATCTTGTTTTTTGGGAAGCCAAGATATGAGGTTTCCTCCAAAAATATAGTGTAAGCACTTGGAGATTTTCGATCCACCTTGTCACTTGCAAAATCCGAGTCTGAGTAGCCAAGTATAGATAGATCTTCACTTTTGTAGAGCAATCCATAATCAGTGTCTATACTCTTGCAATTTTTCATATTGAACTTTTTGAACATTGAAACAGCATATCTAGATTGACTTATGAAAGCATAATCATGACAAAGATCAATCTCTAGGCCTAGAATGTAGTGAAGCTCTCCTAGATATTGCATTTTGAACTTACTATCAAGTGCACTTTTAGCTTCATCTACTAGCTTTATGCAACTTCCACATAGAATGGTGGGGATTTGTACTTAGGGCAACTTGTTTACGATTCATGTACAGCCTTGTATAATAAGAAATCATTTGGACATGCACGAATGCAATTGTAGTCCATTCGAAGCATCGCCAATAATTTTTTTAACATCTTTCCTTGAATTTGGAATTGTATTGCCCTCGGGTAATAACGAACATAACAATCTATGGCAAATGCCCAATAGTGTTACAAACTTTGTCAACTAGTAAGTATTGAATTGGAACAAAAAATATCAAAGTTATATGAATAGTCACCTAAATAATGCATCAACACTTTCATTATTCCATTTGTACACAACTTGAAGATTTAGGATGAACAAGCATGCTGACAGTCTAGAAACATTTGCCCATTCATATAAAGGAGTTGTAGCTTCAGTTCTCATGCTTGTTTCACCTTTGATTCTCATGTCTTCGACATTTTCTTGAGTCAGCTTCTTGTTAATAATTGTGTTGTGCATCATTTTTATCAATTTGGAGTGGTCTCATTAGGAGGATAGTACGAATGTATCAAATCTTGCATTATATCATCTTCCACTTCAAATGAATGATTGTCTTCTTGGATTGGAATGTTGATTCGTTGGCTTCAGAAGAAGATACTCCAATGATGCTTGTCGTATTTTTTGAACCATTTCCCCAAGTCGTTTCAAAAACACAGCGAGTCCAGGCCCTCCAAAATCGTCTTCGTCTCCATAATACTATAAACGTTGAAAACATCATGCAATATATAATACATGTTAATACATGAGAATTACACCATTTAATTACAACAAAAATTACACCATTTAATTACAAAAAGACATTGCATAGCCACAAACTTTCACCATTTAATTACAAAATAGATTTCATTACATTTTGTATAATAGATGGCAATTGATGATTATAGTCATAGCTAATAGATAATTCATCTCCAACTTGCAATGATTTACAAGCATAAACCATCACATAAGTACCTTTAACGAATCTAGTAAAACAATCTTCCATGCCATTGTTACACTCTTCAAAAATACAATTTGTTAAACTAGAAAAACCATAAGAACTATTAATATATCCTGCTATATTTCCAAATTCGCATGGCCTTCCACCAATGTATGTATACTTTCCATGTCCCACCAACTCGCCCTGCTCTTCTCTCTCTCTTGTGGAGCATGCATTTGAATGTAAACCATATATTTGCATCCTTCAATAATGTTTAGTACGAAAAAAAAATACATCGTGGACACATGGACAACATTTTTGTGTAATAAGAATATAAACACATATGACTATGGATAAGAATATAAACACATATGACTATGAATCATAGCAAATGCTACAAAAAGGGAGTCTCACAACCACAATTGATAGCAGTCTAATCTCTACTCAACTTGATTATTGTGGGACAATCCATAATATCTTGGAAGTTCAACTTAGGCAATTCAGCTTTTTTGAGTTTGATGTAAAATGGTTCAAGGTTATTTGTAATGATCCTAATGTGACTTTGCTAGTGACTCCACCAAATTTTGGAGAGATCAAAGTAATACATTTATTGTCTCTTAACAAGGTGAGCAAGTTCATACATGCGTTCAATGCAAGTAGTCATGATCAATGTGCCTTTTTGTGTCAATTAATTGATCTTGTATAGAGCTCAAGCAATTTGAACAATCAATAATGTTTATGCTTAAAATTACAGGTGGTCTTTCAACCCGACCGATCAAATCCCAAAAGGTGGTATGTGATTTAAGTTGCTCCTCAAGTAAAAGAATATTTGAGTATAGAGATGTCGTCAAGGACATGCAACCAACTATCATTTCCTACGTTCAAAAGGGCCCTATAAAAAATGCCACATAGGATGGAGGAATTAGTCAAAATTAAAAATTATAATACAAGTGCATGCCCGCATTAGTTCAAATACAAAGTCGCCACAATCATGGTTAACTAAGGTTTTTCTTGCGAAAAATCATCCCTCAGGAGAATGAACTCTTGGAAGAAGAGAGAGTGAGGGCAAAAATTAAAAAGAAGAGTGCCAACTATATTACACTATAGATTGAACAAACTAGAGGAAAAATAGATGGACGTCATTATAACATTTGCATCAATTAGCAATCACCATCTTTGAATGCTACATAAAATGCCTACATCTCTTGAGAGAAAAGAGAGATGACAAGATCTGAAAAAAGAAGACTGGCAACCAAAATACATAGACAAAACAAACTCAACAATAAAAAAAATGAGCGGCATGGCAAAATTTGAATAAAGATCAATCTCATTCTTCAAGTGCTACGTGAAATGATAAACTGGTATGTGAAATGTATAAAGGTACTGAGTATGTTTCATTTATTTATTTTTTGTTGAACTGATATTGATTGTAATCTACTTTTTTTTTCTTACAATGAAAAAAGTTCATCTCCATATAGATCTTCCTAAAGAATATGCTCCTTCGATTAAAAGAGGTGTCAAAGCATCTTGCTTATCAGTTGATGATTGTTTGCGCTATAAGGCTGACGGGAAAACAAATTTGGACCTCTAGGCAGACTGGACATTACATCCTAAAGATCCATATACCATGCAAGATCCCAAATTCTCTTCAGTTACTCAATTGATATATTTTGTCTATTATAGAAATAATGGTTTGCTAGGTTATTGTAAAAGATTAGAAGAATATGGTAATGCATTTTCAATGGAAAGAATTCATTGTTTAGAGGATGTAATTAGACGTATATCTTCAAATTGTGCTCAAAAAGACAATATTTTGCGAATAAAATTGCTAGGGAATGAGGTTCTCCAAAATGAAAATGAAAATCTTTGAAATAATAGTGAATTGTTACAAGAAATCATAGTGAGTACAACAAAAGACACTGATCAAATGAAAATCGAATTGAATAATGGCCGTTCTGCATACAACTATTGAAAGATGTTGACTTGATAGGTAAAAAGGTAAAAACAAAAAAAACGAAAGCAAGTGATCAACACAAATATTCATAATTTGTCATCAATAGGAGGCTATCAAAAAAGGAGGATTTATGCATTCAAGTAAGTTTCTTTTGGCCTTTGCATTCTCTTTTTTGACTTTTGGGTTTGATGCAACTTTGATAGGCAAATTTCATAGTGAAATCTATTGGCTTTATTAATGCACTTAGTCCCCAATTCTGATATACATGCAAGGACATAATGTTTACACCTGAACCACCATCAACAATGGCAGCTGGTGGTGGAAGATTCTTGTGTTGTATAGGCAAGGTGACATTACTTTTCTTATTTTCCGAAGTGGCATCTATTGCCATCACAAACGGGCCATCATCATTGACTTCACTCAAAGAATATTCTTTGGACACATCCTTAGCTCCTAATTATGTTGTTAAGGCTTGACATAAAGGTTTCAAGTTTTTCAGCACATTGCCTAAGGGGACGGTGATTTGGTTGGATAACAAGGCAGTTAAGGCTTCAGTTCCACTCCCCTCTGGTTCTTAGGTTGTAAATGGTTCTTCGTTTAATTCTAGAAGAGAAACTCCTTCAGAGTTTGGTGGTGATGATGGTGCATAAACAACTTGGTTTGAAGGTTTGGCTAAGTCCATAAGTTCTATTTGGCGATTGGAGGTCACTGATGGGAGCTTTGGCTTGTTCCTCCTGAATCCATTGTCATACCTTGAGGTATTGCTTCTTCTCCTTTTGTGGATTCGCGTACTCTCCAGGTCCAGTAGATTGAGTGTAGTGATTTATCGTATGGTTGGGTATGCTCCTCATCCAATACTCTCTCTACAATTAGGGGTTCCTTTAGTTGTTGGGCTGGACATAGAATGAGCTACTTCTAGTAAAACATGGCGCCAACAGATCCAGTACTTGATCAATTGAATACGTGTCGTGATGCACTAGTAGACACATTTTGTTGTTAATAGGCCTAGCTATTTGAATTGGGACCAAATTATGGAAGTAACCTATAACTAGTCATGAATTGAGTTAGTGCACAAAGCTCGAAAAGAAGAGCTATATTGCTCTATAGGTCACTTGAATCCAAGCTCATAAAATACCTTGATACTCTCGAGGAGTGTCTCAATACACAAAATATAAATGACCATTAATATGCTATCCATTCGGTGATGACATCAAATCAAAAGATTATGTAGAGGAACCTTTAGTCTTAGGCACAAATGTTATACAGCTCCCAGAGGATGAAATGCTCACACATGTGAACGGGTAACAATGGAGCATGGATCACAAACTAAATGAATAAAATTTAGTGTGATAATATTCCACATGAATTGTGTTGTGAAATGGACACAACAATTGATTTGAAGTCACCTTAGAAGATTATTAAACTCCATCCGGTCTGTGCCCATTGTAGCTTCATATTAGGCCATTAAAATAGGTAGACGACAAACAAAATGAACGTGAATTGAGACGACAGATGAATTGAATGGAAATTGAGATGACAGACGAATTAAATGGAAAATGAAACAACATACATACTGAGGTGATCAAAATGATTCTAACATAACTATTGCTAGTTAGATGAGTTTAAGTTGGGGTGATGCCTTGTGGGCTAGCTGGAAAGGGGGTGATGCCCAGACACCTAAGCTCAAGTGAGAAGGCAACACCATGTTTCTGAGTAGGCCACCTAAAATGCTCGGGCTAGTGTACGCTATTGGATCAACTGATTGGGAAATTTGTCTTTTTGAAAAACACTCGTCACTCTTGATGACCAAGGAAGAGTCAAAAGTTCATTATGAGAATGTAGGCATCTTGAGGCACACAAGATTTAGAAAATTGTTGTCGTCTTAAGAGAAGGAAAGGTCAAAACAATTTAGTTGTTGAATAATTCTATGTACAACTTTCAATGAGCTGAAAGTTTTTGTAGACCTATTTGAAGTGACCCATAGTGCCTAAAATGGCCTAAAGTCAGAAATAATAAATTTGAGAGTTTCTTCATAGGTTCAAAAAACAGAGTTTAGACTTACTACTTAGTAAGCCTAACTTGACGCGAACAATGTATATATGAATGAAATCGTCTTAGCATACTAAGCTTTAGGAAAGAAGCATCAAATAAAGTCTTGGAAATGCCATATGTGACTATAGGCAGAATCCAAGTAGAAGTTACATGTGATTTCAAGAAAGGACTTCAAGGTTCATAATGACAAGTGCCTACCATCTTGCATGAGCTTGGTGATTTAGAGTGCCAATCATATAACCTATACCAATTCGATCATATTTGACAAGCTTTAATATCTTCCGTTACTAGCTCATTTCCATTCCATCCAAGAATTTCCAAAAGGGATAGAATCCATTACATTTCCATTGCTTACCACCAGAACTTTTTCCATGATCAGGGACATGCATGACAATTGTAGGGTTTTTAAAAGTTGTCATCTTTGAACTCTTAAAATAGGACAAACACGTAAAGCATTGTCTTGAAACTCTGCATTTCCATAAGATTTTAAGATAACTTGAAATAGACCCTATGTAAGTAATCGAAGAATCTTGATACTTTACAGACTATCAATATATATTTCTTTTGACCCAACTAGGATAGGACATGCTCACTTCTTTGCACAGGTTTTTTCTACATGCCAATGACATGAATATGGAGGAAAGCCAAAAGCTTCAGGACTACTCCATCCCTTACCCAAAATAGATGCTTCTTGGGAACACATTGCAAAGGAAATGAAATGATTTGGGAAATTGTTGATAGTTCCTAGTAAGCAAGCATATTCCTTTCCATGTATAAAGAAAAAGGGACTTGATGCCACATGCTTATACATTTAGGACAACGTCTTTAAGTTACATGTGGCTTCCAAGTGTATTGTATCAGGATGCTAGATTTACTAATGACTTTTGAAGAGCTATGTTTGATATTTTAGGCACGACTTTGAAATAGGCTTCCTCTTTCCACCTTCAAACAACGTGAATTGACCAATCAAAGCAAGGGTTGAAAACAAACTTCTATGGGAAGAATTCCTTCCTATTGCAAAATTTCCTTGTGACAAAATTGTGAATGCTTTTTTTGGTAAACCCAAA
Organism: Diphasiastrum complanatum; assembly: GCA_029204225.1. NCBI lineage: Eukaryota > Viridiplantae > Streptophyta > Lycopodiopsida > Lycopodiales > Lycopodiaceae > Diphasiastrum > Diphasiastrum complanatum. The sequence goes on along the minus strand of CM055093.1, from coordinate 20,707,095 downwards.
TTACCATCTATGGTTATGTTTAAAGAATTTTTGTTTTCCCTATGGGATTTGTTCATGATAATAAATAATCTTATGGCATATTACGGTTGCAATATCTTGAGCACAAATAAAAACCAAAAGAAGCATGCAAGTTTGTGTCAGAGGGTGATAAACTACCAAGAAGGGGATTGTGTTATCTTGAAACTTGGCAAGAAGCGGCTAAGAAAGAAAAAAGGTAAGGCGAGCTTTTATTCCAAGCTGGCTATGACATTTTTTTGATGCTTTTCAAGTTAAAAAAATCTCACTTGTGAAGAACTACTTGTAGAATAAAATATTCATGACAAGTTCCATATGATCTTGTTGAAGAAGTATGTTGGACTAGTACAACACAAGTTCCTCAAGACCGGTGACATGTCTATTGTATACATCTCTTAGATTATATTGCCCAATCTCAAGATTGGTGATATGTATATAGTAGAGCAATTGCATTCTCATGTTTTAAATTTTCAACTTTAGCTCACAATTGATGTACTCAACTTCAATCTACGCAATAGATCGGTTGTTTGCTCCTTATATTGGACTGTTTTAGGTCTGAGGAATTACTTTTGAAACTTCCACCTCAAATGGAAAGTTGACCATGCTATCATGGCCATTCACCTCCAATCCACCTCTCTTAAACTGTACAATTTAAATAGTCCCAATAATTCAAATATATCTTGGCAATCTAATCAGTAAGCTTGGAAATATTCAACTTGACCATAGTCCATTGAGTGTAAAAATAATAATGATGTAGTAGTGTGTTTTTGCCATAGAATCAAATAGATCTTGAATCTCAATTTAGTCTTGATCTTGGTGCATCTACACACCTTAGGAGATCACAAGTAAATGTTGTGGATAGTCCACACGTGTGAAATCAACATGGTATCAGAGCGTACCTAAGGTTACCATGAATTTTGATCCATTTAAGTGAAAACTATTCATCAATCTTGAGCTAGAAATTGTCAAGATCCATTTTCCTAGCTATCTTGTCCAATTTTGGATCAAAAGAGATCAAAAGGACATTGATTGGGTCTGACCTGGTACTCTACGGAATCAGATGCTCAGACATGTGTGAGGAACATCCAACTTCAGTTTGGGAGTTCTTTCTCATGCTTGATCCATTTATCTTGCTGATAGCTTGTTTTGAAGCTATTTTTGTCTAGTTTCTGATGCAATCAGTTTCATTCCATTTGGTTGAGCCAATCAGAAGTTATAAGCTTTTGAATAGGGTTAGGTAGGGCACCTAGACCTGGGTAGACACATTTGGTTTGGTCAAGAGATTGCTTGGTTGATCCAAAATCACAGTTGAATGCTTACGAATCTCATCTATATGTGATCTAGGCACTGTTTTGAGATCGTAGCCATTTTGTTTCATGCAATATCATTGTATCTGAGTCAAATTTGATTTCTTAGTGTACTTCACACGTGCTAAGAGTGTTTGATCCTAAATTTGCCCATACTCCATCATTTGATATGAAATAGATCTTGTTTTAGAGAGATTTGTGTAGCTAGTGAGAATCAATTCACAAATAGTTGCAAGATCTTTCATAGGAGGAGATAGTACTCCATTATTGGATCCTATTGAGAGTGTGTAGAAACATTTATTGTTCATCATTTGACTTTTCTTCACTTCAAATGTCTTCAATGGGTTCATCCTTGTTGGAACCAAGTGAAAGATTGTCCACTTCAAACTATTCAATTTGGAAAATGAGGATGGAGTCCATCTTGATCCTTCAAGATGTGATGGACATAGTTCTTGGCCTTGAAGAAGAACCACAAGTTCTTCAAGAGGTTCAAAAATACAAAAAGAGGGAGTATGTGAATGCTTGTAATGTTGCTCTTGTGAACACGCTCTCTATGGAGGAATTATGGCATAGGATGTTGGGACATCCCAACTACAAATCCATGCTCTCTATGATCAAAGAGGCCAAAGCTATTGGCTTGCCAAAGTCATTCTCCAAGAAGATCAAGCCTTGTGAGGCATGTGCTATTTCTAGATCTCACAAAACGCCATTTACAAGATCTTCTATCAAAAGCAAGCATTCTTTGTAGTTAATCCACTCGGATGTGCATTTCTCATCAACTATAAGCAAGGGAGGAGCCACCTGTTTTGTTACTTTCATTGATGATTTCACAAGATTCATTTGGATATATCTTCTTGCTTCTAAATCTATGGTGTTTGATCATTTTCTTATTTTCAAAGCTTATGTAGAGAAGCAATCCTCATTCAAGATTAAAGCTCTTAGATGTGATGGAGGTGGTGAATATATCTCCAATAAATTTCATGATTTTTGTGAACATTCATCTTTTGAAGAGGCCGAGATCAAGAAGTCTATGGATGCATCACCTATTATTGATTTTGAAGACAATTATGATGTGATGGGGTCGAGAATTGAAGAAGACTCTCCTCAGATTTTCTCACCAAGAAGATCCATGAGAGATAGATCCGAGCCTAAGAGGCTCTCATATGTTGACAAAGGCAAACAAGTGGATCTTGATTCCACTAATTATGTTTTTTATGTCTCTCATGAAGAGCCAAAGAATGTACAAGAGGCACTCAATACCAAGGAGTGGTATGATGCCATGAAGCAAGAGTATGATGCATTGATCACCAACAATACTTGGGAGCTTGTGGATCCTCCATCCAACAAGCATGTGATTGGTTGCAAGTGGGTATTTCGGATCAAGTTCAATCATGATGGCACCATCAACAAGTATAAAGCAAGATTATGTGCCAAAGGATTTGCTCAAATCCATGGCCTTGATTATGAGGAGACCTTTGCACCCGTTGCAAAGATGGTGACAATAAGAATTCTTATTTCTCTTGCTTGTTTCTTTAAGTGGAAGGTGTTCCAATTAGATGTATCCAATGCTTTTCTAAATGGTTATCTTGAGGAGGAGATCTATATGGAACAACCTCAAGGATCCATCAAGGATGAGTCCAAAGTGTGCTTGCTCTTCAAAAGTCTTTGTGGACTCAAGCAAGCACCAAGATCATGGTATTCAAGACTTAATTCTTTTCTTATCTCACTAGGATTTACTCTTAGTGACTATGATCCTTCCATGTATCTAAAGTTTGTTGATAGCAATATTGTCATTCTTCCAATTTATGTTGATGACATTATTCTTTGTGGAAGTTGTACCAAGCTAGTTGATGAAACTAAGCTAACACTTGGATGTGAGTTTAAAATGCAAGATCTAGGAGAGATACATTAGATCCTAGGCCTAAAAATTGATTTTTATGAATATCATGTCTTTATATGCCAATCTAGATATGCTCACTCTATGTTGAAAAAATTCCATATGGAAAATTCTAAGAGCATAGATACTCCAATGGAGAAAATTGTAAAAGATCCTAATAAAGGTGATGAAAGATCTTTTGAGGACATCACACTTTTTAGGAGTCTTGTAGGCTCCTTGATTTGGCTTACCATTACTAGACCCGATCTAAGTTTTTGTGTGCACAAATTGAGTGAATTTATGCAAGATTCTAAGATCCATCATTGGAAGATGGCCAAGAGGATTCTAAGATATGTATCTTCATCTTGTGATTATGGTCTACTTTATAAAAGTGAAGATCTATCCATTGTTGGCTACTCGGATTCGGACTTTGCAGGTGACAAGATGGATTGAAAGTCTATTAGTGCATACACTATCTTTCTTGGAGGCAATCTAATATCTTGGCTTTCCAAAAAGCAAGATACTATATCTCTCTCTTCATGTGAGGTCGAGTACAAAGAGTTAAAATAGCAATGATCAACTTATACAGTGCTTTCTTATTTCGATGGCACCACGTGTGCTTAGTTCTAGAGTTACCGAGCCATCTTTCTTTTACGAGCCCTTTGACTGCTTCTAAGCAACTTATATTTGTACTTCCTTATCAGTTGAATATACAGTTTGTTGAGAGCAATTATGTTGCACTTGACGTTGTGCTGTGGTGATTGATCTGGTCAGGTGTTTAAACTGTGTTTCTTAACTTGGTATCAAAGCCCCTTGGTGGCTTGAATCATCGGACAAGAACATAGAGCTACGAATTCACAATGGTTTGTGGGCTAGGAAGCACAAAACCGAGTCTGTGGAGATTCGTGGAATAGCTCAAAACTGTAATAAGATTCAAAAGTAGGGGATTGTCAGCTGAATCAGAGGGCAAGCAAAAAGTGAAGCTGGAAAATCTTCTGAAGGGTTGCTTGGCATGTGTGATTGGTTTGAATCCAATCGAACACCATTTGAAGATCTGTTTGAAGGAGGTGATCGCTGATTGTAGGGCGACCTGAGTGCAATAGAAGGCTGCAAAAAGTGGCTTAGAGAAAATCTGAGCATATCTCAAGAAGTCTTTTTTCTTCCTCATGACTAGGGTTTACAGCCATAAAACTGTGGATATTTGGTTGTAGGAGATCATTTCTGGCACTGTAAGTGCATGATGGAGGGCGCCCTAGTGCTTGGAAGATAATTCCAGAAGGCAGCTGACTACCATGGAGAGTTGGAGGAGAGCTTGAAGGGTTAGTTGTGGGTTCATAATCACCATAGCCATGGAGATAGGCGATGGAAGAGAGAGGCCGCGGATAGACCTTGCGCGCTCTCACCCATTCTAGCATTTAGTGTAAATAGGTGCTTAGTGCTTTAAACTGAAGCTCTAAATGCATGACCTCCTTGTAGATCGTTGGATCGAAGACAATGGTCAAGATGGAGTTCTCAAGAAGGAACGTGGACCATAGGATGGAGGATCACCGGTAGATGGGCTTTGAAAGGGTCTTGAAGAATTGAAAGGCAAAATAGGCCTTCTTTTCATTAAAAATTTTCAAACTGAAAAAAATTGTTGGGTCCCAAGTTTTTGAAGGGTGAAGTTTCTTCAAACTGAAGGAATAGTTCAAAAATCCAAATTGCCCTTATTTTTACCTCCTTTAGCCTATTTTGGCCAAACGAAAGGCCATAGCCTCCAAACGAAGGGCACCCTGACTGTACCTGCAAGTACGTACACCAAAATAGAGTGATGCCACGAAGAAAGTGTTCGAAGCGTGCTAGAAGTGATTTCACCATTCCACTGGGCAGGTAGCTGGGAGTTGGTGACGAGAAGCATTTTGGAAAGCGACGCCAGTTTGGCTTTCAATTTGGCGACAGAGCGGCAGGTGGCCTGGTAAGCCAAAAATTGTAGGTCATTATTTGTGATTTTCGACATCACGGTTGGCTTCGGCATACGCTTTATAGCCTACAGGTGGAGTTTCAAGCAGTTTGGAAATGACAAACATCAATGAGGCAATTTTGGGCGATGCAAGCAAACTTGATGGGGCTTCTAACTACAACATCTGGAAATTCAAAATGAAGAGCATTTTGATGGAGAAAGAGTTATGGGAGATTGTGGCAGGTATTGAAATCTGACCAAATACCACTCCAGGTGATATGAGGGCCTTTGATAAAAAGGCGTAGAGAACATTGTCCTTAATCAATCTTTCAGTGAAAGACCATGTAATCACTCATATAAGTGATGCCACGATGGCTAGGGGAGCTTGGGAAGCTCTTAGAATGCAATTTCAAACTTGCAATCCAGCTCGGGCCATGTTCTTGAAGTCGAGATTGAACGCAGTAAGGATGGAAGAAAGTGAATTAGTGGGATCTTTCTTCACAAGGATAAAGGAGCTGAGAGATCAACTTGTGGCAATTGGAGAACAAATTAGGGACGTTGAATTGGTACATACCACAATGAGTAGTGTCTTGGAAGGGCTACAGATGTTTGTGAGTAGCATTGCTTCAAAGGAGAGATTGCCTACTTTTGAAGACTTCCACGGAATCATGTTGCAAGAAGAGCAGTGTCGCGAAGTGGTGAAGTCAAGGCAAACCCCACAGGAGGATCAAGCCTTGCTTGTTAAAGGCAAGCATAAAGGATGGAAAAGGATTCCTAAGAAATCCAAGGATGATGATGACGAGGGAGAGTCATCATCAAAAGGGAAAAAGAAGAAGAAAGACAAATGTTACTATTGCCACAAACCGGGTCATTGGGCACACGAGTGTTACAAGAATAAAGGGGACATAAAAGCGAGAAAAGTGACTCAACAAGGCAACATTGTCAAAGATGATGGAGAAGATGACGAGACAAGTGTCTTCTCATCGACATTGGCATCCCAAGTTGATGATGGAGTCAGATGGTTCATAGATTCAGGCGCACAAGGCATATGACTGAGAAACATGATTGGTTTGAGAAATTCTCACCAATCCATGATGGGGATAAGGTCACTCAAGCCAATGGAGAGGAATGCCAAATACAGGGTGTGGGCAACGTAGCTGTGCAGTTTTCTGATGGTAAAATCAAGAACATCCCTAATGTGCTTTATGTTCTTGGACTCAAAAAGAGTTTGCTTTCTGTTGGTGTAATGTCAAATCAACATCTTAAGGTTGAATTTGTCAAGGATGGATGTCTTATGAGAGATATGAACCACAACCATAAAGTGGTGGCGAAGGGTTATAGAGATAGTAGTTGTGGCCTTTATAAATTGGATGCTGCAAAACCAGGAGAATATGGTTTGGCTATCTCAACAGCATCTCAATCTGAGTTGTGGCACAAAAAACTTGGTCATTTGAACTATGGGAGCTTGAGATTGATGGTGAAGCTGAAGATGGTAATAGGGTTACCGGCATTGCAGGATGATGATCATGCAATATGTGAAGGATGTGCCATGGGAAAGCATCACAGGGAGACATTCAAGAAAGGTGGAGCTGCAAGAGCTAAGAAACCGCTGACTTGATTATTACGGGAAATAATCAAGAGATGATAGACATGATCAAGAAAGACCTCATGGAACAATGCGAGATGACATATCTCAACTGATGCATTACTGCCTTGGAGTAGAAGTGTGGGAAAAAGGACATGAAGTGGGTTTACCATAGGTGAAGTATGTCAAAGAGTTGCTGCACAGGTTTAGGTTGCAAGATTGCAAACCAGTAAACACTCCTATTGAACAAGGTAAAAAGATTTCTAAGCTTGATGAGTCACAGTCATTTGATGCTACGCTATATAGATAGTTAGTAGGGAGCTTGATTTATCTTACCACGACTAGACCAGATATATGCTATGCTGTTGGCATTGTAAGTCAGTTTATGGCAGCACCTACAGAAACGCATTGGAAGACAACTAAACGCATTTTGCGTTATGTGAAAGGCACTTCAGAGTATGGCTTGATTTACAGGAAGCATGATGGTTTACCTGAGTTGTGTGGCTATGTGGATGCGGATTGGGGAGGTGACTATGATGATCGTAGATCCACCACAGGGTATGTATTCCAGTTTTGTGGTAGTTGCTTTTCCTGGTCTAGTAAGAAGCAAAGTACAATTGCTCTTTCCACCACAGAAGCAGAGTATAAGGCAATGTGTAGCGCAGCACATGAAGCTATATGATTGAGACAAATCTTGGAAGAAATTGGCATGAAGCAGAAAAATCGCACGACTTTACATAGCGACAGTCAAAGTGGCATTCAGCTAGCAAAGAATCCAGCGTTCCATGCGAGAACTAAACACATTGAGATTCAGTATCACTTCATACGTGAGAGGCTGCTGAGTCATGAAATTCATGTTGTTCATTGTAGCACAGAAGAACAACTAGCTGATATTTTCACTAAGCCACTTACTAGAGAAAAGTTTGATAAGTTTAGATCAAAGCTTTCTGAACTTAAAGTTTGTTGACTTTAAATCTATGTATATGACTTCAGTGGATAAGGATCAGTTGGCCTCGCCACAAGCCAAGTCGACAGGACACGCGTCCCAACAACGGCAACCTGGGTCATGCATGGGTTGCCTGAGTGAACAACTATATGTATAGTGTAATTTCATTTTGAGAAATACAGTTGCTATGTGAGCTTGCTGTGGAGAGTGTTTTCTGTCTGTCTTACTGTGTAGCATGATCTATGTTCCTGTGCAAAGCAAATTCTAAGTAAGGCATGTGTAGAGTTATCAATAACAGTTTTATAAATAGAGGATCCATGCATGGAGACTCTATAGTGTGGAGAAGAGAAGTAGTGTTAGACAAAATAAATGCATCATCTACGTAAAGAGCTATGTGAACTGAATTGGTGCCTATATGCTTTGAATAAACATTATAGTCAGCTGAATTGTTTGCAAATTCCACTTTGAATGAGATAAGAGTTGATTCTATTGAACCATGCTCTTGTGGCCTGTTTTAGACCGTAGATTGTTTTATGCAGCTTGCACACTTTGTGCTCTTGGTCTTTGACTTCAAATCCATCCGGTTGGAAGGTGTACAGCTCCTCTTTGACATTGTCATTGAGAACTACTGTCTTAACATCCATTTGGTGTATTTCGAGGTCTTCTGTTGTTGCTAACACAATCAAAGTCCTGATTGACTACATTTTGATGATAAGGAGATAGAAGAACGTGAACGAAGAAGAGAGCAAGAATATTGCGAAATAGCTATCCCGTTACAATCAGCTGCTAGATGAGAAAACAGTCTAATAGAAAGCTTATGCTAAGTATAATCATAGCTTTTAGTGCTTCAGTTGCCCACCAGGATCTTAAAAATTAGTTCATACTCACAAAAACGAGAGTACAGTCCATCGAAGAAATTAGAAATGGTTTGCATGTGTGGTATCACTAGAAATCAGATTCAATATGAAGTTTAGTTCTGAAATAGATGGAAAGAGAAGTATGATATCGCGAGTTCCTCAGGCGTCAAAGACATCAATCATCAGAAGCGAGGAAGTCATAGATGTCCGTGTTCTGATCAGAATGAGTAAACAAGCACGATCAAATAGTGATAAAGTGCATTCAATCACAACAAGCATTCATCTACGTTATGCACAGATAGGAAAGCGTGTTGCTGCTATATTACAGTGAAGCACAATAAAATAGCAATCACAACCAAAATGGTGGCATAACTGGGAGGCTCAAATTATACGTCTCATGGACGGAGCATCACGTAGAGTGTGCCTGGATGATCCATTTATACAATTGTACACTGAGTTTTTGTGATCCAAATGAACCCAAATCAATTTCTACTTGTTTCTCAGGTTGAAGGCCGTACTACAGCCTGTAGTACACACGTGTGGGCTCGGATTTCAATGTTGATCAGTGCTTTTGATTGTTAATGCTTGTTGTTTGTCAAATTGCAAATGTAGCTCAACTTTTTTATGTCTAGTTTTTTGATAAATTGTTAAGCAAGCATCCAATCACTCTTGTGGATCTTTTGTAGATCCATTTATGGTCCTAAAGTACAGTACTTTCACAAACTAATTGAATAGTGGCCGTTCTGCATACTCACAACTATTGAAAGATGTTGACTTGATAGGTAAAAAGGTAAAAACAAAAAAAACGAAAGCAAGTGACCAACACAAATATTTATAATTTGTCATCAATAGGAGGCTATTGAAAAAGGAGGATTTATGCATTCAAGTAAGTTTTTGACTTTTGGCCTTTGCAGTCTCCTTTTTTACTTCAAGAGTTTGGATCTTATGTTGTTTTTGCATGACTGTAAATTGTAACATTAATCATCTATTATTTAATTTTTGTTTTATAGATCAGCATTGGTTGGGAATCAAAATGTGAAAGACAATGCTACTATAGGCAAGTCTTTGGGCTCTGTGTTGACAACAAAATCAACCAAATCATTGATGACCAAAAATCGAAACAATCGTGTTATGATAACAATTGTTGATGCATTAATGATTGAAGTACAAAAGATACTTGACAATACTATAATTCTAGGAGCATGTGATTTTGTTGGAATAAGCAGAGATGCTTATGGCATCATATTTAAGATTATCAAACAGGCTTTGATGCTAGTTAGCATTAAAAAATTTCTTATTCCATGACCATTTCAAATAAAACAGGAGCGTGATACAAAAGATTATTGGTGTTCCATTTCATATTGAGGAAATAAATCAATCAAAGGACAAAAAATCCATGTCTTACAATCAGTCAAATAACTTGTTTGGATATATGAATATGCTATTAAGATTTATTGTACATTTTTATGATATTTTCACAAAAAAGGTAGACAGTAAGATAGTCTTGGTACTGAAGTTGGATGAATCGGAACTTATTAAAGGACAAAAAATGGAGAGCATGAGTATAACACTCATGAATGGAGCTCTTCAAAAGACAAACGATCAAAGAGATTTCAACTTCAGTGTTCAGTCCGAGAATGACATCTGGTGGTTGGCAGCCTTTGAGGTATGATATTTTAAAAACTACAAAATAAAGTATGGTACCTGGATGTGATATTGTTATCGATTGACTAGTTTTTTGTCTATCCATTTTTTAGGTTTCAAAAGAAGATCATGACATTCTATTATGGGTGTTTAGCAAAACAACATATCCCAAAATCATCAAAGAGAATATGGATGGGGAACTTTTCAATGTACCAGGAATAGGAGACTTCAAGGTAGAGTGGAATTCAGTTGGTGATTTGAAAACTTTAAAAAGTATGTTCAATGTTTCCCATGAAGCAACCTCCAAAAATCCATGTTTATATTGTATGAAATCATCAAATGACAAGAATACAAGAATAACAACAGACAAAGAGGATCCAAATTGGAAACTTGTTCTACCAATTCCTCTACAAAACATACATATTAGCACTCTCCATGCTGAGGTTAGAATAATCAAAAAGCTTGTGTATTGTCACATATTATATGCTTGGAACACAAAGCTAGAACTATTTTCCAAGGAGGCTATTTCTAGACTAGAAGATGTTCTGTGTAAAGTAGGTCTCCATAAAGGACATGTTAAAATACAAAAGGACCTTAAGCTTTTGGGAAAAATAGGAAATGTACCTTGCAAGCCAAGCATTGGCGGAGCAAAGGCACAAAGATTTTTATCTAACCATTCAGGAAAGCCATCTACGACACGTTACTTAGTTTGGAAAGACATCATAGCTGCTACTCAAGATTTTGAACAGAAAGGATCAACAAGGGTAATGAAAGTTGAAGTATGGAAAAAATTAGATGATATGGTTAAAACATTAGGAAAAGAAATATTTTCAAACAATGACTTGCGACTACTCCAGAAAAGTTGTGTTGAGTTTGTAGATGCATTTGCAAGGGATGCGAATCACACATTACATGGCAAGCATTTAAAAACAGATATCAAGTTACCATTTTATTTTATTTCTTGAGTTTACCTATTGACAGAAAGGATTGATATTTTGCAACACATATTACGACACCATTCCATATCCTTAGCAAAAAATCATGGAAGTTTGAGTATATGGTCATCACAAGGGCTAGAAAAATCTCATCGGCAACCAAGAGTGGCATTTCATAAAAACACACAGCATGGTGGCCTCAATGGTAGATACGAATATATCCTTCAGCTATTTCAATGGTTCTATCGACGAGCACAAATATGACATCAAACAAAATCTACAAACTACATCAAGTTCAGAAAAAGACATGCAAATTAGATTGCCAGGCACAACATTGTACTATATATTTGTAATTTGCTTTGAAAAAATACATTTCCAACTAATTGAATATATCTATATCTTGTTGCCATCTTTTTTTTTTCCTAATACCAGTTGTATTTTATTGTCGCAGAGGAATTCTCTTCTTGCAAATGGATCCAAAAGATAAGCATTTTTCTTTTCTCGACATTTCTATGTAAGTTGCATACAAGCAAAATGAGTGGATCAGAGAACAGTATTCTCAGGTCCATAACCTAAAGGTGCAGGTTGCGGGAATAGAGCCCGCAGATGTTGAAGATCTTCTTAATTTCGACAATGACATTACTGTTGCTGGATCTAGTTAAATTTCACAGGTGTGGGAATGACACAAAGTGTGATTATGATCTCCTAAGACTTTGTGATTGCACTAAGATCAAGTGTAGATTGACAATCAAGATCTATCTCTCAATTCTAAGACAAGAGCACACATTGTCTACATGCATAAAACACTCATACAAGTTCTTTCACACATTTGAAGACTTTGCAAGAAAAAACTAAGAAAGAAAAAGTCTTGCTCTCAGGTAGAGAGAGAAACCAACATACAATCCTCGAGTAGAGAGAGAATGCAAAATAGGCTAGAATTGCACGATGGAAATATCATAGGCAATATCGAAGAGTGCGAGATTTTTAAGAGTAATTGAAAAGTGGAGGTATGCTCAAATTTTGTGCACTTACACCTTTTTTACGTGGCTTCCACGTGTCTTTTGATAAATATTGTGATCAAATTTTAACATAATATGCAATAATAATTTCTGAAATGATTTTTTATTAAATTTTATAAAACTCGCATATATTGAAAACCTGATATAGGTACCGATGGTTCTTATAGAAATCCGTTTCGGGCCTATTTCCGGAAATCTTGACAACCTGCAGTATAGTATAGTAATGAAACTAGCGAGAACTTTGATTGTAATAAAGGGCTACGTACAAAGATCCAAAAGCAAAGAAAAATTGATCAATTTTGAACTCAATGACGTACTCTTTTGCAATTGATTGTACAAAATTAGATTCTTATCAAGCAGATAATGCAGATCCCTATTGTTTTCATTAGTTTAGGAGTATTGAACCTTGAACCCCTTAACACCCCCCGGGCCCCTTGTGCAACCCCTCAATTGGACACAAAAGTAGAACAATATGCAAATCTCAGTTTTCATTGGTTTGGGATCAATGAAGAGTGAGGCTAGCCATGTAATGATGCACGTAGGCATGGATCGCATATCTAGGCGTCATTCGACCCATGCCTATCTGCATCAGTACGTGGCTAGCCTCGCTCTTCTTAAGATTGCAGTTGGCTTTGTCACAAACCAATGAGCATGGATCACAAAATTGTAGTTGGCCTTGTCACAAATATAAATGAGTAGGAATTTTATTAAAATGATCTTAAAATTAATTTATCTTGTATTGCTAATTTTGAGAGACTAGTTGCACTAGACTCAAATTTAGGGACTAGTTGCACTAGACTCAAATTCAACTAGATTGTTTTATGTATTGCTGATCATTTCTAATTTTGTGTTCCATCCATTATCAGCTGCATAGTTGCACTGATGCAAATGGCAAGGACATGTTCCTCGTCTTTAGACGATGAGGTAGAACCACCACATATTGTATCAGAGGCCTAGTTACACCAGAGAATACCATGCCCATGTACACAATGTAAGAACGCATTGCGACGAGAGTGACATACCACTATATCAAACGTTCGCATGTATGGCCAAATTGAGAGAGAGTCATTATTTATGCGGATGGAAGTCGGTTCTTCGGTGACTTCTACTTTGCAAAGCACTTTGTATTGCTACAAAACATGATTGCACGTTCCTTTTCCATGTATGTTGTTTGGTACCCTTTCTGATCGGAGGAATATTCTGTTATTCTTGACTATTGTTCCACTTGTATGGTGTAGGGATGATGACTCACACTCACATGACTATCAGAGAATTCAACCAGATGTTGCCATGCAATCCGCAAGATTCAGACGTGCAAGCGCATGAGAGCCACCACTTTCTTCACACACACCACCCATGGACTGGCACGAAGATATGTCTCGTAGAGACTCAGTACACGAGGATGTGCCATTTACATCACATGATGGATGCATTCTTCACAAACCCACCCGAGGCCACATTAACAAGGGAAGAAGAGATGATGTGTTGGCATCTACTCCTTTGTACGAGGGTGGACAAATGTCAAAGTTGCAAGCTTGTTTGCTACTTTTCAACTTGCAAACTAAGTACGGGTGGTCAGATGCGAGTGTCATAGAGTTGTTTGGGTAAGCTTGCTAGCTTCATGTGTGTTATAGACAAATTGCTCTAATCTCTAATGATGACGTTGAGCATGATGCATCATCATCAAATGGTTCGACAACACACGACACACCTTCTCAATCTCACTCATTGTCACCATCACCATTAGTTTTTGAACATCAGCTGATTAATGATGAAGCTATACGAGATATTTGGGTAGAATTAGAGATAGACTCATTTGGTTTGGCGGATTTGTCACATGATGATGCGACAAATGATAACGATGAACCACCAAATGAATAAGAGAGACCAAAAGAGGTATTTCAACTCATTGTAATATTAATCATATTGCTCACAGATGCAATTACAGTTTATTAATTGACTACTTGACATCAAACAAGAAGTTGATGCATGTGAGTACACAATTTGTGATCATCATTTTTTTGTGATACATAAATTTCTTTATTCACTTGTGTATATGGCAACCAATGTTGATAAAAAATGGAATTCAATGTATTGATAGGTAACAAATTCCAAAAGTGAGATCGATTTACATTCTATTTTATACCGCGGTTTATACTGAGGGGCCTTTTTTTTCATTAGTCTCAATATTACCCTCAGTTAGCAGAGTGTCCTGAATGCCTCTGGCCACCTGGACCCTCTTTATAACCCTCTCTATAAATGTCTCAAAAACAAGCTCAAATTTAGTAGGCTTATACCAACGTCAGCCTCGGTATACTCCTCAAATTAGCTTTAGTATTTCGATGTATGTTCCAAGGCCCTCTAGTGAGTTTATAACCCTCTCTATATCTCTCTCTATAAATGTTTCAAAACCAAGTCCAAATTAGGTAGGCTTATTCCGAGGCCAACCACTGGACCCGGAGCTCGAGATTCCACTCCCCCCCGCGACTCATTTTAAAAGCTATCTTTCAAGGAAACGCTAAAAGAAAAGCCTTGGTAATCGCCTATCCTCTTGTAGTGTTTGACTATTTTTCACAACGTGTGAGATTTACTCACAAACTAGGACTGCAAAATGATAAAGTTAGATTTTGCAATATTTTTCACACTCCCCAAAAACTAGCTTGATAAGGTACTAGATCAATCAAGGAGTTTGTGAAACTTGTTGATTGGGTCCTTTGGTATGCATATGAAGTGAAGATCAGTCAAGGGATTGATCATAGCAGAAACCTCACCATATCCATGATAATATTTCTTTGATATAAATCATTTGCCAATACCTTTGAAGAGCATTCCACCAATTTGCCACTATATCCATGTGCTTCCTCCATGCTTGATGATGATCTTTGATTTGAAAGATCCACTTGCATGAAGATGGCTGCATTATACATAGAGAATTCCGAGGCTTCCGTGCCTCATAAAGATCACAAAGATGATAAAGATCAAGACCATAAGATGAGCAAATGAGATGATTATCAAGATTATGCATTCTTGATCACACAAGTATCAATATGGAATTTCACATCAAGGCCACTATCAAGAAGTTTGGCCAACACTTACAAGGTCCTTTGTAAGCTTTGGAACAAAAATAACCTTGTTGAGAGAGAGAACTTTAGACGATGCAAGCTTCAAGGGAATAGTCCCTACTCCTTCAATCTTGCACTCACGATAACTTGCAATGTATATGGACTTCTTGACTCCTTCATAAGGCATAATATATGAGAAAGAGTGCTTGGAGCTACACATATGAGATGAGGCTCCACTATCAATATACCATGAGTCACCCTTCTTCAAGGGGGAAGAGGAGAAACTTGATGCCATAAGAGAGCCTTTTCCATAACTTGCAATATAATGTTCTTTCTCATTAGAGATGTTGGCTTGCTTGAATTGGTCCTTCTTCTTGAAAATTTGTGGGATAATGGGCTTTCTTGCCACAAAAGAAGCACTTAATATTCTTTTTCTTCATCCTTGAAGTAGAAGCATGGGAGGTGGCCTCCTCCTCTTAGAGTGAGGAGCCTAGAGGTATTCTTGCCCTCATAGATGGCTTTGAGTGAATCCCAAGCTTCCTTGGCCGAGTTGCAATCACCAATCTCTCTCAAAATCTCATTAGAGGCATTCATCTTGACATTTTTTGATTTAAACTTGCTTAACAACTGCTCTGATAAGTTGAAATATTGTAGCATATGTGTTGCTAATACTAGCAAAATCAAAGAAACCCTAGACTATAGTTTTATCTAAAAAAATTGAATGTCCAACATCAGGGACCTGCAATTTTGTACTTTATTTAAAACCCCTATTGTTCATCAAAATGTATTGAATGGATTTACTAGTCAATATTGAACCTAATGGTTTTCTAATTCAGGCATTTTTCTCAATGTTTTGATGAGAAACATCTACAAGTAAAATAAAATAGCTAGATGAAAAACATAACAGTTGAAAAAATATCATTATCTAATTGATCAAGTAACAAAAATCAGAATATGCTTACTTGAATGCATGAATCCTCCTATTTTGATAACCTCCTTTGAAATAGCTTGAATATCCTTCCAACCCTGTCACTTTCACTTGTTGCTCTTAGCCTTCTTCTTTGACAATTCCACATCTCTCAACAATTGTAATATCTCAAAACAAATAGAATGTAAGATAGCTTGCATTTGCTTTGATTAATTCTATTTTTTATATTGGAAATTATCTTTTCTAATTATTCATGATTTCTTCTAAGTTTTGAATTTTTTCTCTAAGGTCTTTTGGATAACAAAATCTCTTTCACGATAATAAGAAGATATGCGTCTAAACTCACATTCTAAAAATTGAATCCTTTGCATAGATATTTTTTTTTCCATAATTGTGCAATCTCTCACAATATCCTAGTAGTCCATTATGCCCATTACATATCCATGTAACTAACTGAATTATTGGAGAAAATGTGGGATGTGTTAGAGTGCTAGGATCATGAGAATAAAAAGTATCGTCTATCCATAGATCTAGGTTTCTCTTTCTTTCAGCCCTATAACAAAAACGATCCTTACAAGATATTGAAATTCATTCAACCTCTCTTTGTTGTAAAGGATCCAAATTAGTAGAGATATCCAAATGGAGGAAATACAATGTTGTCATGAAGAAAAGTAGAAAAGCAATCACAAGCATCAAGGTACTCAAAACAAATGTCTAAAACAAATAAAAATATACACAAGTATGTATTTATCTAGTATAATATCACCAATTCTATAACATCAATTCAATAATTTTGCTTTTTTTCTTATTCAAATTTGGAGATGGTGCTCATATTTTCATTCCAAGTAGAAATCTGCACATCTTAACCATTGGAGGGAATGCATATTTAAATTTACGTAAGCTAAACTGTGAACACTTGAAATTTATTAAGCATGACATTAGATACTATGATTAGAGCATTGGGAGTTGGGGAAGCTTTGAGAGTGGTGTGGGAAAGCAAATAAACAATTTTGGTTTTTTTTTATTTTGGCTTTTCTTTACTATCCTAGATGGCATTCCTTATAGGATCATTTTAACATTCAAAATGCTATTCCGTGTCTTTAGAATAATAAGAATGATCCACGTCTTGTTGGGCAGGTTTTTCAAGAAAATGGAGTAATAAGGAGGATGATTAAGACCTTCAAGAAATAGGTGAATATGTTTTGCATTCTTAATAGTCAAGGAATGAAAAAATGGACTTCAAAATACAAAGAGGCTAAAGCTCAAAGAACAGCTATTTGAGCCACTTCTAGAAGAGGGCATAGAAGACAACCATACCCGTTGACCTTGCTATTTTTCTCAAGGACATGACACTTGATTGGTTATTGGATACCCTTAGACAAGACATAACAAATAATGAGGAAAGTAATATATGTATAGAAAATAAAAACTTAGAGAGAGAGAGAGAGAGAGAGAGAGAGAGAGAGAGAGAGAGAGAGAGAGAGAGAGAGAGAGAGAGAGAGAGAGAGAGAGAGAGAGAGAGAGAGAGAGAGAGAGAGAGAGAGAGAGAGAGAGAGAGAGAGAGAGAGAGAGAGAGAGAGAGAGAGAGAGAGAGAGAGAGAGAGAGAGAGAGAGAGAGAGAGAGAGAGAGAGAGAGAGAGAGAGAGAGATAAAATTTGAAAGGGAATGCGATTTCTAGATAAGCTATGTATCTAATAGACATCTCACATGTTAAACTAGTAATTTTAGCAGCACAGTTGTTAACGTGCACATGCCATCAACCACAGTTTATTTGATTTCACTAACACATGTTGTACTTTTTTGTTTAGCACAAAAAATAAATTACATCGTGGACACATGGACAACAATTTTGTGTAATAAGAATATAAACACATATGAATATGGATAATAATATAAACACATATGGCTATGCAGTCATAGCAAATGCTACAGAAAGGGAGTCTCACAACCATAGTTGATAGCAGTCTAATCTCTACTCAACTTGATTATTGTGGGACAATCCATAATATCTTGGAAGTTCTATTTAGGCAATTCATCTTTTTTGAGTTTGATGTAAAATGGTTCAAGGTTATTTGTAATGATCCTAATGTGACTTTGCTAGTGACTCCACCAAATTTTGGAGAGATCAAAGTAATACATTTATTGTCTCTCAACAAGGTGAGCAAGTTCATAAATGTGTTCAATGCAAGTAGTCATGATCAATGTGCCATTTTGTGTCAGTTAATTGATCTTGTATAGAGCTCAAGCAATTTGAACAATCAATAATGTTTATGCTTAAAATTACAGGTGGTCTTTCAACCCGACCGATCAAATCCCAAAAGGTGGTATGTGATTTAAGTTGCTCCTCAAGTAAAAGAATATTTGAGTATAGAGTGTGAAATTTCAGAGAAATAAATACCAAGAATGGATCTAGATCAGATCTCAAGAGGTGTTGGAAGCTAGATTACTTGATCTACTAATGAACCAATGATTAGATCTAGAATTAGATCAATTTCCCATCAAAAATCTAGCAAGAACAACAAGCAAATGATTAAACTTGAGACCTACTGCCTTCACACATGTGAAGAACAGTACCTATACGGAATTACAGTAGAGAGTGAAGTACACAAGTGTTAGAAAGCAATAGAACCATAAAATCACAACACAAATATGAGAATACTCAAGATATGCCTCCAAAACCAAGATCTTGCCTCATTAATTATCTCAAAGTGGATCCATCATGGATTAAATACAAAAATCATCATACTCTCTCTCTAAGCCACTTCCAACACAGGCCATAGTGCTTATCGATATCCACTTTGGCTAAGATACACTATGAGTGAACAAATCACTCTTGCTCTTGCAAGACTCAAGAGCATACATTTGATGAAATAACCATTTGCTTTCTAATTGATCTAAAATCAATTTCAAATCATTAAGAACATCAACTATGTTCTCAAGAGAGGCATCATACTCAACTAGTATTGCTTTACTCCAACTTTGAGTTGCAAAAGTCTCTAAAGCAAATGGATTCACCAAATGACATAAGAGAAGCAAGCATGAGATGTATACCACTTGAAATGTGCTCCTTTTTCCCTTGAAATGTGAGCCATATGAGCTCAACCATGTCTCTTGATATTCTTCTTGGAATCATTACTTGAGAAGGACTCTCCTCCTCAATCCTTGGCACACTTGAACCTTGAGATGACTCCTCAAGATCAACTTCTTGGTGCTCCTCCTTGATGGAAATCCAAGACCTCCATGTCTCAAAATGATCACAACAAACATGATCATATAATGTGCACTTCATATGATCATCAACGTTACTTATGCTAGAACCATAAGTCCAAAAATCACCATAGTTAGGCATGATTTTTCTACTATTGAAATCAAAAAGTATTTCCATCTCAATAAGGCTAACTACTTGCTTATGGATATAAGTGTCCACTTTGGATGCTTCACTTATTCTCATAAGAAGTTTACATCTTGCATTTAAAATTAAAAATTTACAATTTTCAACATTATGAATGAACACATCATTCATGATCTTATTGACACCAAAAGAAAATACATCATGAAGGCATTTCCATTTCCTTGACTTTATACTCAATATAAGTGTACAAGGAAAACATGCTTTGTTATCTATTAAGGCATCACACTCAACTAGTATTGCCTTAATCCACATTTGAGATACAGAAATCTCTTCAAAGCAAAATAGTTCCTCAAAAGATGTCATGAGAGCATAAATGAAACTATTTTCATTTTGTGATTGCTCCTCCTTAATCTTGCTTGGTTTCTCTTGGATCATAACAATAACTTTGAACTTATCCAAAGTTCCAAACAAAATGCATTCCAAGGACATGAAATAAATCCAAGTGACATTATGAAAGTGACATCTATCTTTGCATCTTGAACCAAACAATGCACTTCCAAATGAAAAACTTCAAAAGGTTTGAAACGTGTGGTGATGGACTTTTGAAGACAAATCTTGTAAGTCCTTGTGAGACTCCAAGCCTCATGCATCTTTCCACAAAGGAAACACCTTTCCTTGGATTTGTCCTTCTTGACTTTGAGCTTTGAACTTGAAGCTCCATCCTTCACCTCGGCCCCCTTGCTTTGGTTCTCCTTGGATGGATTGGTCTTTATTTTTTAGCATCTTGAGACAAAATGATATCTTGACAAAGGTTGCATTTAGGATCCTTACTTGCCTCTAATAGGTTGCCACCTATGGATGCCATGATGAGGAAGTAAAACCTTGTGATATGACTTTTCAAAATGTAATTTGTGACTCTCAAGAAACTAGATTTGAACACATTCAACAATCTAGAATCATCTACACAAGATCTAGACCATAAATTTTGAATCATATCTCTTTTCAACCTAGTCAATTGGAAACTAAGCTTTGCTTTGATCACTAAGACAAAAGCAGTCTATCGAATCACAAAAATCAGATCCAAACACCCCTATTGGACTCAACAAACACCAATGACTCTTTATTTTGAGAGTTGGAATGGATTTGAAAATATTTGACACCTAGATTTTCCTTTTCTCTTGACTAGTTCACTCAACTTTTGATATTCTTGAACAAAGGATGGGTTTTGTTTCAAATACTTGAAAATCAAACTTAATCACTTCTTTTGAACTCACTCTTGACCCAAATAATATCACTCTTGAGATTTGGATTGAATTTGATTTGATTTGACAACAAATCAAACCACTAATTTTCACAAAAAAAAAATTCTACACTAGATCACATAAACTTGACATGTATACTTGATTCAAACACACAAATATCAGATCCAATCACCCCTTTTGGAATCCCTCTTGACCCAAAGAATCTCACACTTGAGATTGGAATGGACATGAAATGGTTTGATAACAATCTATGTCAAGAATCTTTCACCAAGCTTAAACTTAGACATCTAGAGATTCACAAAGATCTCAACCATGTATGAACACTCAAATATGGATACATACAATGTCAAATTGTGCTCAAAAATTGAATTCATTCACCCCTATTGGACTCCACCAAGTACCAATGACTCTACCTCTTTAGAGTTGGAATGAAATTCAAATTTTCAAAAATGTGATACTTCTCTCTCACTAAGATATGTGCTTACAAAGAGCTAATGCCACTTAGCAAGACACTTAAGATTTCACTTGGAGGACTTATCCAAGGGTGACTTCTAGCACTTAGATGCTTCTAGTCTCAACCCTTTCACTCTTGAACACATCTAGAATGAAGGTACAATGGATTTCAATCTCTCCCCTTGCAAATCACTCCTTAATCTATGGTTTTTGGCAAATTTTCACTCTCAACTTTAATGCACACCCAAAGCATCTGAGAATCAGCTTTGATGTACTGTAATAAAGCTTCAAATCATCTATATGATTGACCTATACCAAGAACAAATCAAAGGAATAGAAACAATGCAAAAAAGGGTACGGCCTCACACGTGTGGGAAGTACACCTGAAGCCCACAACAATATTTAGTACAACTATAATGATTCTATCTATCTATTCAAACTCACTATCTCAAGATTAGCTAGTTTTCAAAAACTTGCTAGTTTGGGTGTATGAGTAAGATATAGCATCAAAATGAAAAATATAGCTCCAAAACTGGTACTGTACGGCCTCACACGTGTTAACAATACCCCTGCAGCCCACAACTAAGTTTGATGCACAAATATCAAGGCTGACTAACTCTTCAAACTCGCCCACTCAAGGTTAGTGAGTTTTCTCAAAAAACTTGCCAATCTGGATGTTGTTTAGATCAATGCTTTAATCTATTGTATTTGGCTCTGATACCATGTGAAATTTCAGAGAAATAAAGACCAAGAATGGATCTAGATTAGATCCTCAAGAGGTGTTGGAAGCTAGATTACTTGATCTACTAATCAACCAATGATTAGATCTAGAATCAGATCAATTTCCCATCAAAAATCTAGCAAGAACAACAAGCAAATTATTAAACTTGAGACCTATTGCCTTCACACTTGAGAAGAACAGTACCTATATGGACTTACAACATAGAGTGAAGTACACAAGTGTTAGAAAGCAATAGAACCATAAAATGACAACACAAACATGAGAATACTCAAGATATGCCTCCAAAACCAAGATCTTGCCTCATTAATTATCTCAAAGTGGATCCATCATGGATTAAATACAAAAATCATCATACTCTCTCTCTAAGCCACTTCCAGCACGTGTGAGACAGGTCATAGTGCTTATCCATATCCACTTTGGCTAAGATTCCATTAATTTGCCACATCATCATTGGTGGCTAGTGTTGACTTTCTAGATTCCTACAAATTAGAAAATAGGTCCTACAATCTAGGAGATTTGACTTTTGACTTGTATGAAAACTATATACAATGGATGTGAACTTTCTATATGATATTTCACACGTGGGAGACCACTCCTACCCATGTGATATTTTCTACCACTAGAATGGTGCCAAGTGGCATAATACTACTAAACTAGTTTTTGGCCAATTTAGCCACTAGTTTCCAAATGAAATGATATGTACAACCTATATGATCTATCTAAATGACTTAGGCATAGATTTCACATGTGGGAATAGGCTCCACACATGTCTATTGATGATAGGTACAAGTCATTATGGTATTTACAAGATTTAATTAAGTTAGCTTTTGCCAATTTTAACATAGAGATGTCGTCAAGGACATGCAACCAACTATCATTATAGGAGTTCCTACGTTCAAAAGGGCCCTATAAATAATGCCACATAGGATCAAGGAATTAGTCAAAACTAAAAATTATAATACAAGTGCATGCCCGCAATAGTTCAAATACAAAGTCGCTCTGGTTACAGTCATGGTCACAATCATGGTTAACTAGGGTTTCTCTTGGAAAAAATCATCCCTCGGGAGAATGAACTCTTGGGAGAAGAGAGAGTGAGGGCAAAATTGAAAAAAGAGTGCCAACTACATTACACTATAGATTGAATAAACTAGAAGAAAAATAGATGGACGTCATTGTAACATTTGCATTAATTAGCAATCACCATCTTTGAATGCTACATAAAATGCCTACATCTCTTGAGAGAAAAGAGAGATGGCAAGATCTGAAAAAAGAAGAGTGGCAACCAAAATACACAAACTAAACAAACTCAAAAAAAAAAAAATGAGCGGCATGGCAAAATTTGAATAAAGATCAATCTCATTCTTCAAGTGCTACGTGAAATGATAAATTGGTATGTGAAATGTATAAAGGCGCTGAGTATGTTTCATTTATTTATTTTTTGCTGAATTGATATTGATTGTAATCTACTTTTTTTTTTTTTTCTTACAATGGAAATGGTTCGTCTTCATATAGATCTTCCTAAAGAACATGCTCCTTCGATAAAAAGAGGTGTCAAAGCGCCTTGCTTATCAGTTGATGATTGTCTGCGCTATAAGGCTGACGGGAAAACAAATCTGGACCTCTAGGCAGACTGGACATTACATCCTAAGGATCCATATACCATGCAAGATCCCAAATTCTCTTCAGTTGCTCAATTGATATATTTTATCTATCATGGAAATAATGGTTTGCTAGGTTGTTGTAAAAGATTAGAAGAATATGGTAATGCATTTTCAATGGAAAGAATCCATTGTTTAGAGGATGTAATTAGATGTATATCTTCAGATTGTGCTCAAAAAGACAATATTTTGCGAATTAAATTGTTAGAGAATGAGGTTCTTCAAAATGAAAATGAAAATCTTTGAAATAATAGTGAATTGTTACAAGAAATCATCGTGAGTACAACAAAAGACATTGATCAAATGAAAATCGAATTGAATAATGGTCGTTCTGCATACTCACAACTATTGAAAGATGTTGACTTGATAGGAAAATAGGTAAAAACAAAAAAAACAAAAGCAAGTGATCAACACAAATATTCATAATTTGTCATCAACAGGAGGCTATCGGAAAAGGAGGATTTATGCATTCAAGTAAGTTTTTGACTTTTGGCCTTTGCAGTCTCTTTTTTTACTTCAAGAGTTTGCATCTTATGTTGTTTTTGCATGACTGTAAATTGTAACATTAATTATCTATTATTTAATTTTTGTTTTACAGATCTGCAATGGTTGGGAATCAAAATGTGAAAGACAATGCTACTATAGGCAAGTCTTTGGGCTCTGTGTTGACAACAAAATCAACCAAATCATTGACGACCAATAATTGAAACAGTCATGTTAAGATAAAAATTGTTGATGCATTAATGATTGAAGTACAAAAGATACTTGACAATACTATAATTCTACGAGCATGTGATTTTGCTGGAATAAGCAGACATGCTTATGACATCATATTTAAGATTGTCAAAGAGGCTTTGATGTTAGCTAGCATTAAGAAATTTCTTATTCCACGACCATTTCAAATAAAACAAGAGCGTGATACACTTAATAGAGGAATTCAAAAGATTATTGGTGTTCCATTTCATATCAAGGAAATATATCAGTCAAAGGACAATAAATCCATGTCTTACATCGTCAAATAACTTGTTTGGATATATGAATATGTTATTAAGATTTATTATACAATTCTATTATATTTCCACGGAAAAGGTAGACAGTAAGATAGTCTTGGTACTAAAGTTGGATGAATCGAAACTTATTAAAGGACAAATAATGGAGAGCGTGAGTATAACACTCATGAATGTAGCTCTTCAAAAGACAAACAATCAAAGAGATTTCAACTTCAGTGTTCAGTCCAAGAATGACATCTGGTGGTTGGCAGCCTTTGAGGTATGATATTTTAAAAACTAAAAAATAAAGTATGTTATTTGGATTTGCAAAACAACATATCCCAAAATCATCAAAGAGAATATGGATGGGGAACTTTTCAATGTACCTGGAATAGGAGACTTCAAGGTAGAGTGGAATTTGGTTGGTGATTTGAAAACTTTAAAAAGTATGTTCAATGTTTCCCATGAAGCAACCTCTAAAAATCCATGTTTATATTGTATGAAATCATCAAATGACAAGAATACAAGAATAACAAGAGATAAAGAGGATCCAAATTGGAAACTTGTTCTACCAATCCCTCTACAAAACATACATATTAGCACTCTCCATGCTGAGGTTAGAATAATCAGAAAGCTTGTTTATTGTCACATATTATATGCTTGGAACACAAAGCTAGAATTATTTTCCAAGGAGGCTATTTCTAGATTAGAAGATGTTCTGTCTAAAGTAGGTCTCCATGAAGGACATGTTAAAATACAAAAGGACCTTAAGCTTTTGGGATAAATAGGAAATGTACCTTGCAAGCCAAGCATTGGCGGAGCAAAGGCACAAAGATTTTTATCTAACCATTCAGGAAAGCCATCTACGACACGTTACTTAGTTTGGAAAGACATCATAGCTGCTACTCAAGATTTTGAACAGAAAGGATCAACAAGGGTAATGAAAGTTGAAGTATGGAAAAAATTAGATATGGTTAAAACATTAGGAAATGAAATATTTTCCAACAATGACTTGCGACTACTCTAGAAAAGTTGTGTTGAGTTTGTAGATGCAATTGCAAGGGATGCGAATCATATCACACATTACATGACAAGCATTTAAAAACAGATATCAAGTTACCATTTTATTTTATTTTTTGAGTTTACCTATTGACAAAAATGATTGATATTTTGCAACACATATTACGACACCATTCCATATCCTTAGCAAAAAATCATGGAAGTTTGAGTATATGGTCATCACAAGGGCTAGAAAAATCTCATCTCAAGCAAGAGCGACATAGCATGGTGGCCTCAATGTTAGTCACGGATATATCGTTCAGCTATTTCAATGGTTCTATTGACGAGCACAAATACGACATCAAACCTAATCTACAAATTACATCAAGTTCAGAAAGGCTTGCAAATTAATACATTAAGAGAGGTAGATTGCCAGGCACAACATTGTACTATATATTTGTAATTTGCTTTGGAAAAATACATTTCCAACTGATTGAATATATCTATATCTTGTTGCCATCTTTTTTTTTTTTCTAATACCAGTTGTATTTTATTGTCACAGAGGAATTCTCTTCTTGCAATGGATCCAAAAGATAAGCATTTTTCTTTTCTCGACATTTCTATGTAAGTTGCATACAAGCAAAATGAGTGGATCGGAGAATAGTATTCTCAGGTCTATAACCTAAAGGTGCAGGTTGCAGGAACAGTGCCCACAGATGTCGAAGATCTTCTTAATTTCGACAATGACATTACTGTTGTTGGATCTAGTTGAATTTCACAGGTGTGGGAATGACACAAAATGTGATTATGATCTCCTAAGACTTTGTGATTGCACTAAGATCAAGTGTAGATTGACAATCAAGATCTATCTCTCAATTCTAAGGCAAGAGCACACATTGTCTACATGCATAAAACACTCATACAAGTTCTTTCACACATTTGGAGACTTTTGCAAGAAAAAAACTAAGAAAAATGTTGAATTTCACACGTGTGGAATGTCCACTACATGTACTTGTGATCTCCTAAGGTGTGTAGATGCACCAAGATCAAGACTAGATTGAGATTCAAGATCTATCTTTGATTCTATGGCAAACACACACTACTACATGCATTCAATCACTTCCAACTCTCACTCACATGTGTGGGAAGTGTTCCAAAAAAATTTAAGTAAAAACAAGCTACTCTCCTTAGGTAGAGAGAGAAAATCATCAATAGCTCTCGGGTAGAGAGAGAAAGCTAGAAAATCACTTACACTCAAAATCCACTCAATCTCAAAATCAATTAGATCCAAAATGAGGAGTACAATGATACTAGTAGATTCATGAGCTACCACTATGCTTAACTATGATTGGATCACACTTTGCCCCCTCTTAATTCTATTGGACCATTGATCCATGCACCTCTAAATTCTATTGGACTATATTCAAGTACACCTCAAATTCCTATTGGACCACACATGGTTCCACCTCTAAATCCTATTGGTCCTCTTAAACTTCATCAAACAAAAGCATAACACTTGTCTACACTCTAATTGGCACAAGTTTGGCCTCCTACTCTATTTTGGCTCAATAGTGGCATTACAAGTGGATTAGCCTTAGATTTGTATACTACTGTAAAAATTTTAATCAGAGTAAGAATCAAAGTGTTATCAAGGAAAACCCATCAAAAACGGCTAAAATCTCACTAATAGCCAATCAAAATGATCAAATCCTCACATATCTAGGTTGCATTCTTCACACCCATCAAAATCTAGTACTCCTAGACTCCTTCAACGAATGAATCTGAGATCAAGAAGATCATTACCCAGAAGAGTTGGAAATCAAGCACCAGACCTTTTCCAAGTTACAGCCGCACAGATTGAAGCATAAGCAGGACCAGCCGCCATGGACCGAATGGATTTGATGCAAAAAATGCACTCAAAAAATGCAAATTCCAACTAGAACTTTGGTGGCAAACTAATAAAAAGTCTCTCGAATGATTCACAAAACTTGAATTATTTCTGTTCGAGAATAATTCTTGTTGGATCAATCAGACTCTGTAATGCAACAAAATGAAACGAGATAAAATCTAGGCAAAAATGAAATGAAGCGAAGCGAAACTTAAACAAGTTCTAAAATTGATTTATGTTGGAAGCATAGACATTGCGAAACGAAACGAAATGAAACGAAACACGAAACACGAAGCGAAGCTAAAATATTCACCATCGAAATCAGTTTGTCAAGAATTTAGATATGATTGATGGTCACTGCTGGCTATATCATTCTTACAATCCTTCAGAGTGTAGACAGACACTGCTGATCTACATTAACAGATTAATATAGCATTCTACAAAATTAAACCAATGTGCAAAATTGAATAAACAAGTATATCAAATACAAGAATAGTAGCAGACAAAAAATACATTCGAGATCATACAATCATACTGAATAATATGTGCAAAAATAGCTACAATATTATCTATTGATCTTCTGATTTTTTGAGCACTGTGCGACAAACCACACAGTGCATTGGCATGAGAGAAATACAGTTCTCTCACAAATAATGTCTTGCTTGCTAGCGGATTTCTGGATCTACAGATCTTTTACAAAATTGTCTCGCTCATAGGCGGACATGTATTTAGTGTTTTTTGTCTTTTTCTGGCTTTCTTTCTTCTTGCAGTATTATGCATCAAGCAAAAAGTATATAGTTCACGAACTTTTTTGTGTCGCGTCTTGTAACTTCCAGATCAAAAAGATTAAACATCTTCAACTAATATCAAATTACAAGAGTGACAAATTAGCCACGATCTAGATTACTTCTGCTGATGTCATGATATCTGATCAACTACTTGTACCCCATGGTACTTGGCTGATCTTCTTGGTTAGTTGAGGAGCACAACTGATTTCATGTCGTGTCGTGTAGAGTCGTGTCGTCTTTTGTCAAAAATTCAGGATTGAAAGCTAGCAAAGCTTTGGCAATAGAAACATTTTGTTTCTTCGGGATCAACCCGTATCTGTTGTACCCTTGCAAGCAATCCGGAGGGCACCGCAACTCGAAATGCCAAAATACGATGGATCGACAGATCCTATCAGATTCTTCCAAATTTGTGAACAAGCATGCAAAATCTATGGTGAATAGACTCTTGAGAAAAACTGAAGTTGTTCCCCATGTCATCAGTAGCTACATCCCAAGATTGGTTCTTCAAACAATTGCGAAGAGAAGTCCATGTGGGAAGGGGTTAAAGCGACTCTCATCACCTGATTTAAACCAAACAAATTTTTAAAAGACCCGTTTGTCCTATGGAGCAAAATCAAAATTGGAAAATGAGCAAGGTTGCGGGACTACATCGAATGGGTCAAACATCTATGATCCGAGTGTAACATGGCCCTTATAAGAAAAAGCTCCTCAAGATCCTGTTTACAAGACAAACAATATGAAAAACACACAATGGAGAAACCACCTAACCAAGTAGAAGCAATCAACTCTAGAAGCTTCACCCCCAAGCCAAGGAATAGGAAGCATGAAAATAGATTGAAACCTTGGCAATGAATCAACCACAAATGTATTTAGTAGGACGAGTTTGGCCTCCTTATATAGAGCTTGGAACCTCCTGTGCACATAGACATGCAAGGTCCTAACTCCCCTATGTTGGAAATTAAGCAGACAGTTGTCTCCTTGGTGAATAACTATTTCAATTTCATGATTCTTCCTGCATGTTTATTGATCGTTGATCTAGGGTCAGGTGAAACCAACTTTGGTTCTACGTCTGCTCATTTGATACCCGCAGGAATCACAACTTAGACAGCCAAATTATTTGAAGAACATCTACAACGGGCTTCCGGCTGATCTCTAGCAAAAGGTAACCAATCCTGTCATAATTTCAAATTCAGGTGTTAAGTTCAATTACTTGAAGTCATTGAAGACTTGGCCATTTTCAAGGATTTTCAAAAACTAGCATTTACAACAAGTCTGCAGATTTACATTACTTTTTCAACAGTCTACAGAAATACTCTAACTGTCACTACAGTCTGTAGAAATGAACTATCTTTCTTATAGTGTCGGCTTTCTCCGAAAAGCGACAGTGTCGGCTTTTCCCAAAAAGCGACACTTCAGTATAGTTCACAAATTCAAGTTTTTGTGACAGTGTCGATTTTTTTGCATTTTCTCAAAATGCGACAGTGTCGGCTTTTTGCGACATTGTCACTTTTTTCCAAAAAGCAACACTTGCCTTAAACTTCTTCCTTTCAGCTATTTTGAAGGAGTTAAACTATTTTAAAGACACTGTCATTATTTTTAAGGGCACCATCAACTTTTTAAGGACAATGTTGTCTTTTTAAAGGCACCATCGGCTTTTTAAGAACAATGTCATCTTTTTAAGGGCATCGTTGACTTTTAAGGATAGTGTCGCCTTTTTAAGGGCACTGTCGACTTTTTTGCAAAATATTGAAGAGAAAAAAAAAATCTGACAGTCGTCTATTTTCAACGAGGAACGTTCCCAACGACTTCCCAAAAATACGAAGTGAGAGAAAGCCACTTCATGTAAAAAAGTGAGAGCTCTATTTGCAACGTCCTCATCACTGTCAACATTCTCTGATTCGTTGACCGTACATACTATGTATAGTTGTCACAAAAAGACAAATATTTCCAAGTACAATAGCTTACCTAATTAGTTGACAAACATTTATTGTAATTAATACATGGATGAATTGTATAAATGGATCATACAGGCACACTCTACGTGATGCTCCGTCCATGAGACGTATAATTTGAGCCTCCCGGTTACGCCGCCATTTTGGTTGTAATTGCTATTTTATTGTGCTTCACTATAATATAGCAGCAGCACGCTTTCCTACCTGTGTATAACATAGATGAATGCTTGTTGTGATTGAATGCACTTTATCACTGTTTAATCGTGCTTGTTTACTCACTCTGATCAGAACACAGACATCTACAACTCCTTCGCTTCTGATGATCGCTGTCTTTGATGCCTGAGGAACTCGCGATATCATACTTCTCTTTCCCTCTATTTTAGAACTAAACTTCATATTGAATATGATTTTTAGTGATACCACACATGCAAATCATTTCTCATCTCTTCGGTGGATTGTACTCTCATTTTTGTGAGTATGAACTAATTTTTAAGATCCTGGTAGGAACTGGAACACATCAAAGCTATGATTATACTTAGCATAAGCTATCTATTAGACTGTTCATCTAGCAGCTGATTGTAACGGGAGAGCTATTCCGCAATATTCTTGCTCTCTTCTTCGTTCACGTTCTTCTATCTCCCTATCATCAAAATGCAGTCAATCATGACTTTGATTGCGTTAGCAACCACGGAAGACCTCGAAATGCACCAAATGGATGTCAAGACAGTAGTTCTCAATGAACAATGTCGAAGAGGAGCTGTACACCTTCCAACTGAAAGGATTTGAAGTCAAAGACCAAGAGCACAAAGTGTGCAAGCTGCATAAAACAATCTATGATCTAAAACAGGTTACAAGAGCATGGTTCAATAGAATCAACTCTTATCTTATGCAAAGTGGAATTTGCAAACAATTCAGCCGACTGTAATGTTTATTCAAAGCACATAGGCACCATTTCAGTTCACATAGCTCTTTACGTAGATGATGCATTTATTTTGTCTAATGCTACTTCTCTTCTACACACTACAGAGTCTCCATGCATGGATCCTCTATTTATAAAACTGTTATTGATAACTCTACACATGCCTTGACTGTCCCAAACCTGGTACTAACTCCATTTAGTGTGATTTGGGCCTCACAAAAAATATTAGTTACTTTCAAGTCACGTCCAGTATGGCGTGACATAACTAATAGTCTTGATTTATTGGAGTACCGTGTATCCAGAACTAGGAGCATACTGAATCCTATGTACTGGTCATGGACATGACAGCCCTGACTCCCAATCATGTGGTGATCATGTGGTTCCTAGCTTAGAAGAATAGAAGATAGCTTAAACGCGGGGAGTTGTAGTACGCTACATTGCAAGAAGCCATGGAAGATGTCATCAAGGAAGAAGATGAAGGATTAGATGATGATTCAAGCCATAACTATCCAACAGTCCATCATCTGACTCCCTCGGTAGCAACGCCTACAGTATTGCAAACGATCTGTTGATGGATAAGATTATAAAACTCCACAAACAATAGATGAAAAAATTGACAACCCAGTTTGATAAAAACTGAAGGCTTCCCAAAGTATTGTAGCATCATCTTCCAATGCGCCCTACCAAGATTGAGTGCCATTGATTAGATTTGACATAGGGTCATGAAATCTAATTAATCTAGGCTAAAATCAGGTCCTCTAAACTTGTTTTACAAGTCTTGAAAGTACATCAAAAAAGTGTGAGGGAGATTTATAACTTTGTGAGGGAGTGCTAGAACTGAGATTATAAGTCCATTTGTTGGATTGGAAATCTAATTTGAGTGAAACACTACAAGAAAGAGACCTTAGTGAGTGTCTAGAGACAATCAAATCCATTTCTTGGCAAGATTTGTTTGAAAGTAGTTTTCACTCCATCTTATCTTCATTCTATCTTTATGAGGAGGTGATAGAACTATTATTATAAGTCCATTTGTTAAACTAGAAATCAAATTTGAGTGAAACACTGCAAGTGTGAGACCTTTGTGAGTTTCAAGTCAATCAAATCTATTTCTTGCTTGTAGAAATCACTAGTAAGATGGGATCTGCTGGAGCATACCTTCTAGAAGCTAGTGAGAGATTGAACTCTACAAATTATGCTATTTGGAAGGTTAGGATGGAGTCGCTCTTGGTGCTCCAAGACCTTTATGAGTTCTTGATTGAAGATGAAGATGAACCTCTAGGTGCACATGAGTTAGCTAGATACAAGAAGAGATCTAGTCTTGCACTTCTGCATTAGTAGCTCCTCGGAATATTAAAGACAATGCTTCACTAGGAATGTCATTGGGCACAATATTGACTTGCAAATCCACTGAGCGTATCATGATGAACAATAGGATTTCAAATGTAAAGTGTAAAATAGCAGAGTCTTTGATGGTGGACATTCAAAATATTTTAGATAAGACTATAGGTCAGGGTGCTTGTGATTTTGCAGGTATTAGTAGGGAAGCATATGCAACAATATTTAAACTAATTAGAGAAGCTTTTAAGCAAGTTCAAATTAGAAAAGTCCCAATCCCTAGGACATACACTTGAAGAAAGAGAGGGATACATTAAACATAGGTATGCGTAAGATCAGTGGAACTCCATTTCATATTGAGGTGATAAAACCTATGAAAAGGTGAATGACAAAATAATCATAGTACTTAAGTTAGATGAGTCAGACATTGTGAAAGGGCAGAAGATGGAAAGGGTTAGTATAACTCTCATGAATGGTGCTCTATCCCAAACAGGGAACCAAGAAGATTTCAGATTCAGTGTCCAGTCAGAAAATGATATATATGGTGGTTGGCAGCGTTTCAGGTAACTAGCCTCATTATTACATTACATTCATTGAATAGTATTAATACATTGTAAACTAAGTATGATTAATTCTTTGGACAGGTGCTGAAAGAGGATCATGATATATTATCATGGATATTCTCAAGGACATCTTATCCTAGGATCATCAAGGACCATATGGATGGAGGATTTCTCAATGTTCCAGGAGTTGGAGACTTCAATGTTGAATGGCACTTAGCAGGTGATTTGAAAACATTGAAATGTATGTATAATGTCTCTCACGGTGCTACATCAAAACACCCTTGTTTGTACTGCATGAAAATGGCAAAAGATGTAACTAGGAGTACAAGAATTACTAGAGAATATGCAGATCCAAACTGGAAGCCTGTGCTGCCTATCCCCTTAAAAAATTTGCATGTTTGCACTCTTCATGCAGAAGTTAGATTAATAGAAAAGATCATTTATCTTCATATAGTTTTTGCTTGGAATGCTAAGCCAGCATCATTAGCAAAGAAAGCTATCTCTCGATTAAAAGATGTTTTATCAAAAACAGGACTCCATAAAGGACATGTCAAAATTCAAAAAGATGAAAAGCTTTCAGGAAAGAATGGGAACATGCCAACTAAGCCAAGCATAGGAGGATCAAAAGCACGTCGTTTTCTATCAAATCATACTGGTAAGGCTTCTAATATTCAACACTCGGTCTTGACAGAGATTATTACTACCACTCAGGACTTCGAGAAAGATGGCAAAACTAGAGTACTAAAAGTTGATGTATGGAAAAAGCTTGATAGTATGATTGTTATTTTAAGAAAAGAAAAATACTCTGATATTGATAAGAAAGCTATCCAAAGGACTTGTGTTGAGTTTGTTAATGCAATATCAAAAGCATGGGGAGAAGATCACATCACTCATTACATGGTTAGTATAAAATTTTCAAAATGCTTTCAAATTTTCATATATATTTAGATCTAAACATAAGACTAACATTATGATTTTGACATATGCAGCACATACTAAGAGATCATACAGCATTTTTTGCAAATACATATGGAAGCTTGAGTGTATGGTCATCACAAGGGATGGAGAAGTCACACTGGCAAGCACGAATAGCATTTCATTGAAATACACAACATGAAGGAACCAATGAAAAACGAAACTACATTTGTCAATTGTTTCAGTGGTTCTACCGTAGAGTTCAGATTCGACATATAACAAAGTCCACACAACAAGTTTAGAGAAGCATGCAAGTTCATACAGGAAGAGAAAATTAGATTTTTGCTGAGTAGAAAATCATCATGACATGTTCAAAATTGCTTTGCAAATTCATTGAACAAGAGAGGAGCAATACCCAATGTAAATGTATTGATTGTATTATACAAAGTGTCAACTATTCATCATCAGATCTTGTATCAAATTCTATGGTAGTATTGTCATGAAGAAATTCTCTGCTAGCGTATGCATCTAATAGATGTGCATTATCCTTATTTTCACTCAGCTCAATATAAGTGGAATACAATGAATAATGGGAGCTCCTTAAAGGAACATTCCCATCAGTAAAGCCTAAAATGTTCAAAACATAAGATCTTTTGACAAAAATGATCTTATTTGTCTCAACAAATTTATGTCCTCCTAAATAAAATGATAAAGCTTTAACTGCCATTATAAGACTCTCCCCGACTAGGCTCAGCTTGGAATGAGCAATACAGATCTCACTCTTCAAGAAATGTCGAAGACAGTGGCCCAGTCCACTGTCCCTCTGGAACGAGAATGCATGTTGTCTAAAACTACCTCGTCTTGCAACAAAATCATCTATTATGAGAGCATCCTGCAATAAGAAATATGTTAGCAAAAACACATTCAGTGATTGAAAACATTCAAATGCAAGGAAGATTAAACACGTACACATTCTTCATCATCAGCAACAACCAGATCAGGATGATCAATATAATGACCACGTAGTGAAGTGGAATCATCAGTGAAATGCATTAATGATGGACGAGGGAAGCCCATCTGGGATTGAAATGCCGTGAATTCTTCATCAGATGGTCTACCTCGTCCATCCTCAGCTATATTTGATAAAGTCTTATTCAGACATTCTTCACCGGTCATAAGACCCTCCTCATCATCAAAATCAATACCAACAACAATGTTATCTGTCTCAAAATCTACAAAGTCGGAGAATTCGGAAATTGTGCCGGATAATAAGCATAGAACCTCGTCCTCACGATAGTCAAAAAATTTACATAAATCAGCAATAGTAAAATATACATCGTCATTAATATAATATATAGACAAATTGAAAAGACATTTCGAATCCTCCATAGATTTGGATTCATCATCAGATGTATTTTGGCCAATGAAAGAATCCCGAAGAACATCAGTATTTAAATCAATGAAGTCACTTTCTTTATCAGGAGTGTCAATAAGAAAGTGACTGATATCCTTAATGGCTGACTGAACAGAGGAGGGTACAAAAGGAGGGTCAGCAAAAGGAAACTCATCATCATCTGGGATCTGAACTAAAAGAAAAAGTACGAAACCACTCTAATATTCAACCAATCGACATTTCTTGTTGCAATATGGACACATAGAACTACTTTTGAAAAGATCAAACAATTTGGTGAACATTCTATCCAGTCTATGTCTAAAAGCTGGGAAGAAATGAACAAGATCAGTATAATGCGTGTACTGGAGTTGATCTATGGAGAAAACAGGCTTGCTAAGTATATCTCTGAATCTGACATAATGTTCATAAAATACATCAGAATTTGGTTGTGCAGTCTTGAAAACATGTAGATAAGGCCTAAATAGGCTGTGGAAGTAGTCCAGATTTTCAGTAATCTCAAATTCACTCAAAAATGAACTCAAGTCTGATTCTCGTGAGGATGATGAGAAAGAGGCCATGGCAGTAGAGTGAATATCGCACTTGTGCGCACGGGAGAACTGAACCAAAATTAACAATCAAAATGGCGCAGAAGATGGATATGTATGGCAGACAGATACAGAATATCGCACTTGTGTGCGAGTAGGTATACTTGCAAGCAAACGGACAGAAATGAGCGCGCACAAAAGCGATATGTCGCAAATTTTGAGAACGCAAAAGATAAAAAATTATTCAATTTCCGTGCCATTTATACTAAATTTTTGCACGTGTAGTCAACAGACTTATGACACGTGTCTACTTTCAATTCGACAACAGGCACAAGCATGTGTGAGATGACACCTGCACACGTGTGAAATGACACCTAAACACGTGTCGTGCGTTCATTCGAGTGCTTATAAACACGTGTCGCTCGCATTCGGTCATACAAATCCCACACGTGTAGTGTGACAGAGTGACACGTGTTGCACTCGCATTTGTCCGTACAACTCCCACACGTGTGACAGGATGTTCTTTTGCACGTGCAAACCCCGATATAAAATCACAAATTTCGATGAATTTTTTTCACTTTTTTTTTCGCTCCGCATATCGCATTTGTCCGTGCCCTTCACGACCAAAATTCCACCTACTACCTTCCATGCGCATAGGTCTGATACGTCTTCCTACGTGTCACCCCATATCGCACTTGTGCGTCTTTCCTCAAATCTAATCGTTCTCTCTGATAATCGGCTCGCATAGGTCCGATATACCATACATTTTGTCCGTACATAGCGGTCCTTTGCGAGTTCTTTATCATCCCTTCCTTCTCGTCCTAACCTTCACGCACAAGTCCGCTATCACATAGTTCACGCCCATGGATAGGAGAAAGCAGACAAGGAGAGACTTCTTCTCTCTTGGCTCATCCTCATCTCCTGCAGTTGCCATCACACCCCCTGCTAGACCTAGAACGCGCAACCGCAGCAGGTGGCTCTCTGAGATACGCAAGTATTAGAGGTCAACAGCTCTGTTGATTCCAAGAGCTCCATTCTACCATGTTGTCCTGAACATAACAAGGAATGATCTCGGACAACACGTTAGATTCACACCAAGTGCTCTTCAGTGCCTTCAGGAGGCTGCTGAAGATTATATTAGTCTTTTTTTTGAGGATTCGTTTTTGCTTGCCATCCATACCAAGAGGGTTACCATAATGCCCAAGGATTTTCAGCTTCTGATCAGAATGAGGGATACTATTAAGAGCTCTGTAAATAATATTATTAAATGTTCTTGTGACAAGATGAATTCGACAATAAATACGCATAAGGATGTAGATATATTCATTCCATATCTAAGTAAATATATTCCTATAGACGTTCCCCATTCCTTAGACTGGCAGATCGTCAGTTTGGAGGTAAATTCTTCTTTCTTAATAGCATTTTGAAATCAATATTCTAATGAAATATTTTCAATCTAATTCATTCTGTTTCATAATTGATTTCTTGTGTGCTGAATTATTTTGCAGTCACCCCAGCAAAATGATTCATTCAGCTGTGGGTGGTACACATTGTACAATGCCAAGCTATTTTTTGAGTGGTTCATCCTTCAACAAGATGTTGATGTATAAGTAAACATGGAGTAACTTGTTGCTTATCATTAAAATCTATGATGTTTAGTACTTTGTATGACAAGACAATGAAAATTGATGTTTTCAAATCTCCATTTGTTGTTGATAAAACAATTTCATTTGATAACTATTTTTGTAATAGTTTGAATAGTGTCATAAAATATGAAACATCATTTGTATTGGAAATCTTTGGGTCCACATGCTTTGAGCATGATCATTCCAACGTAAGGACCAAAGATTATCCTATTTCAATGATAAGAAATAATGGTAGTATTTTGCTCTTCAAGTAGAGATTGTAGAATCAACTTGTTGTCCACCAAAGAATTTGTCAATGGTGGAAATGTGATATTTCAACAGTGGAAGATTTGTAAACTTGAAGAAGCATGTTTGGATCAACACCTTATTCAGTTCATTGATGGTTTGGAGTCAAGTCAAGTGGAGGAGCAAGCTCAAGACCCGAGGACTCCAAGAAGGATGTAGATATATTCATTCCATATCTAAGTAAATATATTCCTATAGACGTTCCCCATTCCGTAGACTGGCAGATCGTCAGCTTGGAGGTAAATTCTTCTTTCTTAATAGCATTTTGAAATCAATATTCTAATGAAATATTTTCAATCTAATTCATTCTGTTTCATAATTAATTTCTTGTGTGCTGAATTATTTTGCAGTCACCCCAGCAAAATGATTCATTCAGTTGTGGGTGGTACACATTGTACAATGCCAAGCTTTTTTTTGAGTGGTTCATCCTTCAACAAGATGTTGATATTTCTAAGGTAATAAATTCTGTTTATTCTTATTTTGAAATCATGATTAGTTTTCTATTCTGGTGATGTTATTGGCCACTACTAATACATGAATGTTCTATTTTGCAGTTTACACTTCCTGAGTACACATAAAGCCAGGTGTACAAATTTAGACAAGAAATTATCTTGAGTATACTGGCTCGGGCAAGGCTTCAGCCTCCCGTTATTGATGATGGTGCAAAGGATGATGTAGTTGTACTAAATTAAGATCAGAAAAAAAAATATAGATAGCATAGAACAAAAATACATGTATAGACTTCATAGAAAAATATACATTGATATATCAAATGCTGCTCTAGTTTATGAATTTGGGAGCACAAAATATATGTATAGATGCCCAACTTGGGCTTTCATTTATTGAATGAAAAGGTGTATACACAAATTTTTACTAAAGTTTATTTGAAACTATTGTTCTCCCACAATGGTGATTGTTGTAGGTAGATCTTTGCAGCACGTTATCAGCTCCTGTCTTTTTTGCATCTGTGACATGGCAAATATTAGTGAATGTGCAATTGTAAATGATGACATTTTCTATTATTTTGTTCTATTTTGAAATGGCAATAAACATAAAGTACTTACGAGTCTTCCGTTGATGATAAATCTGAAATATGTTGGTAGATTGGTTTGTAATAGCATGAGCTCTATTCTGATAAAATCAAGCTTCCAGTGCTCTTCCACCTCAACCATAGTCAAATATTCCTCATTGTAGATAATGCTTATCTCCATTCGGTTTGTGTGACCATTTAGTTCAAAGTCTTGATCCAGTGGTAGCCATGTACCTTCAATTTTCTTGTATCTCTGGTAGCTAAATGTGAGACTGAGCATTTGCTTTTCGATATGATAACAAAAGATCATTGAGGACTTTTTAATCCTGCATTCTATGTCATTATTTGTTTTACTATCCTAGCCTTGATCCATGAGATCTGACAAAGTCTTATCTGATAAATCCTTGCAAACAAATAAAGTTGGTGTCCTACGAACACTAGCACTCGAGAAAAAATCAACAAATGTATGCAATGAGATAAACCAACTTAGGTGAACAATTTTGGAGCCTGTGCTAATCTTCATAGCATTTTTAATATCAATGAGTAGCTTGCATCTCAAGGATTCAGAAACAATGCTGTCAGGAGTAGGCCAGCCACTTTGAAAACTAGGCAATGGAACTGCTTCGAGCTTGTCAAAACCTCCATCTGTTTGTGGTGTATATAAAGATTCATAAAAGTAGATAACACAATATGCAAATTCCTTTGGACTTCTTCCGTTGTATTGTAGCTTTCCAACATCAGAGTGAATCACGTCTAATATTCCTGCAAGTGATTGTGCGGGCTCCCATTCACTTATGCATGATGGATATAAATCTGAAAGAAAAAAACAATGTTGAATCATTTAAATCATAATTTGAAGAACATCAATAAAGGAAATCACCTGTGATTACTGTAGAGTGCATATGTTTTGATATACTTACAATTACATTTTTTATGATCATGAGGATTGATATCATGTACTTTGATTTCTGAATGCATATATACACGTTGCACTAAGACTTCTGATATCGATTGACCTCCCAGGGTAGTCTTAAACTCCAAAATTTTTGCTTTCCAATAAGATTTGTAAGTCATTTTTGCTCTTTTCTTTTGTTGAAAATTGCCCTTTGATGATGGATGCAGCAATACCCATGAGTTCTTCATATATTTTGTTGGCTTCCAGTTATCAGCTTCATCTTTCTCATTGTAAAGAATCACAGAATCGATTGTAGATCTGGGTCTCCTCGCCATTGCTATTTTCAAAGCTTGAGCGCCAAAAATCTCTCTGATATGTTACTTGATTTTAATTTTTCGTATCACATTTAATCTAATGTGAATGCCAACATAGTCATAGTTACTGCGTATACCATATTTTATGTAACTGTACATACTATATTTCTATAACTGTAACTAGTATAGTTAGAAATTTTCATTATACTAACCAGCATAGTAAAGTAAATTTAACTTGAGATATTGACGTCGGGCAGATTAGCACGCGTCGGGCAGGAAAAAGAAACCAATGGGATACATCCGTGCTGCTCGGACACAAATTTAAAAGTTTTCTATATTGCATTTTTATTTTTTAGTTAATTTGAACTACGTTACGATTTCAAATCTGTGCATTTTGATTGGGCCTGGTGACAGTCGAAACTAAAGAAAAAAAATAAAAGTATCTTTACAAAGGGTCTTTTTGATATTGTGAACCCTAAACCCTAAAACCGTGATATCCAAGACACTTTGCCAACTATAGAAAAACTTCACAGTGTATTAGTGGCTAAAGAGTGTAGGATACTCCACACCAAGGCAAGAATGAGTTCATTGTCTCTGCAGGATGAGGATGAGAAAGACAATTTTTCATTCAAGGGTAAAAAGAATACCAATGGAAAAAAGAAGCATCCCAAGGACGCCAAAGAAGAGGATGATGCATCAAGCTCAAAGGACAAGTCAAAGCAAAAATGGTTCTTTTGTGGAAAGAAGGGGCATTATGCATCCGAATGCTACAAGAGGCTAAGAGCAGAAGAAGAGGAGGACAAACAAGGGAACGTTGCATATGAAGAGGATGGAGATGAGGAGATCTCATCTTTGATGGCATCTACATCCACTCCAACAAGCAAAGGCAACTCAAAGGACACTTGGTGGATTGATAGTGGGGCTAGCTCCCACATGGCTTTCCAAAAGGACACATTCTCAACCTTACACTCATTCAATGATGCTAAAAAGTTTGTTTTTACTGCAAGTGATGGAGAGTATAGGATAGATGGTGTTGGTACCATCTCTTTATATCTAGAATCCTCAATAAGTATGGATCTAGAAAATGTCCTTTATGTACCATCAATCACCAAGAATATGCTTAGTGTTGGTCAACTCTTAGAAAGTGGTTTGGATGTCCACTTTAAGCTTGGTGTTTGTTTCATCTTGAAGAATGATGTTTGCATTGCAAAGGGATTTAAACATGGAAGATTGTTTAAGTTGGAAGCTAGTGTTGCTTTTGAAAGAATGAGCTTGGCAAAGGAGGAGATCACTCAAGAGGAGATCTTGGCAAAGTGTGACCTTGCTTGCATTAAGGAGGAGCATCAAAAGAAGGAAGATCTTGAGGATCAGCCTCAAAGCATGAGAGTTCGAAGGGATTCCTCAATGACAATGGCCGAGTCATCAAATTGCATGCAAATTGTCCATTCAAGTGTGCATCTTGCAAGGATGGTGAGCATTGGAGAGTCTACTATATTTGAATACTTTTTGGATAGTATTAGTAAACATGGAGTGACTTGTTTCTTATCTTTAAAATCTATGATGCTTAGTACTTTGTATGACAAGACAATGAAAATTGATGTTTTCAAATCTCCATTTGTTGTTGATAAGCAGTTTCATTTGAAAACTATTTTTGTGATAGTATGAATGGTGTCATAAAAGATGAAACATCATTTGTATTGGAAATCTTTGGGTCCATACTTCATGTCAGAGCAGTAAAATGATTGAATGATATTTAGTTTTCTTAGATCTAGAAACTCATACGACAGTAAGAACCAAGTATAGAACAATACAATAACATTCATCTCATATGTACAGTATAAGGCAACCATTTGAGAATCAAATAGACTGGCACCATCAACGACAATGAAAGGAACATACTACACAATGTTCTTGACAGAATCATTCAAAAGGAAACATAGGTAAGAGTACATGTATCTTGGATTTGCCACAGAGTTCAAATAAACTAGACCTCTACTTCCTACAAACAGGACAAAAGTCTGCATAGTTAATGAATGAATAGAATGAAGTACTCAGGTAAAAGATCTTTTTATATTAGGACAAGCTCTGTTCTACCATAATTTAGGCTCCAATGTTCTTCCACTTTAATCATAGTTAGAACCTCTTTATTGTATATAATGTGCACCTCTTTTCTATTTGTGTGACTGTCCAATTCAAGATCTTGATC
Source organism: Diphasiastrum complanatum (assembly GCA_029204225.1). Lineage (NCBI taxonomy): Eukaryota > Viridiplantae > Streptophyta > Lycopodiopsida > Lycopodiales > Lycopodiaceae > Diphasiastrum > Diphasiastrum complanatum. Next base: position 20,664,853 of record CM055093.1, on the reverse strand, counting down.
TATTGGTGTCCAAGTCCCACTTATTTTTTTTCATCTATGGTAATCAAATATAAGACTACGCATTTGTCTCTCAATATGATAAGGAAGAAATTCATAGAATTTCATAGTCAAGCATTTAGGTGTAGGATGTTGATAGGGTCAAATTTGGCATAGATTGATAAAATTTTACAGTTTTTAGGACAATAATGATTGTACTTTACAATCATAGAGAGTTATTGGTTGCTTAATCAATGAATCTATCAAGTTCTACACATTAGATCTTGATCTAGATTCACTACACTTGGATTTAAGCAAGAGCAATGGATCAACACATCATTTTTTAGTGAGAGCGTCTTCACACGTGTGGAGTACTGTCCACTGTATGGCCTGCACCTGAAACAACAAGTACAATGATACTAGATAGCAATCATGCATAAAAATCACAAGACAAATGACTAGAAATCTCACAAAAGTGTAGAGTGCAAAAGTCTCATCAATTTTCTTAGCAAAATGATGATCCTTTTATGGATCAAGTACATCCATGAGTCTGGTACAGTCCAGCAGGCCTTCACACGTGTGAAGAGTGCCACATCACTCATATCTATCCATTTGATCCATCCTTGATCCTTATCCAATAGTTGACCTTCTAGAATATGACTAAAATCCAAAAAGCTAGTCTCCTAGAATATAGGAATATTCCCTACAAAATAGGATCTAAGGAAAATGGTCAACTCTTATCTTCTAGTACTCTATACACACATGTGAACATCCACTTGCCATGTGGGAGCATTTACTCATGCACATGCAAGGAAAAGCTAATTTGTAGGTGACTAGTCAACTTGACTAAAAACTAGTCATTTCATGTTCACACTAACTAGAATGATACAAAATCAATTTGGATATATACAAACATGAAAAGTACATCCTTTCACACATGGGAACATGCTCCACACGTGTGAAATCATATCATCAACATATTCTAATGTTTGATCAATATTTACATGAACCAATGTCAAGTGAGAAGTGACAATTTTCAACACTCCTCCTCACTTCTAACTTGGCAAATCTAGTGTACATCTATCTACAATTCCAAGAGCATATCTTAACTTAAAAAATGGATCTTTGGACAATGGTTTGGTTAAGATATCAGCTATGCATTCGGATGATGGTACATGATGTAGTTGCACTTCCTTGGATTGTACCTTCTCCCTCACAAAGTGGTGAGCTATCTCAATATGCTTTGTTCTAGCATGGAAGATAGGATTTGAAGCAATTTGTTGAGAAGCTTGATTGTCACAAAATATGTAAGGGATCTCCTCGGCCTCTAGCACATGTAGTTCCATCAAGAGTCTTCTTAGCCATAAGAGCTCTTTGGTTGTTGAAGTCAATGCCTTGTACTCGGCTTCACAAGAAGATAGTGAGATTGTATCTTGCTTTTTGGAAAGCCAAGATATCACTCCTCCACAAAGAAATGTTGCAAATGCACTAATGGACTTCCTATCCATCTTTTCACCTGCAAAATCTGAATCCGAGTAGGCTCTCAAGTGCAAGTTAGATCCTTCATAAAGTATACCAAAAAATCTAGTACTAGAAACATATCTAAGTACTCTCTTGGCACTTTTCCAATGATGAATTAAAGGAGCTTGCATACTTTGACTCAACTTGCTTACACAAAAACTTAAGTCAGGTCTAGTGATGGTTAAATAGATTAGAGAGCCTATAAGCTTCCTAAAGAGAGTGATGTCCTCAAAGGATGCTTCATCACCTTCATTAGTTGCTTTCACAACATGCTCCATAGGGGTGTCAATCCCCTTACAATCTTTCATACCAAATCTTTCAAGAATGGAAGTAGCATACTTAGATTGACTTATGAAAGTACAATTGCTACTTCTAGACACTTCTATCCCAAGTATAAACTTTAGGAAGCCTAGATCTACCATCTTGAACTCACTAGATAAGTCAACTTTTACTTTGCCTATGCCATCATCATCATTTCCTGTCATAATGATGTCATCAACATAAAGAACCAAAATGATGATCTTTCCTTCATTACATTTGAAATATAAAGAAGGTTCATAAGCACTTAGTACAAAGCCAAGGGAATAGAGAAAATCATGCAACCTAGAGTACCAAGCTCTAGGTGCTTGCTTCAAGCCATATAGGCTCTTCCTTAAGTAGCACACCTTTTGCTCCTCACCAATCTTGATGAAGCCCTCGGGTTGCATCATGTAGATTTCCTCTTCTAAGAAGCCATTCAAGAAGGCATTTGTCACATCCATTTGGTAGAGATCCCATTTGAACAAAGTAGCAATGCAAATGATTAATCTAATAGTTACAAGCTTAGCTACAGGTGCAAATGTTTCTTCATAATCCAATCCTTTTATTTGAAGAAATCCCTTAGCAACAAGCCTAGCTTTGTATTTACTAATAGATCCATCTTGATTGTACTTAATTCTATAAATCCACTTACATGCAAGTGGTTTCTTTCCTCTTGGAAGATTTACAAGATTCCAAGTATGATTTTCTTCTAATGCATCATACTCTACTTGCATTGCATCTCTCCAAACTTTAGATTTACATGCTTCTTCAAAAGATGATGGTTCTTCAATCAATGTAGCTAAAAAAGAGTAAGAGGTAGAAGATGTAGAGCCTTCCTTTTGCTTTCCCTTGTCCACATAGGTAAGCCTTGAGGGCTCGGCCTTGCTCCTTGATGATCTTCTTGGCCCCTTTTGACTTGGATCCAAATCTCCATCCTCGGGTTTGTCATGATCCTCCTCGGGTTTGTCAAGATCCTCCTCGGATTTGTCAAGATCTTCAATGCACAATGGGTTAGATCCATTTGACAAGCTCTTAGCAAATTGTGACTCATCAAAAAGTACATCCTTGCTTACCTTTACTTTCTTGGATGTAGGATCATATATCCTATATCCCTTGCTATTTTCTCCATAGCCAACAAAGATTCCTTTGAAGGAGGTAGCATCTTCTTTCCTTCTAGTCTCCAAAGGAATGTGTACATAACAAGTACATCCAAAGATCTTAAAATATTTTACATTGGGTTTCTTATCAAACAAGGCTTGATAAGGTGAGATCCCATCTATAGCACTACTAGGAAGTCTATTACACAAATAATTAGCACATGTTATGGCTTCTCCCCAAAATGAGATGGGAAGTGATGCATCAAGCCTCAAGGACTTTGCACACTCACATAGACTCCTATTTTTCCTCTCGGCCACCCCATTTTGTTGAGGGGTGTAGGAACAAGTGTATTGTAACTTAATACCATTGATCTCAAAAAAGTCTTTCATTTTATTGGAGGTGTACTCTCCTCCATTATCACATCTTAGTGCTTTGATAGAAGTACTAAGTTGTTTCTCTACTAGAGACTTGAACTTAATGAAAGCTTCATAAACAAGATTTTTCTTTGATAGTAACTCAATCCATGTGAATCTAGTACAATCATCTATAAAAGTTACATACATCAAGGCACCTCCATTACTTGCATGTGAAAAACTATGTACATCAGAATGTATGAGATCCAAGGGAGAGAGAGATCTTGATGAAGATTTCTTGTAAGAAGATTTGTGTGACTTTGCAAGGCCACATGCCTCACACATTTTTCCACACTTCTTGAAAGCTCTTGGTAGGCCGAGAGCTAGTTCCTTGCTTGCCATTGACTCCATAGATTGAAGATTAGGATGGCCTAATCTCTTATGCCAAAGCTCCACTTGAGTTAGCTCCTCCCTAGCCAAGTTCACACTTTCACTTGCAACATTAGCATCCAACTTGAAAAGTCTACCTTGCTTAATGCCACTAGCTATGCACTTATCATTTTTCAAGATGGAACAAACTCCATTCTTGAAATGTACATCTAGTCCATTGTCCATTAATTGTCCTACACTAAGCAAGTTTCTTGAAATGGTAGGAACATACAAACATTATCTAGATCTATCCTTTTAGATGTACCTAAACAAAGAGGTATAGATCCTATGCCATCTATCTTGCATGCTTGATCACTAGCAGTGTATATTGACTTCTTAGAGTCATTACAAGATAGAAGAGTAGAAAAATAATGCTTGTTAAAGGACATGTGGGAACTAGCCCCACTATCTATCCACCATGTGTCTTGACTTGAAGTTGGTGTAGATGCAACCATTAAGGATGTGTTGAATCCATCCTCATATTCTTCCTCTTGAGCAATGTTCCCTTGATCTCCTTTGGCTTGTTGATTCTTCTTCAAGTAGCATTCTGAGGCAAAGTGTCCTTTCTTTCCACAAAAGAAACACTTTAGTTTTGCCTTGTTCTTCACTTTGCCTTTGGAGGTAGATCCTCCATTCTTCATCTCGGCCTCCTTGCCTTGATTTTTCTTGAATGGATTTTGCTTTTTCTTGCCTTTAGATGTAAAGTTAGCTTTCTCCTCTCCTCCATTAAGTGACATGCTATCCATTCTTGTCTTGAGGTGTAGAAGCCTACTCTCCTCGGCCACAAGAACATTGTGCAACTTTTCAATGGATGGAAGAGAGTCTTGAATGGCAAATGATTGGACTAAGTTGGTAAACTCATCACTTAGACCATTCAAAATGATTTGTACTAGTTCTTGATCTTGGATCTTCTCTCCTATTGCACTTAACTCCTTGTTAAGAGATTTGATCCTAAGAACATACTCTTGTCCACTCTCTCCACTTCCTTTCATGCTTTGGAAAACTTGATTTCTTAGCATGAGGATTCTTGAAGTATTGTTGGATTCATAAATGCTCTTTAATGAATCCCAAGCCTCTTTGGATGAGGTACAAGAAGACACCTCTTTCAAGAGGTCATTGCATACATTTAACTTTATGCAATGTAGAGCTAATCTTGCTCTCTTCTTGTATTTGGCTTGTTCTTGGGGAGTTTGAGGCTCTTCCTCTACTCCTTGAACTATGTCATATAGATCATGGATCACTAGGAGTGATTCCATTCTCACTTTCCAAATGGAATAATTTGTGGAAGTGAGTCTCTCACTTGGTTCCATCAAATATCCACCCATGGATGACATTTTTGAATGAATGCTCTTTTAAAAATCACAAAGATTTTTGAATTTTAAAAGATCTATGAAGTGGCCTAAAGCTTACTAGAATGCCTATAGGCTTGTCTCTATCAAACTAACACACAAGCTTGAATGATACTCAAAGATCTTACCAAAAATTTCTAGCTTTCACTCTCACAAAAAAAAATTGCTTTACACTTTTCTTAGAGATTTCACTTCAACTAAGGATCTGAACAAATCAGCCTCTTAGATCTGATCTTAGACTCTAAAAAGAAATGCTTCAATGATCCAAAACACTATTTGGTCATAGGCATTAGTTAGAATGAATCTAGATCAATACTATGCTTCAAAAAGCACCAAAAATGAACTAGTATTGTGATTTTGGGACCAAAAAACACAAAGTAACTTGAATTGAAAGTTGCTGTACGGTTTCACACGTGTTAAAAGTACATACACAGCCTCCAAGTCGTTTTGATCCAAATGATTACAAGCTATCACTCTAGAAGAACTCGCCCTCACTAGTATTGGCCAAAAAACAAATTTTGCCAATGATCTTTACAAGATTTATGATTCAATGATCACTCTCTTACTTAGCTCTGATACCATGATAAAATTTTACAGTTTTTAGGACAATAATGATTGTACTTTACAATCATAGAGAGTTATTGGTTGCTTAATCAATGAATCTATCAAGTTCTACACATTAGATCTTGATCTAGATTCACTACACTTGGATTTAAGCAAGAGCAATGGATCAACACATCATTTTTTAGTGAGAGCGGCTTCACACGTGTGGAGTACTGTCCACTGTACGGCCTGCACCTGAAACAACAAGTACAATGATACTAGATAGCAATCATGCATAAAAATCACAAGACAAATGACTAGAAATCTCACAAAAGTGTAGAGTGCAAAAGTCTCATCAATTTTCTTAGCAAAATGATGATCCTTTTATGGATCAAGTACATCCATGAGTCTGGTACAGTCCAGCAGGCCTTCACACGTGTGAAGAGTGCCACATCACTCATATCTATCCATTTGATCCATCCTTGATCCTTATCCAATAGTTGACCTTCTAGAATATGACTAAAATCCAAAAAGCTAGTCTCCTAGAATATAGGAATATTCCCTACAAAATAGGATCTAAGGAAAATGGTCAACTCTTATCTTCTAGTACTCTATACACACATGTGAACATCCACTTGCCATGTGGGAGCATTTACTCATGCACATGCAAGGAAAAGCTAATTTGTAGGTGACTAGTCAACTTGACTAAAAACTAGTCATTTCATGTTCACACTAACTAGAATGATACAAAATCAATTTGGATATATACAAACATGAAAAGTACATCCTTTCACACATGGGAACATGCTCCACACGTGTGAAATCATATCATCAACATATTCTAATGTTTGATCAATATTTACATGAACCAATGTCAAGTGAGAAGTGACAATTTTCAACATAGATGACAAATTATCCATTTCCACTTGTAATGCCACTATTGAGACAAAATAGAGTAGGAGGCCAAACTCGTGCCAAATAGAGTGTAGAAAAGTGTAATGCTTTTGTTTGATGAAGTTTAAGAGGTCCAATAGGATTTAGAGGTGGAACCATGTGTGGTCCAATAGAATTTGAGGTTTGCTTGAAAATGGTCCAGTAGAATTCAGAGGTGCATGGATCAATGGTCCAATAGGATTAAGAGGTGGAAAAGTGTGGTCCAATCATAGTTAAGCATAGTGGTAGCTCGTGGATCTACTAGTATCATTGTACTCCTCATTTGGATCTAATGATTTTGGAGATTGAGTGGATTTTGAGAGTTATTGGATTTCTAGCTTTCTCTCTCTACCCGAGAGCTCATGATGATTTTATCTCTCTACCTGAGGAGAAAAGCTTGTTTTCACTTAGAATAATTTTTTAATACTTCCCACACGTGTGAGTAAGAGTTGGAAGTGATTGAATGCATTTAGTAGTGTGTTGTTGCCATAGAATCAAAGATAGATCTTGAATCTCAATCTAGTCTTGATCTTGGTGCATCTACACACCTTAGGAGATCACAAGGACATGTTGTGGACAGTGTGTTCAAACACGTGTGAGGAAGATCCAATTTCAGTCTGGGAGTTCTCTCTCATGCTTGATCCATTTATCTTGCTTGATAACTTGTTTTGAAGCTATTTTTGTCTAGTTTTTGATGCAATCAGTTTCATTCCATTTGGTTGTGCCAGTCAAAATCTATAAGCTTTTGAAGAGGATTAGGTAGGGCATCTAGACCTGGGTGGACACATTTGGTTTGGTCAAGAGATTTCTTGTTTGATCCAAAATCGCAGTTGAATGCTTACCAATCTCATCTATATTGATCTCGGCACTGTTTTGAGATCTTAGCCATTTTGTTTCATGCAATATCATTTTATTTGAGTCAAATTTGGTTTCTTAGTGTATTTCACACGTGCTAAGAGTGTTTGATCCTAACTTTGCCCATACTCCATCATTTGATGTGAAGTAGATCTAGTTTTGGAGAGATTGAGATAGCTAGTGAGAATCATCTCACAGTTTGTTGCAAGATCTTGCATAGGAGATGGTAGCACACCATTATTGGATCCTATAGTGAGAGAGAAGCAACATTTTTTGTTCATCACTTTTATTTATCTCCACTTTACATGAATTCAATGAGTCCGTACTTGTTGCAACCAAGTAAGAGATTGTCTACTTCCAATTATTCAATATGGAAGTTGAGGATGGAGTCCATCTTGATACTCCAAGATGTGATGGACATTGTACATGGGATTGAGGAGGAGCCTCAAGTCCTTCAAGAAGTACAAAAATACAAGAATAGACCTAGGATGGCTCTCCACTACATTAAGATGAATGTCTCTAATGAGATATTGAGGGAGATTGGTGATCGTTCTACATCCAAGGAAGCTTGGGATTGTCTCAAGTCCATCTATGAGGCTAAGAACACCTCTAGGATCCTCACTCTTAGAAATAAAATCTTCCAAAGTAGTCAAAAGGGTGATGAGAGTGCATCTAATTATGTTTTGAGAGTCAAGGATATTCATAGGGAGCTTGTATGTATTGGTGACTCAATCAATCAAAGTGAGCTAGTCCAAGTCATTCTCAATGGCTTGAGAGATGAATATGACAACCTTGTCCAATCCTATGCCATTAAGGAGGAGCTACCAAGTTTGGAGGCCCTTCAAAGTGTGCTTATTTATGAAGAATCAAGACAAGAGTACAAACTCAAGCTATCACTCAATCATGATGATGGCAAAGTTCTATTTGCCAAGCACAAAGAGAGGAGTAAGAAGCAACACCATCCCTTGTCTAATGACAAAGCTAAAGACCAAGATGGAGAGGAGGAGGAGGATACCTCTCATGCTTCTACTTCAAATCTCATGAAGAAGAAGATCAAGTGCTTTTATTGTGGCAAGCCTAGGCCATTATGCCACCAATTGCTTCAAGAAGAAGAATCAACTCAATCAAGCCAATATCACCAATGAGAAAGAAGACTATATTGCAAGTGATGGAAAAGGCTCTCTTATGGCATCAAGATTCTCCTCTTCCAGCTTCAACAAGGATGACTCATGGTATATTGATAGTGGAGAATCTTCACATATGTGTGGCTCCAAGCGATCGTTTTCATCCATTATGCCTTATGATGGAGTCAAGAAGACCATATACATTGCAAGTAAGCATGAGTGCAATATTGAAGGAGTAGGGATTATTCTCTTGAAGCTTGTATCTTCCAAAGATCTCTTTCTCAACAATGTTCTTTCTGTCCCAAAGCTTACAAAGAACATCTTAAGTGCTGGCCAACTTCTTGATAGTGGCTTTGATGTCAATTTCAATATTGACAATTGTGTGATCAGGAAGGATGGTGACATCCTTGTATATGGATCAAGATTTGAAGGCATCTACAAATTGGATCCAAGTGAGAGTGCAAACTCTCTTGATGTTTCTTATATGTCCAATATTTCAAAGGAGGATGATCATACAAGATGCACATATCTTCTCTCTTCAAGTATTATGGTGTATGATTATTCCTTATTATTCAAAGCACATGTTGAGAAGAAATTCTCATTTAAGATCAAAGCTTTGAGGAGTATTGGAGCTCTTGAAGGAATAGCACCATATGAAGTTTTATTCAAGATGAAGCCTAAGGTTGATCACCTTAGTGAACTTGGTAGTGCTTGCTTTGCGCATATTCCCTTGGAAACAAGGAGGAAGGATGATCCAAGCTCATGGATCATGATTGGATACTCATCCATCAAGGAGGCCTGTAGTGTCTTTACACTCTCTATTTCAAAAGTGATTGTGAATAGAGATGTCATGTTGCATGAAGATTCAATCTTGGAAGTGGCTGAGATCAAGGCTTCTCAAGAAGCATCACAAGTTATCTTTTTTGAAGGTATTCAATTTATGATGGGGCCAAGATGTGAGGAGGAGTTTCTTCTTCATATGATTTCAAAAAGATCTTCAAGATGCATGGCTGAGTCTTTATGGCTCACCTTACATGGCAAAGAGGGGCATCTGTATCTACTACAACACATTCATATATGCTTCTCTTCCTTTGCTTGAAATGCTATCTTGCTTCATTGAATTTTTGGATCTCAAAGTTCATAAAAAGCTATACTAGTTTTGTATGATGCTTATGGTATGAACATGTTTCTTGTCATTATTGACTTAGATATGTTTCCTATACTTTTTGATAGCAAGATATTGTATTGTCAAAAGTATACTCTTGGTTCTAGTAAGAACAAGATTGAGCTTGGTACTGACTTTTTTGAAGATCATGTTTTCACATGTTTTGAGGCAATTGTAAGCTCTTCTTGAGATTAAGTGAAACATCCAAAGTGTACACTTACATCCTTGAGAGAGTAACTAGCCTAAAAAAGATCAAGATAGTCTTTGATATCAAGATTAGCTCCATCATTTATATAGTTCGTTGTATGTGGACTAGTCAAGCTAGAAAGCATAATCTTGATAATCATCATTGTTTCACATCTTATGATCTTGATCTCCATGATCCTTATGAGGCTTGGAAGCCTCAAATTTCTCTATTTATGGTGCATCCATCATGCAAGTGGAACTTTTAAAGAAAATATCATCATCAAACATGGAGGAAGCCCATGATCATAGTGGCATATTGGTGGAGCACTCTTCAAAGGCATTGGTAAGAGATCTCTACCAAAGAGATCTTATCATGGATATGGTGAGGGTGGTTCCCTTGGCTGATCTTCACTTCTTATGCATACCAAAGGATCCACTCAAAAGGATTTACAAACTTCTCAAGTGATCTAGTACCTTTCCAAGCTATTTTTTGAGGAGTGTGAGAAATTGGCAAAAATCTAGCTTGGTAGTTTTTATGATAGAAGTTTGTAAGTGAATCTCACATGTGTGGAGGATGTTCCCACTTGTGGAGAATTGTAAAGTAAATAAAAAATGTTCGATATAGGGGTCTCATAGAATTTCATAGTCAAGCATTTAGGTGTAGGATGTTGATAGGGTCAAATTTGGCATAGATGGCAAATTATCCATTTCCACTTGTAATGCTACTATTGAGACAAAATATAGTAGGAGGCCAAACTCATGCCAATTAGAGTGTAGACAAGTGTAATGCTTTTGTTTGATGAAGTTTAAGAGGTCCAATAGAATTTAGAGGTGGAACCATGAGTGGTCCAATAGAATTTGAGGTTTGCTTGAAAATGGTCCAATAGAATTTAGAGGTGCATGGGTCAATGGTTCAATAGGATTAAGAGGTGTCAAAGTGTGGTCCAATCGTAGTTAAGCATAGTGGTAGCTCATGGATCTACTAGTATCATTGTACTCCTCATTTGGATCTAATTGATTTTGGAGATTGAGTGGATTTTGAGTGTTATTGGATTTCTAGCTTTCTGTCTCTACCCGAGCGCTCATGATGATTTTCTCTCTCTACCCGAGGAGAGCAGCTTGCTTTTATTTAGAATAATTTTTTAATACTTCCCACACGTGTGAGTGAGAGTTGGAAGTGATTGAATGCATGTAGTAGTGTGGTTTTGCCATAGAATCAAAGATAGATCTTGAATCTCAATCTAGTCTTGATCTTCGTGCATCTACACACCTTAGGAGATCACAAGTACATGTTGTGGACAGTCCACACGTGTGAAATCAACAAAAGGAACCAACTGAATCAAATGACTTTTGCCCAGTACTTACTTTCATTCAATTTCTCACATCTAATATTAATTTGCATCTAAAGGATTTTGACATAATACTATTAGGAGTAAGCCATTCATCACCACCAAAAGTTCACAATGGAATCTTTTCAAGCTTTCCTAAACTACCATGCATATCCAGAATGTATTTGAATTAATAGAAAAATATATATTGTAAAACATCAATAATGTCTTTTGCATTCATGGTGGGTGCCTTCACTTAAATAAGCTTTATGAGATTTTAGAAGATGATTATGAGAGCATTTCCATTATGTAACATAGCTCATTTAAAATAAAAAATAGAAATAGATTTTCAAATTGCCAGTTTACAACATGAAAGCATTACATCAGTTGGATTTGCCTATGTTGAACATGCCAATCTGTAGATGGTAGTATCTAAAGTTAAAATAATCAACCATACTAGTTAAAATAATGCACAACTAATAACTATACTAGTTCAGGTCACAGTTTGACAATAAGAAAAGTATTTGTATGTTGTTATTGTGATCATATCACCTAGTTACATTTGATAAGACTGATGGAACTTTGAATCTAGAACTACACAAATTTGACAATTTGGTGCTCAACTTGTGGCAATCACTATGGCAAGAATACCAAAGTCCAAAATTGAATCTGTGATTTTTCAAAATGAGGAAAATGAAGCTGGCATTTGGATATTTTATTCTTAGATATTTATATCCATCATGCATAAGTGAATGGGAGGCAGTACAACCGCTTGCATTCATTCAGATATTGGAAAATTGCAATATAGAGGAAGAACATCAAAAGAGCTTGTAGATCATCACATTTGAATCCTAGCAAAAAAAAAAAACAAAGACTGTATTTCTAACGATTAATAATTGGAGAAATAAACCAACTCATTCTAATGCTCAAACTCACCCAAAATTAGTGTTATGTCATTTTTTAACGAATCATCACAATAGCTTATTGTATCACGACAAATTAAAAAGAAAAAATTAGATTGACTTGAGCCTAACTAAAGCCTAGAGTTTCACAAAGTTACATAAAAGGGCAAATGTTATGCTAAGAAGCTTCTCATAAATTGTTATAATGCTTAAAACAAGTGCCATTAAGACAAAAGTGGAGAAGTGTTGAAGTGCATTGATGTCGGTCACCAAGTAAAAGAGAGAGAGAAAAAAATCACACGAATCTTACAAAGGGTAAGGCCTAGAGTCTCTCAGACTTTTTGCCCTTTCCTTTAGAGTACTTGTCGAGGGGAAGACCAAAAAGCCTTCAATGCTAGGCTTTACAATGTACATATATTTCAATCTAGTGGAAAAAACCTAAGGGATTGTGTTGGCATTTCACTTCATATGTTTTAAGTGATTTTAATCAAGCAAAGGACTTCATTCCTTCGGAAATCATGGTTTCCGCTTTGTGCATGGATTATTTTATGGAAATAAATACCATGAGCATCATCAATACAATACAATATACTTACCAACCAACTAAATTATTCTGGGAAGGGATATTGAGCATATCTGCCTGTCACAAGGTTTCTGACTAGAAATTTTCAAGCAGACTCAAGGATAGTTAGAATTGTAGTGATATATTAAACTCTTTATTAAAATCTTCAAATCTATAAAGGTAATTTCTAATTAGAACAAGTTCAAGCAGACTCAAGGAAAGTGAGAAACTCTTTTTTAAAATATTCAAATCTATAAAGGTAATTTCTAAGTAGAACAAGTTCAAGCAGACTCAAGCAAAGTGAGAAACTCTTTTTTAAAATATTCAAATCTACAAAGGTAATTTCTAAGTAGAACAAGTTCAAGCAGACTCAAGGATGGTGAGAATTGAAGCAGTCAACCATTCTACTTTAATTTTGCTAGAATTTTCAAATTTTTGTCAAGGTTTTCTGATCATGAGTAACTAACGTTCGGGCAGACTCAAAGGACAGTAAGAATTGCAGTGATGTATTATACTTTTGCCAAAATTTTCAAATTTGTGACGGTTTCCGAGTAGAAAAAGCTGAAGCACACTGAAAGATAGTGATAATTGGGTAAGCGTTTTTCTCATCACTACAAAGCCAGGGTCCTCTTCAAATTAGAGTCATCAGATCACAAAAATGGTAATTACACTGATGTAATTTTACATCATCAGAGTAGTCGACATAGCAGCAGACGGAAATTAAGATGATCAAAGCAACCTGGAATACATGACACAAGCTTCTATCATGAGGTTGCCGAATTAGGGTCTAGAGTATTTTCTCCGACCAAAGGCCGGTAGACAACAGAAAAGTTTGTCAGCAAAGTGTTGCCTAGTTGCCACGGTTTCCTCAGCCTCATTTTCGGCGTCATCCATGCAAGTATTTAGACAAAAACCAGGATAATTTCTCTTCAAAGGTTGTGAGAATTCATTCTCCGGGCACGGGTGCTCTTCAATAGAGCATAATTTGGGCTTACCCGGCATGTCCTCGACCCGCTTGAATAAGACTTGTATATCTGAGGAATTCGATATTGAGATAGAAATCCCAGACGCCGATTTCGTTCTTCGTAGGTCGAAATGATCACTAAATGGCCGTGGCTTGAGGTGCAAGTACTTGTAGCCTGTAGCTGATCCAGAACTGGGCATCTGTATGTTGGGCTGAAAGAAAACTTTGCAACTGTTGTCATTTGCCACTGCATGTACGTAGGGCTGCTCCGATTCATCGGACTTCAGAACGAGATTACACGAGTTGCAGATATCCGGAGGCGCATGATCCAGCATAGAAAAATTATCGTTTCCATCTTCCTGTCTCATGACCTGCAATGTCGTTTGAGGTTGACTGTCTTCACGAGGGGGATCAGCGTGCATATGCTTAGGAGCTATAATTTGAGCTGAAGTAACTAGAGGTCTGCTGCTGAAGCATGATCTGTAGGTAGGCAGGTACGACGAATATATTGCTGCATCACGGCGTTGATGTTCATCTGCTGCAATTCGGGAAGCAGCAGCACAATGGCGCTCCATCGATGATCGTGGACAACAGCAAAAACGATGATGAAAAGCAAGAAAGAGGGAATTAAGCAGAATTTTTATACCCTTCACAGCGTAGCCTTTGGGAGTAATAAAATCATGCATGAAAAAAGCAAAAGCAAAAGCAAAAGAGGATCTGCATGTGTGTCACGGTCTCTCTACACCAAACACAAGCCCATGTGTTTGGCCTTGCCTCAGTTAGCCTGTATTGTAGCGAAAATCTTTAGGTCCTCTTTAGGGGTGGAAGGTCATGTCCCCAAGGCCTTTCACCCTATGAGGTGGACGTATGAGTTAGGCGGACATACCAAGGGGTATGGCCTTACGGTGCCATAATGGAAAGTGCAATTTTAGCTTTAATTTGTTAATTAGTTTCCTTTTGTAGAGAATTTTGTTGTTGTCGATAGAATATGAGTGTGAGTAGCTAGTGATGGCTTGTCACATGGCACGTGGGTATTGGACATGAGGAATTGATGGTTTGAGGTCAGGTCAAGTGGAGGAGCAAGCTCAAGACCTGAGGACTCCAAGAAGAACCATGAGTATCAGGATGGAGCCATCAAGGCTCAATCATGTGGATCAAGCAAGGCAAGTTGTCTTTGGAAACATTGTGTATGCACTTAATTTTTCAATTGATGTATCTTCAAGTGCACAACATGCCTTGGAATCCATGGCTTGGCATGATGTTTAGTTTTGAAGTGTGCTACATGTATATAGACACATTTATGGAACATCTTGTAAGGGATCCTTTAAGAGGTGCTCAAAGATCTTTTATGGAATCAGGGCATACTACAAATAGCATAAGAACAACTTCATATTACTTTAAGAATAGGTGTATCCATCCGCTACTTCATGTCAGAGCAAAACAATGATTGAATGATATTTAGTTCTCTTAGATCTAGATACTCATAATTCAATAAGAACCAAGACGACAATGAAAGGAACATACTACACAATGTTCTTGACAGAATCATTCATAAGGAAACACAGTTAAGAGTACATGTATCTTGGATTTGCCACAGAGTTCAAATAAACTAGACCTCTACTTCCTACAAACAAAGCAAAAGTCTGCATAGTTAATGAATGAATAGAATTTGAAGTACTCAGGTAAAAGATCTTTGTATATTAGGACAAGCTCTGTTCTACCATAATTTAGGCTCCAATGTTCTTCCACTTTAATCATAGTTAGAACCTCTTTATTGTATATAATGTGCACCTCTTTTCTATTTGTGTGACTGTCCAATTCAAGATCTTGATCTACTGGTGTCCAAGTCCCACTTATTTTTTTTCATCTATGGTAACCAAATATAAGACTACGCATTTGTCTCTCAATATGATAATGAAAAGGGTTGGAATCGACTGAGAGTAGATGGGTTGACTTTTTCCAATATCGAATTTGATCTGACTTGATGAGGGAGTCGAACACTGTTCGTCGAAATATAAATGAAAGAAAGACAAAAACATTTTCAACAAATTTTCTTGACAACAAATTTTAGCTTGAATTAATGATGATAAAGTCCTTGTACACTTCTAATTGGCTACTACAAATCCTACAACTAAAGCATAGGTCTTGATGAACATTGTTCGTCAACAATTATGAATGAGAGATAGACCAAATATCTCTCTCAATTAGTCATAAGTTAAAAATGTTTTTCTCTGAAAGTTAAAACTACACAACTAACTTGGGCATACAATTGAGCCATTTCTAAGCAAATCGTACACTTTTGATTTAGATACACTTGTTGTAGGTATTCTCGAAGGGTTTTGAGTTCAAATATAAATCTTGACGAACAACTTTTGCCAAAATTAAAGACAACAAACAACAAAATATGAGCATTCTGCACACAAGATTACAAGATATCATCAAGAGAGTGCACCAATGAGTAGTAGAACCCAAAGAGAATCATGTATAATGATGAAATGAGAGATAGAAGAGAGAAGATCTCTTTCTCCACGTTTTACAACCTTTTATAACAGGTCCAAACCCTATTTGGCCACTTGGCTTTCCCTCCAAAATGTAAACCCTACTATTTTCGGGTCTAGATTCAATGTACCCAATCTTCAAATTTGAATCTCTCTCAAACTTGACTACCAACTTTCCCACACTTTCAAAAAGTTTATTGAATGTATTTTAAACTAATATAACTTCAAAAAGTTTATCTCTAAGTCTAAAATGATTTTTGGCCTCTTATTGACAATTTACCAAAATATGACTAAACTAGACTAAACTAGTTGAAATGAGTGCTTATTGGAATGTTGATCTCCGATAACTAGTGATTTGAGGACCTTGTTTTATGTAAAAGCTAATCTATGCCTATCATTCACATGTGGGAATAGGCTCCACATAATCAAGTTATAATTTCATATTTGTCACACATTTTGGATGATGTCTACTAATAGTGGATTCATGTTGGAAGGCAATGATAAGCTCCCTCTACCAATTATGCAAATTGGAAAGTAACGATGGAATCCTTAATTGATTTGAATGAACTAATAGACATTGTTGCAGGGGTGGAGGAAAGATATTCTCCAATTCTTCAAGGGCAAGTGAGGTATGACAGAAGGGCTAAGAGACCTCTCCACATCATCAAAATGAATGTTACCATTGAACTTCTTAAGTAAGTTGGTAAGTGCACTTTTTCAAGTGAGGCATAATGCATTGAAGAAGTTTATGAATTTAAGGCCACATCTAGCATATTGACCCTATTAAGGAGTCAAGTCTTTCAAAGTTTCCAAAGAAGGGTGCTCACGCTTTTGTTTTAAGAGTCAAATCATTGAATGATGATCTTGCATGCATAAATATAAGCATCAAGGATGTAGAACTTGTTCAAGTTATGCATAATGGCATCACGCTGCTACAAAGGATTTGCCATTCAAAAGAGATTGCCAAGTGTTGAAGACTTGCAAGAGGTCTTTGTGGCTAAAGACCATATGTTACAGGCAAGAGGTGGATGCCCTTCTACTCATGGAGAAGAATTAGAGGTAATGTTCACAATGTATAAGTTCAATGGTAAAGGGAAAGGCAAAGGTCGGGATTCAAGATAAGCAACTTGGATCAAGATGAGGCTTTTTCTTTTGGTAATAATAAGAGAGATAAGTCAAAGCCAAAGTCTTCTATTGTGGCAGAAAAGGAAACTTTGAAAATGAATGTTTTAAAGTGAACAGAGATCAAGAGAGAAGCAACATAATCTCACTTTAGATGAGGATGAACAAAATGCATGTGATTATCTTGTGATGTCTTCTAGTTTGTTATCTAAGGAAGTTAATATTGATCCACGGTGGATTGATAGTGCATCAAGAAACAAAGATTACTTCTCCTCCTTGATGATCTATGAAGGTGAACAGAAGATCATCTATGTGTCCAATGGTGAATGTGCCATTAAGGGCATTGGAACACTTCTTATTTCTCTCTCTACAAATAGGAAGCCAATTTAGAGAATATTTTGTTCATTCCTTCCATAACTAAGAATCTTCTTGTAGGAGCCAAATGGTTGACAAGGGTCTTGAACTTGAGTTTGTTGGTGATGCTTGCTTGATAAATATTTTTTTTGTTATAGGCAAAAGACAAGGCAAATTTTGCAAACTTGATATTTGTGTTATTGCTAACCAAGAAAGTTATGTGGAAAAGAAGCAAATGACAAGTCAAGAGATGTGGCACAAGAGATTGATGTTGGAAATTTAACTCCACTTCAAATCCCATTTGATCCAGATGCCCCTCTATATACAACACCTCCTGTTCCATTCAAGTATCCATGATAGAGTCTTAGTCCTAGTTATTTACTCAAAACTCTACTATAGATGAAGAACCATATGATATCTAAGTGTTTAATGATAGGTTCTTATTGACTTTTCATCTTCTCTGTGTAGTTGATGCATGATTTCTACATTGGTAGTGAAGCTAGATGTGCTCTCTAGATTAGCTAAAGATCAAAGGGCATAATTAGGTCATCTGGATCTGAATTTTTTCACATACTCTCTCTAAGGCCTTCTAAACTAGATTATGTACATATTCAAACAAAGATGGATAATTTTCAAGTACCTAAGCTGAATGGATAGATAGATACACAAATATAGAGAAATATAAATACACACAAAATATAGAAAAGTCATTCATATAACAAATCCCAACTTCGGGTGATCTTTTATTAATTAAATATATGAGTTTGTACAATTAATTGCAAGCAATTTCATTATTCTTCTACTATGTTGATTGTTGCAAGAAGATCCTTGCAATTTGTTATTAGATCATGTCTTTTTTGTACATGTATGAAAACTAGTGTGTTAGTCTAAATATTCATTGCATAGGTCTATATTTTTTATGACTCAAAATTAGTAGAAACTATTAAGCAATGAATTATTATTAAATTTTTTATTTATGATGAATTTTAAGTACTCAGGTAAAAGATCTTTGTATATTAGGACAAGCTTTGTTATGCTATAATTTAGGCTCCAATGTTCTTCCACTTCAATCATAGGTATAACCTCTTTATTGTATATAATGTGCACCTCTTTTTTATTTGTGCGACTGTCCATTTCAAGATCTTGATCTAGTGGAATCCAAGTCCCACTTAATTTTTCTCATCTATGGTAAATATTGTGAAAAATATGGAAAAATATAGCTTTATTATTTTGCAATCCTTATTTGTGAGTAAATCTCACACGTGTGGAGCATGTTTCCACATGTGAAAAATAGTCAAATTAGATTAATCATGTTGAATTTAGGGGTGTCACAAAGTTTTGTAGTCAAGCATCTTGATGTAGCTAGTTGATAGCACCAATTTTGGCTTTAGAGGTCAAATAGTCAAGTACACATGTATTATCATCATTAGGCCAAAAGTCAATTATGATGTACCTCAAGTTGGTTAGGTTGTTTACAAGTGTCAAAGTTAGATTTGATGAGTGATCAAAGTCAATGTGTTGGCAAAGAGTCAAGGGTCCAATCATAAGTGAAAGATTTGCTAGATGGGTCCAATCAAGATCAAGAGATGATGAATCACTCATCCAATAGGATTAGAGGGGTGCTAGAAAAGGGTCCAATAGGAATTGAGCTTGGACTACCTCGAGATACTACATGTAGATGGATTATTGTATTGAGTTTTTGAGAGTTAATGGAGATTTGGCAAATTGTGACTATTTTACTTTCTCTCTCTACTCGAGGCTTGATCAGCACTTTCTCTCTCTACCCGAGAGCAACTGATTTTCATACTTAGGTTGAGTACTTTCCACACGTGTGAAAATACTTTGGTGATGAATATATGCATGTAGATTTGTGTTTTTGCCTTAGATTTTGACATTGACCTTGATTATGCATCTGTTGTTGATCTAAAGTAACACTGGATCACGTAATTTTGGACTTTTCCATTTTTTTTAAGACTATTTTTTGAAAATGCCATCCAAAGGCCCCCTTTTTGAAGAATAACTAAAAGTCAAAGTTTTTCTTCGGTTATAGTGCAAGCTGATATTAATCGTTAAACAAATAGATGTTTCAAAATAACCACGATCATTTTGAAATTGATTAATGACTTCTTTTTGAGCAACAACTAATATACAATTGAGCTAATATACAATTACATTGAATCCAAACATTGTTGCACCGAGTTTATATACATTCACATAGTTTGCAATAAGATTTGCTAAAATAACGATTGTAAAAGCATTTTGAAAATGGTTTAGGATTTAGGATAGTGATTTGTTGAGATAACATACAATCAATATAATAAATCCAATTGATATTGTGAAAATACATGAATTTCACATTGCGATAAGATATGCCTCAACAACTATAGTACTTATTCAGATCACAACCAAACCTTGAATGAGACTGGAACATTATTGTAGAACATACTTTATTGAATTGTGTTAGAAATCCATAAATCATAATACGAATGGACAGACTAGGATTCGAACCCAGGACCTCCCTCATACCGGATGAGATGCTCTACCACTGAGCTATCCGCCCTGTTTGATAGTTCTCTCTAGAGTGTGGATTGATATTCCAACACCCCCCCCCAAGCCACACTTGGTTGGGGTCCTAATTGTCACATGCCCCACAACTTGGGCCACCTGACCATGGCTTTGACACCATGAACTGTTAGGTCTAACTTGGCTCTGATACCATGTTAGAAATCCATAAATCATAATATGGATGGACAAACTAGGATTCAAACCCAGGACCTCCCTCATACCGGATGGGATGCTCTACCACTGAGCTATCCACCCTATTTGATAGTTCTCTCTAGAGTGTGGATTGATATTCCAACAAATTGAATGCATTTGTACATTGACGAAGATCGCTTTTGGGATCAAAAGCATCATGATTGATCATGATGGTCATTGTAATATCTACAAAATATTACAAAAGTATGTATCAAGTACATGATTACAAGTCCTATATTTATAGTAATGGTTACTAACAATTGTGAC
Organism: Diphasiastrum complanatum; assembly: GCA_029204225.1. NCBI lineage: Eukaryota > Viridiplantae > Streptophyta > Lycopodiopsida > Lycopodiales > Lycopodiaceae > Diphasiastrum > Diphasiastrum complanatum. The sequence continues at coordinate 20,644,267 of CM055093.1, read as the reverse complement.
CAGGACTCTTAGAGTCTCAAAGTTGTAGCTAATTCCTATTCTGAATCAATATCAGCTGCACTTTCTTTGGTTGCTTATTGGACAAATGGTCCTTGATGTGTGCTAGATATTAGTTTCTCCACAAAACAGTGTTGCGAGTTGACTGAGAAAGTTTGCGAGGTTCTCCTAAGGTATGTTAAAAATTCACAATTCTAGCTTGACTAGTTTTGGTCATATGACTTGTAAATAGTTAGATGGTCATGATGTGGCTTGTCACACGTGCCAAATAGCATAGGATTCCATTCATAAGGATGTTCTCAAGTAGACCTAAGTGTTAGAACCTTTGGAATGAGTCCAAATCATGCTTAGATACAAGGGAGAAAAAATAGGAGCTATTTTTGGTAATTTTTGCATTGTTGAGGGATCTCCAAGATTCCAACCCTAACTCGGTAGGTATGAAAGATCCACCAAAATTAGCATTAGGGATAGGTTTAGGGCTACTCATACCTGCCCAAAACCATGATGGATCATGTATATATAGGTGATGATATCTCACCAAAATCAATCAAGCAATTTCATGATTTTCTCTCATAATGGTGCAATTGCTCTCTATGTTCATAATTGTTTGAGTACTTGTGATTACTAATGATTATAGGATTGAATGTAGGTCTGGTGTACAGTACTCAGACTGTGGGAGGACGTACTTTCACACGTGTGAATCCTCTTCAAGGATTTGGGCCATTTAGTGAGGTTCAAGCATAGATTTTTGATGGATTTTGATAGTTCAACTTGTGCTAATCTTATGAAATCATAATCTATTGTTTCCCTCATCATTTCAAGTGTTTTAGGATCCTTATTTGCTGTAATTTTTACATGGTATCAGAGCCTAAAGGCTGAAATGAGCTAAATCCTTGGTTTTCATTCAATTTGATCACAATTTTTGATCTAAATCTTGTGTAGATTGGATCTTAGCATCTAGTATTGATTCTAGAACTCAAAGTGAGTCAAATACATTGGAGATTGGTGTTGTGTGACTTCATTTGTAGGTGTTTAGGTGTCTAAAACCAGAGGCAAAGTTGAATTCAATTCACATTACCAAGATAGCAAGTTTTGCTTGCTCCAAGCATTGATTTCTAAGCAAGTTTTGGAGGTGATTTCATAGAGGAGGCTTTATAGCATTCAAGGAGAGGGAAGATCAGAGTTTTGGGGACTCTTCAAGGCTGTTCTAAGGTGTAGTAGACACCTCCTAAAGTGATTTAGGTTCAGTCCAACCATTGCTTGACTTATGCACCAAATTAGATCAATTTTTCATCAATTTTGATCATTTTTTGCTTGTGATTGGATAGTACATTGTGTTGCATCCTCATTAAGTTCCATTTAGATCTTTTACAAGTGATTTTGGAAGTATATTAGTTTGCTGAAATTCACTCTTGATCAGATCATTTGGAAGCTTTAATGTTCTTTATAGAAAGAGAGGCAATTCTACTAGTATTGTCTACTTCAATCAAGCAAGTGCATTGTTTCTAGTATTCTATGATTTGATTTTGTTAGAGATCATTCTTAGATCTTTATAGGAAGTCTATTACTGATCTTTTCAGGTCCCTAAGAAGTGGGATAAGGTAGACCTTCAATGAAATCAATAGAAGTAACCTTCATTTGTGTCAAGTCCTTGATTAGGAGACTAGATGGCATCTATAAATGCATATCTTTTGGATACTAATGAAAGGCTCAACAAAACTAACTATTCCATATGGAAAGTTAGAATGGAATCTATCATGATCATGCAAGATCTGATGGAAATTGTAAATGGTAAGGAGGGTGAACCTATTCATCCTCAAGAAAAAGCCAAATACATCAAGAGGTGCAATGTTGCACTACATTACATAAAAATGAATGTTGCAAATGAACTCTTAAGAGAGGTAGGCGATTGCACTTCAGCTCAAGATGCTTGGGAGACTTTGCAAAAGGTCTATGAATCCAAGAACCAAACTAGAATGTTAGCTTTGAAGAATCAAATCTATAGAAGCTATCAAAAGAAAGGAGAGAGTGCACATACTTTTGTCCTAAGAGTAAAGGAATTGAACAAAGAGCTAGCCTTTATAGGTGACCCTATCAAGGATGAAGAGCTTGTTCAACTCATATTGAATGGACTAAGCTTTGAATTTGACAATTTGGTTCAAGGATATGCAATTATGGGTAAGCTACCCATACTTGAAGAACTCCAAGGCACACTCATGGCCGAGGAATCAAGAAGGAGCCAAATGCAAGAGAGGATGGATAGGCTTTCCATCCAAGGTGGAGATGACCAAGCTCTCTTCACCAAAGGCAAAGGCAAGTCCAAAGGCAAAGGATCAACATTCAAGAAGTCTACAAAGCTTGAGAATCAAGAAGGACCCCCAAAGGCATCTCCATCAACCACCAAAGTCAAGAAGGACAAATCAAAGGTGAAGTGCTACTATTGTAGCAAGATGGGGCATTATGAGGAAGCAAGATCAAAGCCAAGCCAACATGAGCAAAGAAGAGGAGGAGGAGAGTTCACATCAGGACTCTCTCATGATGTCCATATTTTCTTCAACAAGCTTCAAAGGAGAAGATCCTTGGTGGATTGACTCGGGTGCTAGTTCACACATGACTAGTAAAAGGGAGTTTTTCTCTTTTCTCTTATCTTATGATGGACCTATAAAGTCTATCTATACAGCAAATGATGAAGCTTGTAAGATTGAAGGAGTTGGTAGCATTCCCCTTTGCTTAGGATCTTCCAAAAAGATCAACATAGAAGGTGTTTTGTACATTCCTACAATAACAAAGAATCTACTAAGTGTTGGCCAAATGGTAGACAATGGTTTCAATGTTGAATTTGCTTCAAATGAATGTTTCATCAAGAAGAAGGGTAAGATAGTGGCTAAGGGCACTAGACTTGGCAAACTTTATAAGCTGGATGCATTTGTGGATACTAATGTTGTCATGTTGGCCGAGAAGAGCAAGATATCTACCTTTACTTTATGGCACAAAAGACTTGGACATGTCAACTCAGGTTCCATGGAGGCTATGATCAAGGAGGAGTATGCTTTAGGCCTACCAAGGTCTATTGGGAAGGAAGACAAGGTTTGTGAAGCTTGTGCCTTATCCAAGGCACATAAGAAGGTGTTTCCTAACTCCATCACAAAGTCATCTCATCCTCTTGAACTCATACACTCAGATGTGCACATTGCTAGCACCAAATCTAATGGAGGTTCATCCATGTTTTTAACCTTCATTGATGACTACTCAAGATATTGTTGGGTGTTCTTACTTTCCTTCAAGTCTCAAGTATTTGATACTTTTGTAAAGTTCAAGTTGTTTGTGGAAAAGCATCATAATCATAGCATCAAGATTCTTAGAAGTGACAATGGTGGAGAATTCATCTCCAATGAGTTCAAGGCCTTTTGTGAGGAGGAAGGGATCAAGAAAGAGACTTCTTGTCCTTACACTCCTCAACAAAATGGAGTTGCTGAAAGAAGGAATAGAACATTATGTGAATGTTCTAAGACTTTAAGATTAGATGCTTGTTTGCCCAAATCCTTTTGGGGTGAGTCTCTTGTATGTGCAAACTACTTGATGAATAGGGTGTCTTGCAAAGCAATTGAAGGCAAAACTCCTTATGAGATGTTGTATGGAAAGAAACCCAATCTTAATCACTTGAAAGTTTTTGGGTGTATATGTTATGTGCATGTGCCATTGGAAACAAGAACCAAGGAGGATCCATCTTCCACAAGAGGGATCATGCTTGGATATGCAAGCTCAAGCAAGGGCTACAAAGTCTATCTCCCATCCTTGAACAAATTTGTTGTTTCAAGGGATGTCATCTTTGATGAACATCATATGCATATGCTTGAAGAAGGCTCAAGTGCTCCAACAATCAAGAAGAAGATGGCCGAGGAGCAAGATCTTGGTTTTGAGGAGGAGCTCATGGAGGAGCAAGCACCAAACCCACCTATCACACCAAGGAGATCTTCAAGGGCAAAAGTGGAGCCATCAAGGCTCACATATCAAGGCAAAGGACAGCAAGTTGAGGGTATCTCATCCACTTCTTATGCTTAATCTAGTTTTGAAGAACCATCTAATGTTGAAGATGCATTGAACTCCAAAGAATGGTATAAAGCTATGTTGGATGAGTATGATGCCTTGATTGAGAATGAAACTTGGTTGCTTGTTGAGAGACCTCAAAGGAATGTAATAGGGTGCAAGTGGGTCTTCAAGCTTAAGTTGAATGCAAATGGGAGTGTTAACAAACATAAAGCAAGATTAGTTGCAAAAGGTTATGCTCAAGAGAAAGGGATAGACTATGAGGAAACTTTTGCACCCGTGGCCAAGATGGTCACAATAAGACTAATCATTGCACTTGCATCACATTTTGGATGGATTCTATGTCAAATGGATGTCTCTAATGCTTTCTTGAATGGTTTTTTGGAAGAGGATATTTATATGGAGCAGCCACAAGGGTTCATCAAGCATGGAATGGAGAACAAAGTATGCCATCTCCAAAGAAGCATCTATGCTTGAAGCAAGCCTCGAGATCTTGGAATTCAAGACTACATTGCTATCTTATTTCACTTTATTTTGTTCAAAGTGAATATGATCCTACTCTTTACATTAAGTTTGATGATGTTGGTATTGTACTTTTACTCATTTATGTAGATGACATCATCATTAGTGGAAATAATGTTGATGGTATTGAAAAAATCAAGATAGATCAATCCTTAGAGTTCAAGATGGTAGATCTAGGGTGTCTTCACTTCATCTTAGGCATAGAAGTACTTAGAGGGTCTGATTTTATCTTTATAAGTCAAGTAAACTATGTTCAAAGTCTTTTGAAGAAGTTTAAGATGGAAGTATGCAAAAGTGTTGACACACCAATGGAGCAAGATGTAAAAGTGCCAAATGAAGATGATGAAAGATCCTTCATGGACATCACTTTGTTTAGGCAACTTATAGGTTCCTTAATGTGGATCACTATAACTAGACCAGATCTTAGCTTTAGTGTATGTAGGTTGAGCCAATCCATGCAAAAGCCATTGAATATCCATTGGAAAAAGGCTAAGAGGATTCTAAGATACATCTCGGGTACATTGGATTTTGGGATTCTATATAGAGGAGATGTGATTAACCTTCATGCATTTAGTGATTCAGATTTTGCAAGGGACAAGAGGGATAGGAAATCAACAAGTGCCTATTCAACTTTCATAGGAGAAGGTGTGGTTTCATGGCTTTCAAAAAAGCAAGAAACTATATCTCTATCTTCAACCGAGGCCGAGTACAAAGCTTTGACAACCACTACAAAGGAGGTACTTTGGATCAAGAGATTATTGGTGGAACTAAAGATCATGGATTCATAGGAGGCACCAATCATCTACAATGACAATATATCAGCCCAACACCTTGCATCTAACCCAATCTTCCATGCAAGATCTAAGCACATTGAGATATGCCATCACTTTGTGAGAGAAATGGTGCAAGCCAAGGAGATTGCTTTGGAGCATGTTCCAAGCAATGAATGTGTAGCTGATCTACTTACTAAACCACTTCAAAAGACACCTTTTATGAAGTTCAGATCATCATGGAGTGATTAGTAAAGCAATGATTGAACCAAGCTAGATAGTGAGGAGGAGTGTTAAAAATTCACAATTCTAGCTTGACTAGTTTTGGTCATATGACTTGTAAATAGTTAGATGGTCATGATGTGGCTTGTCACACGTGCCAAATAGAATAGGATTCCATTCATAAGGATGTTCTCAAGTAGACCTAAGTGTTAGAACCTTTGGAATGAGTCCAAATTATGCTTAGATACAAGGGAGAAAAAATAGGAGCTATTTTTGGTAATTTTTGCATTGTTGAGGGATCTCCAAGATTCCAACCCTAACTTGGTAGGGATGAAAGATCCACCAAAATTAGCATTAGGGATAGGTTTAGGGCTACTCATACCTGCCCAAAACCATGATGGATCATGTATATATAGGTGATGATATCTCACCAAAATCAATCAAGCAATTTCATGATTTTCTCTCATAATGGTGCAATTGCTCTCTATGTTCATAATTGTTTGAGTACTTGTGATTACTAATGATTATAGGATTGAATGTAGGTCTGGTGTACAGTACTCAGACTGTGGGAGTCCGTACTTTCACACGTGTGAAGCCTTCTTCAAGGATTTGGGCCATTTAGTGAGGTTCAAGCATAGATTTTTGATGGATTTTGATAGTTCAACTTGTGCTAATCTTATGAAATCATAATCTATTGTTTCCCTCATCATTTCAAGTGTTTTAGGATCCTTATTTGCTGTAATTTTTACAAGGTATTATAGCTTTTTTGTGAAAACTCCTAAAAATGCACCCACTTTTGAAAATCCCCTTTTTTTGTGCATGTCATTTTAAAAACCACCTATTTTTTAAGTTTTTTAAAAACTGAAAATATATATCAATACAGTTATTTCTTAAGTATGATCGAATTGGTATAGGGTTAAATGATTGGCACTCTAAATCACCAAGTTCATTCAAGATGGTAGGCACTTGTCATTATGAACCTTGAAATCCTTTCTTGAAATCACATGTAACTTCTACTTGGATTCTGCCTATAGTCACATATGATCACTCATGAATTTTTACTGACATTTCCAAGACTTTATTTGATCCTTATGTCCTTCCTAAAGCTTAGTATGTTGACACAATTTTATTCATATTACATTGTTCGCGTCAAGTTAGGCTTACTAAGTAGTAAGTCTAAACTCTATTTTTTGAACCTATGAAAAAACTCTCAAATTTATTATTTCTGACTTTAGGCCATTTTAGGCACTATGGGTCACTTCAAATAGGTCTACAAAAACTTTCAGCTCATTGAAAGTTGTACATAGAATTATACAAAATCTAAACTGTTTTGACCTTTCCTTCTCTTAATACGACAACAATTTTCTAAATCTTGTGTGCCTCAAGATGCCTACATTCTCATAATGAACTTTTGACTCTTCCTTGGTCATCAAGAGCGACGAGTGTTTTTCGAAAAGACAAATTTCCCAATCAGTCGATCCAACAGCTTGTACACTAGCCCGAGCATTTTAGGTGGCCTACTCAGAAAAATGGTGTTGCCTTCTCACTTGAGCTTAGGTGTCTGGGAATCACCCCCTTTCTAGCTAGCCCACTAGGCATCACCCCAACTTAAACTCATCTAACTAGCAATAGTTATGTCAGAATCATTTTGATCACCTCAGTATGTTTGTTGTTTCATTTTCCATTTAATTTATTTGTCATCTCTCATCTGTCGTCTCAATTCACATTCATTTTGTTTTTCGTCTAACTATTTTAATGGCCTAATATGAAGTTACAATGGGCACAGACCGAATGGAGTTTAATAATCTTCTAAGCTGACTTCTAATCAATTGTTGTGTCCATTTTACAACACAATTCATGTGGAATTTTATTACACTAAATTTTATTCATTTAGTTTGTGATCCATGCTCCATTGTTAACAGTTCGCATGTGTGAGCATTTCATCCTTTGGGAGCTGTATAACATTTGTGCCTAAGACTAAAGGTTCTTCTACATAATCTTTTGATTTGATGTCATCACTGAATGGATAACATATTAATGGTCATTTATATTTTGTGTATTGAGACACTCCTCGAGAGTATCAAGGTATTTTATGAGCTTGGATTCAAGTGACCTATAGAGCAATATAGCTCTACTTTTTGAGCTTTGTGCACTAACTCAATTCATGACTAGTTATAGGCTACTTCCATAATTTGGTCCCAATTCAAATAGCTAGGCCTATTAACAACAAAATATGTCTACTAGTGCATCATGACACGTATTCAATTGATCAAGTACTGGATCTGTTGGCGCCATGTTTCACTAGAAGTAGCTCATTCTATGTCCAGCCCAACAACTAAAGGAACCCCTAATTGTAGAGAGAGTATTGGATGATAGGCATACCCAACCATACGATAAATCACTACACTCAATCTACTGGACCTGGAGAGTACGCGAATCCACAAAAGGAGAAGAAGCAATACCTCAAGGTACGGCAATGGATTCAGGAGGAACAAGCCAAAGCTCCCATCAGTGACCTCCAATCGCCAAATAGAACTTATGGACTTAGCCAAACCTTCAAACCAAGCTGTTTATGCACCATCATCACCACCAAACTCTGAAGGAGTTTCTCTTCTAGAATTCAACGAAGAACCATTTACAACCTAAGAACCAGAGGGGAGTGGAACTGAAGCCTTAACTGCCTTGTTATCCAACCAAATCACCGTCCCCTTAGGCAATGTGCTAAAAAACTCGAAAACTTTATGTCAAGCCTTAACAACATAATTAGGAGCTAAGGATGTGTCCAAAGAATATTCTTTGAGTGAAGACAATGATGATGGCCCGTTTGTGATGGCAATAGATGCCACTTCGGAAAATAAGAAAAGTAACATCACCCTGCCTATACAACACAAGAATCTTCCACCACCAACTGCCATTGTTGATGGTGGTTCAGGTGTAAACATTATGTCCTTGCATGTATATCAGAAATGGGGACTAAGTGCGTTAATAAAGCCAGTAGATTTTACTATGAAATTTGCCTATCAAAGTTGCATCAAACCCATGGGAATAGTGGAGAACGTGGATGTGAAGATCCAGCCTAATCTTTGTATTGTAGTAAACTTCATTATGTTGGACCTTTTGAAAGCCCCTTGATCCTATCCACTCCTGTTGGGATGACCGTGGCTGGAGATGGCCAAAGCACGCCATGATTGGGGAACAGACCAAATTACACTTGAAAATTGAGATTGAGTTGTGAGGATCGATCCAAATACTTGGATGCTCAGGCCTGCTAGCCCACTAGAAAAAGAAGCTTCTTCCATCATCAACCATAAAATTGATAGTGGAGACGATGTGGAATACATTGACGAATAGGCAAGATCAAGATTGAGATTGAGCTGTGAGGATCGATCCAAATACTTGGATGATCAGGCCTGCTAGCCCACTAGAAAAAAAAGCTTCTTCCATCATCAACCACAAAATTGATCGTAGAGACGATGTGGAATACATTAAAGAATAGGCAAGATCAAGCATCGTTAGCTAAGCCATTGCATGATATGCCAACATACTTTTGTGATTACACTTTAGACGTTGTGATCGTTGCTTTATGCCAAGCATAGTGGAAACCCGATTTGAACGATCTTTACGATAAGCCTTGTTCGTATGAAGATCCTGTAACCGTTAGATCTAGTCGATCCAAGAAAGGATGAGAAATTGGTTATGTGGAAGAACAACTCACTGCCGATTAACTATCTAAGAAATAAACTAGGCTTACTAAATTAGGCCTAAGATGAATTTTGTAATCATATGAAAATCAAATATGACAATGTGCATGGCATGGGTTTTCAATAAGAGCAAATATAAAGAACTTTAAGGAGATCAAATTTGGGTATAAATGAGACCTCTACAACATCAAGCTTATTGAGTTGATGAATTTTGCTTTGTACTGCATTGAGATCCAAACTCAAATGAAGAAGATATGAAAATTTTAAAAAATAGAATAGAAAATATAAATATAGCAATTTTGACATAGTTGAATTTTTTGTTTTTTAGATTGGATAATGATTACTGGTCTACAAATAATTGGTTAATGTCAAACTCATCAAATTAATCATTTTTGCTTTAAACCACACTGAATTATGAGGTAAAATAAGAAAAATGTGAACGTTTCAAAGCTAATTACAGAAATTTGAAAATGAAAGGGGTTGTTAGAAAATTTATTCAATTTGGATTCCATGAAATATTGGTTCATGAAAGAAAAAATGACATAACAATTGAAATTTGATGGGATACTTTTTGTCAATTACTTTGGCAAATCATTCATGTGCACATGAAAAAAACTCAAATTGTAAAAAGAACATTTTGAAATCTTAAAATAAATTTGTTTTGTGGCTTTTTTCAAGAGGATGGGGATGCACACGTGGGCAGAGAGAGAGAGAGAGAGAGAGAGAGAGAGAGAGAGAGAGAGAGAGAGAGAGAGAGAGAGAGAGAGAGAGAGAGAGAGAGAGAGAGAGAGAGAGAGAGAGAGAGAGAGAGAGAGAGAGAGAGAGAGAGAGAGGAGAGAGAGAGAGAGAGAGAGAGAGAGAGAGAGAGAGAGAGAGAGAGAGAGAGAGATATGGAATATTCTCGATATGGGGCTGGGGGGATCCAAAGGGAAAGAAGGGTTCGGACATGGCAAATTAAGAGACACGGAAGGTCGAGGTTTGTTCACGCGATAGGGTACAGTGAAAAGGGGACGACAAAACAGCCAAGGGTGAGGGGGGAAGAGGGATCCTCCATCTCATAATCAAAATCTGTATATTAAACATGTTCAAGTGATACTAAAGAAATTGTAAAAAGTAAATCAATGACAATAAGAGTTCGCGACTAATATTAACTGTCAACATTTGTAAGAAATTTAAACATTAAATCTAAATCTGACATATGCGTAGATCGATGCTTGAACAAACCCATTTATATTAGTCGATTCTACAATCTCTACTTGAAGAGCTTTCTATCATTGAAATAGGATAATCTTTGGTCCTTACGTTGGAATGATCATGCTCAAAGCATGTGGACCCAAAGATTTCCAATACAAATGATGTTTCATCTTTTATGACACTATTCATACTATCACAAAAATAGTTCTCAAATGAAACTGCTTATCAACAACAAATGGAGATTTGAAAGCATCAATTTTCATTGTCTTGTCATACAAAGTACTAGACATCATAGATCTTAAAGATAAGCAACAAGTCACTCCATGTTTACTAATACTATCCAAAACGTATTCAAATATAGTAGACTCTCCAATGCTCACCATCCTTGCAAGATGCACACTTGAATGGACAATTTGCATGCAATTTGATGACTCAGCCATTGTCATTGAGGAATCCCTTGGAACTCTCATGCTTTGAGGCTGATCCTCAAGATCTTCCTTCTTTTGATGCTCCTACTTAATGCAAGCAAGATCACACTTTGCCAAGATCTCCTCCTTTGCCAAGCTAATTCTTTCAAAAGCAACACTAGCTTCCAACTTAAACAATCTTCCATGTTTAAATCCCTTTGCAATGCAAACATCATTCTTCAAGATGAAACAAACACCAAGCTTAAAGTGGACATCCAAACCACTTTCTAAGAGTTGACCAACACTAAGCATATTCTTGGTGATTGATGGTACATAAAGGACATTTTCTAGATCCATACTTATTGAGGATTCTAGATATAAAGAGATGGTACCAACACCATCTATCCTATACTCTCCATCACTTGTAGTAAAAACAAACTTTTTAGCATCATTGAATGAGTGTAAGGTTGAGAATGTGTCCTTTTGGAAAGCCATGTGGGAGCTAGCCCCACTATCAATCCACCAAGTGTCCTTTGAGTTGCCTTTGCTTGTTGGAGTGGATGTAGATGCCATCAAAGATGAGATCTCCTCATCTCCATCCTCTTCATATGCAACGTTCTCTTGTTTGTCCTCCTCCTCTTCTGCTCTTAGCCTCTTGTAGCATTCAGATGCATAATGCCCCTTCTTTCCACAAAAGAACCATTTTTGCTTTGACTTGTCCTTTGAGCTTGATGCATCATCCTCTTCTTTGGCGTCCTTGGGATGTTTCTTTTTTCCATTGGTATTCTTTTTACCCTTGAATGAAAAATTGTCTTTCTCATCCTCATCCTGCAGAGACAATGAACTCATTCTTGCCTTGGTGTGGAGTATCCTACACTCTTTAGCCACTAATACACTGTGAAGTTTTTCTATAGTTGGCAAAGTGTCTTGGATGGCAAAACTTTGGACGAAAGTTGCAAATTCATCTTCTAGACCATTAAGGACAATTTGTACAAGCTCTCCATCATGAATCTTCTCTCCAATGGAAGCAACTCCCTATTTAGAGACTTGATTCTGAGTACATAATCATGTGCATCTCTCACTTCTCCTCATGCTTTGCAAAATCTGATTTCTAAGCATGAGTACTCTTGAAGTGTTACTAAATTCATAGATTGATTTTAAGGACTCCCAAGCCTCTTTAGCACTAATACATGCTGATACTTCCCTCAGCAAATCATTGCTCACATTCATCTTCACACAATGAAGTGCAAGCCTAGATCTCTTCTTGTATCTAGCTAACTCATGTGCACCTAGAGGTTCATCTTCGTCTTCAATCAAGAACTCATAAAGGTCTTGGAGCACCAAGAGTGACTCCATCCTAGCCTTCCAAATAACATAATTTGTAGAATTCAATCTCTCACTAGCTTCTAGAAGGTATGTTCCAGCAGATCCCATCTTACTAGTGATTTCTACTAGCAAGAAATAGATTTGATTGACTTGAAACTCACAAAGGTCTCACACACTCAAATTTGATTTCTAATTTAACAAATGGGCTTATAATAATAGTTCTATCACTCCCTCACAAAGCTGGAATGAAGATAAGATGAATTGAAAACTACTTTCAAACAAATCTTGCGAAGAAATGGATTTTATTATCTCTAGAAACTCACTAAGGTCTCTTTCTTGTAGTGTTTCACTCAAATTAGATTTCTAATCCAACAAATGGACTTATAATCTCAGCTCTAGCACTCCCTCACAAAGTTATAAATCTCCCTCACACTTTTTGATGTACTTTCAAGACCTGTAAAACAAGTTTAGAGGACCTGATTTCAGCCTAGATTAATTAGATTTCATGACCCTATGTCAAATCTAATCAATGGCACTCAATCTTGGTAGGGCGCATTGGAAGATGATGTTTTAATACTTTGGGAAGCCTTCAATTCTTTATCAAACTGGGTTGTCAATTTTTTCATCTATTGTTTGTGGAGTTTTGTAATCTAATCCATCTATAGATCGCTTGCAATATTGTAGGCGTTGCTACCAAAGGAGTTAGATGATAGACTGTTGGATAGTTATGGCTTGAGTCATCATATGATCCTTCATCTTCTTCCTTGATGACATCTTTCATGGCTTCTTGCAATGTAGCGTACTACAACTCCCCGCGTTTAAGCTATCTTCTAATATTCTAAGCTAGAAACCACATGATTGGGAGTCAGGGCTGTCATGTCCATGACCAATACATAGGATTCAGTATGCTCCTAGTTTTGGATACACGGTACTCCAATAAATCAAGACTTCTAGTTATGTCACGCCATACTGGACGTGACTTGAAAGTAACTTATATTTTTTGTGAGGCCCAAATCACACTAAATGGAGTTAGTACCAGGTTTCGGACAGTCAAGGCATGTGTAGAGCTATCAATAACAGTTTTATAAATAGAGGATCCATGCATGGAGACTCTATAGTGTGTAGAAGAGAAGTAGCGTTAGACAAAATAAATGCATCATCTACGTAAAGAGCTATGTGAATTGAACTGGTGCCTATATGCTTTGAATAAACATTACAGTCAGCTGAATTATTTGCAAATTCCACTTTGCATAAGATAAGAGTTGATTCTACTGAACCATGCTCTTGTGGCCTGTTTTAGACCGTAGATTATTTTATGCAGCTTGCACACTTTGTGCTCTTGGTCTTTGACTTCAAATCCTTTCGGTTGGAAGGTGTACAGCTCTTCTTCGACATTGTTGTTGAGAACTACTATCTTGACATCCATTTGGTGCATTTTGAGGTCTTCCGTGGTTGCTAACGCAATCAAAGTCCTGATTGACTGCATTTTGATGATAGGGAGATAAAAGAATGTGATTGAAGAAGAGAGCAAGAATATTGCAGAATAGCTCTCCCATTACAATCAGCTGCTAGATGAAAAAACAGTCTAATAGAAAGCTTATGCTAAGTATAATCATAGCTTTGAGTATTCCAGTTGCCCACTAGGATCTTAAAAATTAGTTCATACTCACAAAAACAAGAGTACAGTCCACCAAAGAGATTAGAAATGGTTTGCGTGTGTGGTATCACTAGAAATAAGATTCAATATGAAGTTTAGTTCTGAAATAGATGGAAAAAGAAGTATGATATTGCAAGTTCCTCAGGCGTCAAAGACAGCCATCATCAAAAGCAAAGGAGTCGTAGATGTCCGTGTTCTGATCAGAGTGAATAAACAAGCACGATCAAACAGTGATAAAGTGCATTCAATCACAACAAGAATTCATCTACATTATACATAGATAGGAAAGTGTGCTACTGCTATATTACAGTGAACAATAAAATAGCAATTACGACCAAAATGGTGGCGTAACTGGGAGGCTCAAATTATACGTCTCATGGACGGAGCATCACATAGAGTGTGCCTGTATGATCCATTTATACAATTCATCCATGTATTAATTACAGTAAATGTTTGTCAACTAATTAGGTAAGCCATTGTACTTGAAAATATTTGGCTTTTTGTGACAACTATACATAGTATGTACGGTCAACGAATCAGGGAATGTTGACAATGATGAGGACGTTGCAAATAGAGCACTCACTTTTTTACGTGAAGTGGCTTTTTCTCACTTCGTATTTTTGGGAAGTCGTTGGGAACGTTCCTTGTTGAAAATAGACGACTGTCGGATTTTTTTTTTCTCTTCAATATTTTGCAAAAAAGTCGACAGTGCCTTTAAAAAGGTGACACTATCCTTAAAAAGTCGACGATGCCCTTAAAAAGATGACATTGTCCTTAAAAAGCCGATGGTGCCCTTAAAAAGACGACATTGTCCTTAAAAAGTTGACGATGCCCTTAAAAAAGACGATAGTGTCTTAAAATAGTTTAACTCCTTCAAAATAGCTGAAAGGAAGAAGTTTAAGGCAAGTGTCGCTTTTTGGGAAAAAGTAACAATGTCGCAAAAAGCCGACACTGTCGCATTTTGAGGAAATGCAAATTGACACTGTCACAAAAACATAAATTTGTGAACTATACTGAAGTGTCACTTTTTGGGAAAAGCCGCCACTGTCGCTTTTCGGAGAAAGCCGACACTGTAAAAAAGATAGTTCATTTCTACAGACTGTAGAGACACTTAGAGTAATTCTGTAGACTGTTGAAAAAGTAATGTAAATCTGCAGACTTGTTCTAAATGCTAGTTCTTGGAAGTCCTTGAAGATGGCCAAGTCTTCAATGACTTCAAGTAATTGAACTTAACACCTAAATTTGAAATTATGACAGGATTGGTTACCCTTTGCTAGAGATCAGCCAGAAGCCTGTTGTAGACGTTCTTCAAATAATTTGGCTATCTAAGTTGTGATTCCTGCAGGTATCAGATGAGCAGACGTAGAACCAAAGTTGGTTTCACCTGACCCTAGATAAACGATCAATAAACATGTAGGAAGAATTATGAAAGAGAAATAGTTATTCACCAAGGAGACAACTGTGGGCTTAATTTCCAACATAGGGGAGTTAGGACCTTGCATGTCTATGTGCACAGGAGGTTCCAAGCTCTATATAAGGAGCCAAACTCGTCCTACTAAACACATTTGTGGTTGATTCATTGCTAGGGTTTCAATCTATTTTCATGCTTCCTATTCCTTGGCTCAAGGGTGAAGCTTCTAGAGTTGATTGCTTCACTTGGTGGGGTGGTTTCTCCATTGTGTGTTTTCCATATTGTTTGTCTTGTAAACATGATCTTGAGGAGATTTTTCTTATAAGGGCCATGTTACACTCGGATCGTAGATGTTTGACCCGTTCGATGTAGTCCCGCAACCTTGCTCATTTTCTAATTTTGATTTTGCTCAATAGGAGAAACGGGTCTTCCAGAAATTTTTTTGGTTTAAATCAGGTGATGAGAGTCGCTTTAATCCCTTCCCACATGGACTTCTCTTCGCGATTGGTTGAAGAACCAATATTGGGATATAGCTACTAATGACATGGAGAACAATTTCAATTTTTTCTCAAGAGTCTATTCACCATAGATTTTGCACGCTTGTTCACAAATCTGGAGGAATTTGTCGATCCATCATATTTTGGCATTTCGAGTTGAGGTGCCCTCCAGATTGCTTGCTGTTAAATTTCACACGTGTAGATTGTCCACTACATGTACTTGTGATCTCCTAAGGTGTGTAGATGCACCAAGATCAAGACTAGATTGAGATTCAAGATCTATCTTTGATTCTATGGCAAAAACACACTACTACATGCATTCAATCACTTCCAACTCTCACTCACACGTGTGGGAAGTATTCCAAAAGTATTCTAAGTAAAAACAAGCTGCTCTTCTCGGGTAGAGAAAGAAAAACCATCATGAGCTCTCGGGTAGAGAGAGAAAGCTAGAAATTCAATGACACTCAAAATCCACTCAATCTCAAAATCAATTAGATCCAAAAGGAGGAGTACAATGATACTAATAGATTCATGAGCTACCACTATGCTTGACTATGATTGGATCACACTTTGCCACCTCTTAATCCTATTGGACCATTGATCCATGCACCTCTAAATTCTATTGGACTATATTCAAGCACACCTCAATTTTCTATTGGACCTCACAAGGTTCCACCTCTAAATCCTATTGGACCTCTTAAGCTTCATCAAACAAAAGCATGACACTTGTCTACACTCTAATTGGCACAAGTTTGGCTCTATTTTGGCTCAATATTGGCATTACAAGTGGAAATGGATAATTTGCCATCTATGCCAAATTTGACCCTATCAACATCCTACACCTAAATGCTTGACTATGAAATTCTATGAGACCCCTATATCAAACATTTTGATTTACTTTACAATTCTCCACACGTGGGAACATCCTCCACACATGTGAGATTCACTTACAAACTTCTATCATACAAAATACCAAGCTAGCTTTTTGCCAATTTCTCACACTCCTCCTCAAAAAATAGCTTGGAAAGGTACTAGATCACTTGAGAAGTTTGTAAATCTTCTTGAGTGGATCCTTTGGTATGCCTAAGAAGTGAAGATCAGCCAAGGGATCCATCATAGCAGCACCCTCACCATATCCATGATAAGATCTCTTTGGTAGAGATCTCTTGCCAATGCCTTTGAAGAGTGCTCCACCAATATGCCACTATTATCATGGGCTTCCTCCATGCTTGATGATGATCTTTGCCTTGAAAGTTCCATTTGCATGATGGATGCACCATAGATAGAGAAATCTGAGGCTTCCAAGCCTCATAAGGATCATGGAGATCAAGATCATAAGATGTGAAACAATGATGATTATCAAGATTATGCTTTCTAGCTTGACTAGTCCACATACAATGAACTATATCCATGATGGATCTAATCTTGATATCAAAGACTATCTTGATCTTTTTTAGGCTAGTTACTCTCTCAAGGATGTAAGTGTCCACTTTGGATGCTTCACTTAATCTCAAGAGGAGTTTACAATTTGCCTCAAAACATGTGAAAACATGATAGAATTTTTTTTTTGTGAAAATTAGTGGTTTGATTTGTTGTCAAATCAAATCAAATTCAATCCAAATCTCAAGAGTGATATTATTTGGGTCAAGAGTGAGTTCAAAAGAAGTGATTAAGTTTGATTTTCAAGTATTTGAAACAAAACCCATCCTTTGTTCAAGAATATCAAAAGTTGAGTGAACTAGTCAAGAGAAAAGGAAAATCTAGGTGTCAAATATTTTCAAATCCATTCCAACTCTCAAAATAAAGAGTCATTGGTGTTTGTTGAGTCCAATAGGGGTGTTTGGATCTGATTTTTGTGATTCGATAGACTGCTTTTGTCTTAGTGATCAAAGCAAAGCTTAGTTTCCAATTGACTAGGTTGAAAAGAGATATGATTCAAAATTTATGGTCTAGATCTTGTGTAGATGATTCTAGATTGTTGAATGTGTTCAAATCTAGTTTCTTGAGAGTCACAAATTACATTTTGAAAAGTCATATCACAAGGTTTTACTTCCTCATCATGGCATCCATAGGTGGCAACCTATTAGAGGCAAGTAAGGATCCTAAATGCAACCTTTGTCAAGATATCATTTTGTCTCAAGATGCTAAAAAATAAAGACCAATCCATCCAAGGAGAACCAAAGCAAGGGGGCCGAGGTGAAGGATGGAGCTTCAAGTTCAAAGCTCAAAGTCAAGAAGGACAAATCCAAGGAAAGGTGTTTCCTTTGTGGAAAGATGCATGAGGCTTGGAGTCTCACAAGGACTTACAAGATTTGTCTTCAAAAGTCCATCACCACACGTTTCAAACCTTTTGAAGTTTTTCATTTGGAAGTGCATTGTTTGGTTCAAGATGCAAAGATAGATGTCACTTTCATAATGTCACTTGGATTTATTTCATGTCCTTGGAATGCATTTTGTTTGGAACTTTGGATAAGTTCAAAGTTATTGTTATGATCCAAGAGAAACCAAGCAAGATTAAGGAGGAGCAATCACAAAATGAAAATAGTTCCATTTATGCTCTCATGACATCTTTTGAGGAACTATTTTGCTTTGAAGAGATTTCTGTATCTCAAATGTGGATTAAGGCAATACTAGTTGAGTGTGATGCCTTAATAGATAACAAAGCATGTTTTCCTTGTACACTTATATTGAGTATAAAGTCAAGGAAATGGAAATGCCTTCATGATGTATTTTCTTTTGGTGTCAATAAGATCATGAATGATGTGTTCATTCATAATGTTGAAAATTGTAAATTTTTAATTTTAAATGCAAGATGTAAACTTCTTATGAGAATAAGTGAAGCATCCAAAGTGGACACTTATATCCATAAGCAAGTAGTTAGCCTTATTGAGATGGAAATACTTTTTGATTTCAATAGTAGAAAAATCATGCCTAACTATGGTGATTTTTGGACTTATGGTTCTAGCATAAGTAACGTTGATGATCATATGAAGTGCACATTATATGATCATGTTTGTTGTGATCATTTTGAGACATGGAGGTCTTGGATTTCCATCAAGGAGGAGCACCAAGAAGTTGATCTTGAGGAGTCATCTCAAGGTTCAAGTGTGCCAAGGATTGAGGAGGAGAGTCCTTCTCAAGTAATGATTCCAAGAAGAATATCAAGAGACATGGTTGAGCTCATATGGCTCACATTTCAAGGGAAAAAGGAGCACATTTCAAGTGGTATCCATCTCATGCTTGCTTCTCTTATGTCATTTGGTGAATCCATTTGCTTTAGAGACTTTTGCAACTCAAAGTTGGAGTAAAGCAATACTAGTTGAGTATGATGCCTCTCTTGAGAACATAGTTGATGTTCTTAATGATTTGAAATTGATTTTAGATCAATTAGAAAGCAAATGGTTATTTCATCAAATGTATGCTCTTGAGTCTTGCAAGAGCAAGAGTGATTTGTTCACTCATAGTGTATCTTAGCCAAAGTGGATATCGATAAGCACTATGGCCTGTGTTGGAAGTGGCTTAGAGAGAGAGTATGATGATTTTTGTATTTAATCCATGATGGATCCACTTTGAGATAATTAATGGGGCAAGATCTTGGTTTTGGAGGCATATCTTGAGTATTCTCATATTTGTGTTGTGATTTTATGGTTCTATTGCTTTCTAACACTTGTGTACTTCACTCTCTACTGTAATTCCGTATAGGTACTGTTCTTCACATGTGTGAAGGCAGTAGGTCTCAAGTTTAATCATTTGCTTGTTGTTCTTGCTAGATTTTTGATGGGAAATTGATCTAATTCTAGATCTAATCATTGGTTCATTAGTAGATCAAGTAATCTAGCTTCCAACACCTCTTGAGATCTGATCTAGATCCATTCTTGGTATTTATTTCTCTGAAATTTCACACTCTATACTCAAATATTCTTTTACTTGAGGAGCAACTTAAATCACATACCACCTTTTGGGATTTGATCGGTCGGGTTGAAAGACCACCTGTAATTTTAAGCATAAACATTATTGATTGTTCAAATTGCTTGAGCTCTATACAAGATCAATTAACTGACACAAAATGGCACATTGATCATGACTACTTGCATTGAACACATTTATGAACTTGCTCACCTTGTTGAGAGACAATAAATGTATTACTTTGATCTCTCCAAAATTTGGTGGAGTCACTAGCAAAGTCACATTAGGATCATTACAAATAACCTTGAACCATTTTACATCAAACTCAAAAAAGATGAATTGCCTAAATAGAACTTCCAAGATATTATGGATTGTCCCACAATAATCAAGTTGAGTAGAGATTAGACTGCTATCAACTATGGTTGTGAGACTCCCTTTCTGTAGCATTTGCTATGACTGCATAGCCATATGTGTTTATATTATTATCCATATTCATATGTGTTTATATTCTTATTACACAAAATTGTTGTCCATGTGTCCACGATGTAATTTATTTTTTGTGCTAAACAAAAAAGTACAACATGTGTTAGTGAAATCAAATAAACTGTGGTTGATGGCATGTGCACGTTAACAACTGTGCTGCTAAAATTACTAGTTTAACATGTGAGATGTCTATTAGATACATAGCTTATCTAGAAATCGCATTCCCTTTCAAATTTTATCTCTCCCTCTCTCTCTCTCTCTCTCTCTCTCTCTCTCTCTCTCTCTCTCTCTCTCTCTCTCTCTCTCTCTCTCTCTCTCTCTCTCTCTCTCTCTCTCTCTCTCTCTCTCTCTCTCTCTCTCTCTCTCTCTCTCTCTCTCTCTCTCTCTCTCTCTCTCTCTCTCTCTCTCTCTCTCTCTCTCTCTCTCTCTCTCTCTCTCTCTCTCTCTCTCTCTCTCTAAGTTTTTATTTTCTATACATATATTACTTTCCTCATTATTTGTTATGTCTTGTCTAAGGGTATCCAATAACCAATCAAGTGTCATGTCCTTGAGAAAAATAGCAAGGTCAACGGGTATGGTTGTCTTCTATGCCCTCTTCTAGAAGTGGCTCAAATAGCTGTTCTTTGAGCTTTAGCCTCTTTGTATTTTGAAGTCCATTTTTTCATTCCTTGACTATTAAGAATGCAAAACATATTCACCTATTTCTTGAAGGTCTTAATCATCCTCCTTATTACTCCATTTTCTTGAAAAACCTGCCCAACAAGACGTGGATCATTCTTATTATTCTAAAGACACGGAATAGCATTTTGAATGTTAAAATGATCCTATAAGGAATGCCATCTAGGATAGTAAAGAAAAGCCAAAATAAAAAAAAACCAAAATTGTTTATTTGCTTTCCCACACCACTCTCAAAGCTTCCCCAACTCCCAATGCTCTAATCATAGTATCTAATGTCATGCTTAATAAATTTCAAGTGTTCACAGTTTAGCTTACGTAAATTTAAATATGCATTCCCTCCAATGGTTAAGATGTGCAGATTTCTACTTGGAATGAAAATATGAGCACCATCTCCAAATTTGAATAAGAAAAAAAGCAAAATTATTGAATTGATGTTATAGAATTGGTGATATTATACTAGATAAATACATACTTGTGTATATTTTTATTTGTTTTAGACATTTGTTTTGAGTACCTTGATGCTTGTGATTGCTTTTCTACTTTTCTTCATGACAACATTGTATTTCCTCCATTTGGATATCTCTACTAATTTGGATCCTTTACAACAAAGAGAGGTTGAATGAATTTCAATATCTTGTAAGGATCGTTTTTGTTATAGGGCTGAAAGAAAGAGAAACCTAGATCTATGGATAGACGATACTTTTTATTCTCATGATCCTAGCACTCTAACACATCCCACATTTTCTCCAATAATTCAGTTAGTTACATGGATATGTAATGGGCATAATGGACTACTAGGATATTGTGAGAGATTGCACAATTATGGAAAAAAAAATATCTATGCAAAGGATTCAATTTTTAGAATGTGAGTTTAGACGCATATCTTCTTATTATCGTGAAAGAGATTTTGTTATCCAAAAGACCTTAGAGAAAAAATTCAAAACTTAGAAGAAATCATGAATAATTAGAAAAGATAATTTCCAATATAAAAAATAGAATTAATCAAAGCAAATGCAAGCTATCTTACATTCTATTTGTTTTGAGATATTACAATTGTTGAGAGATGTGGAATTGTCAAAGAAGAAGGCTAAGAGCAACAAGTGAAAGTGACAGGGTTGGAAGGATATTCAAGCTATTTCAAAGGAGGTTATCAAAATAGGAGGATTCATGCATTCAAGTAAGCATATTCTGATTTTTGTTACTTGATCAATTAGATAATGATATTTTTTCAACTGTTATGTTTTTCATCTAGCTATTTTATTTTACTTGTAGATGTTTCTCATCAAAACATTGAGAAAAATGCCTGAATTAGAAAACCATTAGGTTCAATATTGACTAGTAAATCCATTCAATACATTTTGATGAACAATAGGGGTTTTAAATAAAGTACAAAATTGCAGGTCCCTGATGTTGGACATTCAATTTTTTTAGATAAAACTATAGTCTAGGGTTTCTTTGATTTTGCTAGTATTAGCAACACATATGCTACAATATTTCAACTTATCAGAGCAGTTGTTAAGCAAGTTTAAATCAAAAAATGTCAAGATGAATGTCTCTAATGAGATTTTGAGAGAGATTGGTGATTGCAACTCGGCCAAGGAAGCTTGGGATTCACTCAAAGCCATCTATGAGGGCAAGAATACCTCTAGGCTCCTCACTCTAAGAGGAGGAGGCCACCTCCCATGCTTCTACTTCAAGGATGAAGAAAAAGAATATTAAGTGCTTCTTTTGTGGCAAGAAAGCCCATTATCCCACAAATTTTCAAGAAGAAGGACCAATTCAAGCAAGCCAACATCTCTAATGAGAAAGAACATTATATTGCAAGTTATGGAAAAGGCTCTCTTATGGCATCAAGTTTCTCCTCTTCCCCCTTGAAGAAGGGTGACTCATGGTATATTGATAGTGGAGCCTCATCTCATATGTGTAGCTCCAAGCACTCTTTCTCATATATTATGCCTTATGAAGGAGTCAAGAAGTCCATATACATTGCAAGTTATCGTGAGTGCAAGATTGAAGGAGTAGGGACTATTCCCTTGAAGCTTGCATCGTCTAAAGTTCTCTCTCTCAACAAGGTTATTTTTGTTCCAAAGCTTACAAAGGACCTTGTAAGTGTTGGCCAAACTTCTTGATAGTGGCCTTGATGTGAAATTCCATATTGATACTTGTGTGATCAAGAATGCATAATCTTGATAATCATCTCATTTGCTCATCTTATGGTCTTGATCTTTATCATCTTTGTGATCTTTATGAGGCACGGAAGCCTCGGAATTCTCTATGTATAATGCAGCCATCTTCATGCAAGTGGATCTTTCAAATCAAAGATCATCATCAAGCATGGAGGAAGCACATGGATATAGTGGCAAATTGGTGGAATGCTCTTCAAAGGTATTGGCAAATGATTTATATCAAAGAAATATTATCATGGATATGGTGAGGTTTCTGCTATGATCAATCCCTTGACTGATCTTCACTTCATATGCATACCAAAGGACCCAATCAACAAGTTTCACAAACTCCTTGATTGATCTAGTACCTTATCAAGCTAGTTTTTGGGGAGTGTGAAAAATATTGCAAAATCTAACTTTATCATTTTGCAGTCCTAGTTTGTGAGTAAATCTCACACGTTGTGAAAAATAGTCAAACACTACAAGAGGATAGGCGATTACCAAGGCTTTTCTTTTAGCGTTTCCTTGAAAGATAGCTTTTAAAATGAGTCGCGGGGGGGAGTGGAATCTCGAGCTCCGGGTCCAGTGGTTGGCCTCGGAATAAGCCTACCTAATTTGGACTTGGTTTTGAAACATTTATAGAGAGAGATATAGAGAGGGTTATAAACTCACTAGAGGGCCTTGGAACATACATCGAAATACTAAAGCTAATTTGAGGAGTATACCGAGGCTGACGTTGGTATAAGCCTACTAAATTTGAGCTTGTTTTTGAGACATTTATAGAGAGGGTTATAAAGAGGGTCCAGGTGGCCAGAGGCATTCAGGACACTCTGCTAACTGAGGGTAATATTGAGACTAATGAAAAAAAAGGCCCCTCAGTATAAACCGCGGTATAAAATAGAATGTAAATCGATCTCACTTTTGGAATTTGTTACCTATCAATACATTGAATTCCATTTTTTATCAACATTGGTTGCCATATACACAAGTGAATAAAGAAATTTATGTATCACAAAAAAATGATGATCACAAATTGTGTACTCACATGCATCAACTTCTTGTTTGATGTCAAGTAGTCAATTAATAAACTGTAATTGCATCTGTGAGCAATATGATTAATATTACAATGAGTTGAAATACCTCTTTTGGTCTCTCTTATTCATTTGGTGGTTCATCGTTATCATTTGTCGCATCATCATGTGACAAATCCGCCAAACCAAATGAGTCTATCTCTAATTCTACCCAAATATCTCGTATAGCTTCATCATTAATCAGCTGATGTTCAAAAACTAATGGTGATGGTGACAATGAGTGAGATTGAGAAGGTGTGTCGTGTGTTGTCGAACCATTTGATGATGATGCATCATGCTCAACGTCATCATTAGAGATTAGAGCAATTTGTCTATAACACACATGAAGCTAGCAAGCTTACCCAAACAACTCTATGACACTCGCATCTGACCACCCGTACTTAGTTTGCAAGTTGAAAAGTAGCAAACAAGCTTGCAACTTTGACATTTGTCCACCCTCGTACAAAGGAGTAGATGCCAACACATCATCTCTTCTTCCCTTGTTAATGTGGCCTCGGGTGGGTTTGTGAAGAATGCATCCATCATGTGATGTAAATGGCACATCCTCGTGTACTGAGTCTCTACGAGACATATCTTCGTGCCAGTCCATGGGTGGTGTGTGTGAAGAAAGTGGTGGCTCTCATGCGCTTGCACGTCTGAATCTTGCGGATTGCATGGCAACATCTGGTTGAATTCTCTGATAGTCATGTGAGTGTGAGTCATCATCCCTACACCATACAAGTGGAACAATAGTCAAGAATAACAGAATATTCCTCCGATCAGAAAGGGTACCAAACAACATACATGGAAAAGGAACGTGCAATCATGTTTTGTAGCAATACAAAGTGCTTTGCAAAGTAGAAGTCACCGAAGAACCGACTTCCATCCGCATAAATAATGACTCTCTCTCAATTTGGCCATACATGCGAACGTTTGATATAGTGGTATGTCACTCTCGTCGCAATGCGTTCTTACATTGTGTACATGGGCATGGTATTCTCTGGTGTAACTAGGCCTCTGATACAATATGTGGTGGTTCTACCTCATCGTCTAAAGACGAGGAACATGTCCTTGCCATTTGCATCAGTGCAACTATGCAGCTGATAATGGATGGAACACAAAATTAGAAATGATCAGCAATACATAAAACAATCTAGTTGAATTTGAGTCTAGTGCAACTAGTCCCTAAATTTGAGTCTAGTGCAACTAGTCTCTCAAAATTAGCAATACAAGATAAATTAATTTTAAGATCATTTTAATAAAATTCCTACTCATTTATATTTGTGACAAGGCCAACTACAATTTTGTGATCCATGCTCATTGGTTTGTGACAAAGCCAACTGCAATCTTAAGAAGAGCGAGGCTAGCCACGTACTGATGCAGATAGGCATGGGTCGAATGACGCCTAGATATGCGATCCATGCCTACGTGCATCATTACATGGCTAGCCTCACTCTTCATTGATCCCAAACCAATGAAAACTGAGATTTGCATATTGTTCTACTTTTGTGTCCAATTGAGGGGTTGCACAAGGGGCCCGGGGGGTGTTAAGGGGTTCAAGGTTCAATACTCCTAAACTAATGAAAACAATAGGGATCTGCATTATCTGCTTGATAAGAATCTAATTTTGTACAATCAATTGCAAAAGAGTACGTCATTGAGTTCAAAATTGATCAATTTTTCTTTGCTTTTGGATCTTTGTACGTAGCCCTTTATTACAATCAAAGTTCTCGCTAGTTTCATTACTATACTATACTGCAGGTTGTCAAGATTTCCGGAAATAGGCCCGAAACGGATTTCTATAAGAACCATCGGTACCTATATCAGGTTTTCAATATATGCGAGTTTTATAAAATTTAATAAAAAATCATTTCAGAAATTATTATTGCATATTATGTTAAAATTTGATCACAATATTTATCAAAAGACACGTGGAAGCCACGTAAAAAAGGTGTAAGTGCACAAAATTTGAGCATACCTCCACTTTTCAATTACTCTTAAAAATCTCGCACTCTTCGATATTGCCTATGATATTTCCATCGTGCAATTCTAGCCTATTTTGCATTCTCTCTCTACTCGAGGATTGTATGTTGGTTTCTCTCTCTACCTGAGAGCAAGACTTTTTCTTTCTTAGTTTTTTCTTGCAAAGTCTTCAAATGTGTGAAAGAACTTGTATGAGTGTTTTATGCATGTAGACA
The DNA here is from genome assembly GCA_029204225.1 of Diphasiastrum complanatum. Taxonomy (NCBI): domain Eukaryota; kingdom Viridiplantae; phylum Streptophyta; class Lycopodiopsida; order Lycopodiales; family Lycopodiaceae; genus Diphasiastrum; species Diphasiastrum complanatum. The sequence continues at coordinate 20,618,016 of CM055093.1, read as the reverse complement.
ATGTGTGCTCTTGTCTTAGAATTGAGAGATAGATCTTGATTGTCAATCTACACTTGATCTTAGTGCAATCACAAAGTCTTAGGAGATCATAATCACACTTTGTGTCATTCCCACACCTGTGAAATTTAACTAGATCCAGCAACAGTAATGTCATTGTCGAAATTAAGAAGATCTTCAACATCTGCGGGCTCTATTCCCGCAACCTGCACCTTTAGGTTATGGACCTGAGAATACTGTTCTCTGATCCACTCATTTTGCTTGTATGCAACTTACATAGAAATGTCGAGAAAAGAAAAATGCTTATCTTTTGGATCCATTTGCAAGAAGAGAATTCCTCTGCGACAATAAAATACAACTGGTATTAGGAAAAAAAAAAGATGGCAACAAGATATAGATATATTCAATTAGTTGGAAATGTATTTTTTCAAAGCAAATTACAAATATATAGTACAATGTTGTGCCTGGCAATCTAATTTGCATGTCTTTTTCTGAACTTGATGTAGTTTGTAGATTTTGTTTGATGTCATATTTGTGCTCGTCGATAGAACCATTGAAATAGCTGAAGGATATATTCGTATCTACCATTGAGGCCACCATGCTGTGTGTTTTTATGAAATGCCACTCTTGGTTGCCGATGAGATTTTTCTAGCCCTTGTGATGACCATATACTCAAACTTCCATGATTTTTTGCTAAGGATATGGAATGGTGTCGTAATATGTGTTGCAAAATATCAATCCTTTCTGTCAATAGGTAAACTCAAAAAATAAAATAAAATGGTAACTTGATATCTGTTTTTAAATGCTTGCCATGTAATGTGTGATATGATTCGCATCCCTTGCAAATGCATCTACAAACTCAACACAACTTTTCTGGAGTAGTCGCAAGTCATTGTTTGAAAATATTTCTTTTCCTAATGTTTTAACCATATCATCTAATTTTTTCCATACTTCAACTTTCATTACCCTTGTTGATCCTTTCTGTTCAAAATCTTGAGTAGCAGCTATGATGTCTTTCCAAACTAAGTAACGTGTCGTAGATGGCTTTCCTGAATGGTTAGATAAAAATCTTTGTGCCTTTGCTCCGCCAATGCTTGGCTTGCAAGGTACATTTCCTATTTTTCCCAAAAGCTTAAGGTCCTTTTGTATTTTAACATGTCCTTTATGGAGACCTACTTTACACAGAACATCTTCTAGTCTAGAAATAGCCTCCTTGGAAAATAGTTCTAGCTTTGTGTTCCAAGCATATAATATGTGACAATACACAAGCTTTTTGATTATTCTAACCTCAGCATGGAGAGTGCTAATATTTATGTTTTGTAGAGGAATTGGTAGAACAAGTTTCCAATTTGGATCCTCTTTGTCTGTTGTTATTCTTGTATTCTTGTCATTTGATGATTTCATACAATATAAACATGGATTTTTGGAGGTTGCTTCATGGGAAACATTGAACATACTTTTTAAAGTTTTCAAATCACCAACTGAATTCCACTCTACCTTGAAGTCTCCTATTCCTGGTACATTGAAAAGTTCCCCATCCATATTCTCTTTGATGATTTTGGGATATGTTGTTTTGCTAAACACCCATAATAGAATGTCATGATCTTCTTTTGAAACCTAAAAAATGGATAGACAAAAAACTAGTCAATCGATAACAATATCACATCCAGGTACCATACTTTATTTTGTAGTTTTTAAAATATCATACCTCAAAGGCTGCCAACCACCAGATGTCATTCTCGGACTGAACACTGAAGTTGAAATCTCTTTGATCGTTTGTCTTTTGAAGAGCTCCATTCATGAGTGTTATACTCATGCTCTCCATTTTTTGTCCTTTAATAAGTTCCGATTCATCCAACTTCAGTACCAAGACTATCTTACTGTCTACCTTTTTTGTGAAAATATCATAAAAATGTACAATAAATCTTAATAGCATATTCATATATCCAAACAAGTTATTTGACTGATTGTAAGACATGGATTTTTTGTCCTTTGATTGATTTATTTCCTCAATATGAAATGGAACACCAATAATCTTTTGTATCACGCTCCTGTTTTATTTGAAATGGTCATGGAATAAGAAATTTTTTAATGCTAACTAGCATCAAAGCCTGTTTGATAATCTTAAATATGATGCCATAAGCATCTCTGCTTATTCCAACAAAATCACATGCTCCTAGAATTATAGTATTGTCAAGTATCTTTTGTACTTCAATTATTAATGCATCAACAATTGTTATCATAACACGATTGTTTCGATTTTTGGTCATCAATGATTTGGTTGATTTTGTTGTCAACACAGAGCCCAAAGACTTGCCTATAGTAGCATTGTCTTTCACATTTTGATTCCCAACCAATGCTGATCTATAAAACAAAAATTAAATAATAGATGATTAATGTTACAATTTACAGTCATGCAAAAACAACATAAGATCCAAACTCTTGAAGTAAAAAAGGAGACTGCAAAGGCCAAAAGTCAAAAACTTACTTGAATGCATAAATCCTCCTTTTTCAATAGCCTCCTATTGATGACAAATTATAAATATTTGTGTTGGTCACTTGCTTTCGTTTTTTTTGTTTTTACCTTTTTACCTATCAAGTCAACATCTTTCAATAGTTGTGAGTATGCAGAACGGCCACTATTCAATTAGTTTGTGAAAGTACTGTACTTTAGGACCATAAATGGATCTACAAAAGATCCACAAGAGTGATTGGATGCTTGCTTAACAATTTATCAAAAAACTAGACATAAAAAAGTTGAGCTACATTTGCAATTTGACAAACAACAAGCATTAACAATCAAAAGCACTGATCAACATTGAAATACGAGCCCACACGTGTGTACTACAGGCTGTAGTACGGCCTTCAACCTGAGAAACAAGTAGAAATTGATTTGGGTTCATTTGGATCACAAAAACTCAGTGTACAATTGTATAAATGGATCATCCTGGCACACTCTACGTGATGCTCCGTCCATGAGACGTATAATTTGAGCCTCCCAGTTATGCCACCATTTTGGTTGTGATTGCTATTTTATTGTGCTTCACTGTAATATAGCAGCAACATGCTTTCCTATCTGTGCATAACGTAGATGAATGCTTGTTGTGATTGAATGCACTTTATCACTATTTGATCGTGCTTGTTTACTCATTCTGATCAGAACACGGACATCTATGACTTCCTCGCTTCTGATGATTGATGTCTTTGACGCCTGAGGAACTCGCGATATCATACTTCTCTTTCCATCTATTTCAGAACTAAACTTCATATTGAATCTGATTTCTAGTGATACCACACATGCAAACCATTTCTAATTTCTTCGATGGACTGTACTCTCGTTTTTGTGAGTATGAACTAATTTTTAAGATCCTGGTGGGCAACTGAAGCACTAAAAGCTATGATTATACTTAGCATAAGCTTTCTATTAGACTGTTTTCTCATCTAGTAGCTGATTGTAACGGGATAGCTATTTCGCAATATTCTTGCTCTCTTCTTCGTTCACGTTCTTCTATCTCCTTATCATCAAAATGTAGTCAATCAGGACTTTGATTGTGTTAGCAACAACAGAAGACCTCGAAATACACCAAATGGATGTCAAGACAGTAGTTCTCAATGACAATGTCAAAGAGGAGCTGTACACCTTCCAACCGGATGGATTTGAAGTCAAAGACCAAGAGCACAAAGTGTGCAAGCTGCATAAAACAATCTACGGTCTAAAACAGGCCACAAGAGCATGGTTCAATAGAATCAACTCTTATCTCATTCAAAGTGGAATTTGCAAACAATTCAGCTGACTGTAATGTTTATTCAAAGCATATAGGCACCAATTCAGTTCACATAGCTCTTTACGTAGATGATGCATTTATTTTGTCTAACACTACTCTTCTCCACACTATAGAGTCTCCATGCATGGATCCTCTATTTATAAAACTGTTATTGATAACTCTACACATGCCTTACTTAGAATTTGCTTTGCACAGGAACATAGATCATGCTACACAGTAAGACAGACAGAAAACACTCTCCACAGCAAGCTCACATAGCAACTGTATTTTTCAAAATGAAATTACACTATACATATAGTTGTTCACTCAGGCAACCCATGCATGACCCAGGTTGCCGTTGTTGGGACGCGTGTCCTGTAGACTTGGCTCGTGGCGAGGCCAACTGATCCTTATCCACTGAAGTCATATACATAGCTTTAAAGTCAACAAACTTTAAGTTCAGAAAGCTTTGATCTAAACTTATCAAACTTTTCTCTAGTAAGTGGCTTAGTGAAAATATCAGCTAGTTGTTCTTCTGTGCTACAATGAACAACATGAATTTCATGACTCAGCAGCCTCTCACGTATGAAGTGATACTGAATCTCAATGTGTTTAGTTCTCGCATGGAACGCTGGATTCTTTGCTAGCTGAATGCCACTTTGACTGTCGCTATGTAAAGTCGTGCGATTTTTCTGCTTCATGCCAATTTCTTCCAAGATTTGTCTCAATCATATAGCTTCATGTGCTGCGCTACACATTGCCTTATACTCTGCTTCTGTGGTGGAAAGAGCAATTGTACTTTGCTTCTTACTAGACCAGGAAAAGCAACTACCACAAAACTGGAATACATACCCTGTGGTGGATCTACGATCATCATAGTCACCTCCCCAATCCGCATCCACATAGCCACACAACTCAGGTAAACCATCATGCTTCCTGTAAATCAAGCCATACTCTGAAGTGCCTTTCACATAACGCAAAATGCGTTTAGTTGTCTTCCAATGCGTTTCTGTAGGTGCTGCCATAAACTGACTTACAATGCCAACAGCATAGCATATATCTGGTCTAGTCGTGGTAAGATAAATCAAGCTCCCTACTAACTATCTATATAGCGTAGCATCAAATGACTGTGACTCATCAAGCTTAGAAATCTTTTTACCTTGTTCAATAGGAGTGTTTACTGGTTTGCAATCTTGCAACCTAAACCTGTGCAGCAACTCTTTGACATACTTCGCCTATGGTAAACCCACTTCATGTCCTTTTTCCCACACTTCTACTCCAAGGCAGTAATGCATCAGTTGAGATATGTCATCTCGCATTGTTCCATGAGGTCTTTCTTGATCATGTCTATCATCTCTTGATTATTTCCCGTAATAATCAAGTCAGCGGTTTCTTAGCTCTTGCAGCTCCACCTTTCTTGAATGTCTCCCTGTGATGCTTTCCCATGGCACATCCTTCACATATTGCATGATCATCATCCTGCAATGCCGGTAACCCTATTACCATCTTCAGCTTCACCATCAATCTCAAGCTCCCATAGTTCAAATGACCAAGTTTTTTGTGCCACAACTCAGATTGAGATGCTGTTGAGATAGCCAAACCATATTCTCCTGGTTTTGCAGCATCCAATTTATAAAGGCCACAACTACTATCTCTATAACCCTTCGCCACCACTTTATGGTTGTGGTTCATATCCCTCATAAGACATCCATCCTTGACAAATTCAACCTTAAGATGTTGATTTGACATTACACCAACAGAAAGCAAACTCTTTTTGAGTCCAAGAACATAAAGCACATTAGGGATGTTCTTGATTTTACCATCAGAAAACTGCACAGCTACGTTGCCCACACCCTGTATTTGGCATTCCTCTCCATTGGCTTGAGTGACCTTATCCCCATCATGGATTGGTGAGAATTTCTCAAACCAATCATGTTTCTCAGTCATATGCCTTGTGCGCCTGAATCTATGAACCATCTGACTCCATCATCAACTTGGGATGCCAATGTCGATGAGAAGACACTTGTCTCGTCATCTTCTCCATCATCTTTGACAATGTTGCCTTGTTGAGTCACTTTTCTCGCTTTTATGTCCCCTTTATTCTTGTAACACTCGTGTGCCCAATGACCCGGTTTGTGGCAATAGTAACATTTGTCTTTCTTCTTCTTTTTCCCTTTTGATGATGACTCTCCCTCGTCATCATCATCCTTGGATTTCTTAGGAATCCTTTTCCATCCTTTATGCTTGCCTTTAACAAGCAAGGCTTGATCCTCCTGTGGGGTTTGCCTTGACTTCACCACTTCGCGACACTGCTCTTCTTGCAACATGATTCCGTGGAAGTCTTCAAAAGTAGGCAATCTCTCCTTTGAAGCAATGCTGCTCACAAACATCTGTAGCCCTTCCAAGACACTACTCATTGTGGTATGTACCAATTCAACGTCCCTAATTTGTTCTCCAATTGCCACAAGTTGATCTCTCAGCTCCTTTATCCTTGTGAAGAAAGATCCCACTAATTCACTTTCTTCCATCCTTACTGCGTTCAATCTCGACTTCAAGAACATGGCCCGAGCTGGATTGCAAGTTTGAAATTGCATTCTAAGAGCTTCCCAAGCTCCCCTAGCCATCGTGGCATCACTTATATGAGTGATTACATGGTCTTTCACTGAAAGATTGATTAAGGACAATGTTCTCTACGCCTTTTTATCAAAGGCCCTCATATCACCTGGAGTGGTATTTGGTCAGATTTCAATACCTGCCACAATCTCCCATAACTCTTTCTCCATCAAAATGCTCTTCATTTTGAATTTCCAGATGTTGTAGTTAGAAGCCCCATCAAGTTTGCTTGCATCGCCCAAAATTGCCTCATTGATGTTTGTCATTTCCAAACTGCTTGAAACTCCACCTGTAGGCTATAAAGCGTATGCCGAAGCCAACCGTGATGTCGAAAATCACAAATAATGACCTACAATTTTTGGCTTACCAGGCCACCTGCCGCTCTGTCGCCAAATTGAAAGCCAAACTGGCGTCGCTTTCCAAAATGCTTCTCGTCACCAACTCCCAGCTACCTGCCCAGTGGAATGGTGAAATCACTTCTAGCACGCTTCGAACACTTTCTTCGTGGCATCACTCTATTTTGGTGTACGTACTTGCAGGTACAGTCAGGGTGCCCTTCGTTTGGAGGCTATGGCCTTTCGTTTGGCCAAAATAGGCTAAAGGAGGTAAAAATAAGGGCAATTTGGATTTTTGAACTATTCCTTCAGTTTGAAGAAACTTCACCCTTCAAAAATTTGGGACCCAACAATTTTTTTCAGTTTGAAAATTTTTAATGAAAAGAAGGCCTATTTTGCCTTTCAATTCTTCAAGACCCTTTCAAAGCCCATCTACCGGTGATCCTCCATCCTATGGTCCACGTTCCTTCTTGAGAACTCCATCTTGACCATTGTCTTCGATCCAACGATCTACAAGGAGGTCGTGCATTTAGAGCTTCAGTTTAAAGCACTAAGCACCTATTTACACTAAATGCTAGAATGGGTGAGAGCGCGCAAGGTCTATCCGCGGCCTCTCTCTTCCATCGCCTATCTCCATGGCTATGGTGATTATGAACCCACAACTAACCCTTCAAGCTCTCCTCCAACTCTCCATGGTAGTCAGCTGCCTTCTGGAATTATCTTCCAAGCACTAGGGCGCCCTCCATCATGCACTTACAGTGCCAGAAATGATCTCCTACAACCAAATATCCACAGTTTTATGGCTGTAAACCCTAGTCATGAGGAAGAAAAAAGACTTCTTGAGATATGCTCAGATTTTCTCTAAGCCACTTTTTGCAGCCTTCTACTGCACTCAGGTCGCCCTACAATCAGCGATCACCTCCTTCAAACAGATCTTCAAATGGTGTTCGATTGGATTCAAACCAATCACACATGCCAAGCAACCCTTCAGAAGATTTTCCAGCTTCACTTTTTGCTTGCCCTCTGATTCAGCTGACAATCCCCTACTTTTGAATCTTATTACAGTTTTGAGCTATTCCACGAATCTCCACAGACTCGGTTTTGTGCTTCCTAGCCCACAAACCATTGTGAATTCGTAGCTCTATGTTCTTGTCCGATGATTCAAGCCACCAAGGGGCTTTGATACCAAGTTAAGAAACACAGTTTAAACACCTGACCAGATCAATCACCACAGCACAACGTCAAGTGCAACATAATTGCTCTCAACAAACTGTATATTCAACTGATAAGGAAGTACAAATATAAGTTGCTTAGAAGCAGTCAAAGGGCTCGTAAAAGAAAGATGGCTCGGTAACTCTAGAACTAAGCACACGTGGTGCCATCGAAATAAGAAAGCACTGTATAAGTTGATCATTGCTATTTTAACTCTTTGTACTCGACCTCACATGAAGAGAGAGATATAGTATCTTGCTTTTTGGAAAGCCAAGATATTAGATTGCCTCCAAGAAAGATAGTGTATGCACTAATAGACTTTCAATCCATCTTGTCACCTGCAAAGTCCGAATCCGAGTAGCCAACAATGGATAGATCTTCACTTTTATAAAGTAGACCATAATCACAAGATGAAGATACATATCTTAGAATCCTCTTGGCCATCTTCCAATGATGGATCTTAGAATCTTGCATAAATTCACTCAATTTGTGCACACAAAAACTTAGATCGGGTCTAGTAATGGTAAGCCAAATCAAGGAGCCTACAAGACTCCTAAAAAGTGTGATGTCCTCAAAAGATCTTTCATCACCTTTATTAGGATCTTTTACAATTTTCTCCATTGGAGTATCTATGCTCTTAGAATTTTCCATATGGAATTTTTTCAACATAGAGTGAGCATATCTAGATTGGCATATAAAGACATGATATTCATAAAAATCAATTTTTAGGCCTAGGATCTAATGTATCTCTCCTAGATCTTGCATTTTAAACTCACATCCAAGTGTTAGCTTAGTTTCATCAACTAGCTTGGTACAACTTCCACAAAGAATAATGTCATCAACATAAATTGGAAGAATGACAATATTGCTATCAACAAACTTTAGATACATGGAAGGATCATAGTCACTAAGAGTAAATCCTAGTGAGATAAGAAAAGAATTAAGTCTTGAATACCATGATCTTGGTGCTTGCTTGAGTCCACAAAGACTTTTGAAGAGCAAGCACACTTTGGACTCATCCTTGATGGATCCTTGAGGTTGTTCCATATAGATCTCCTCCTCAAGATAACCATTTAGAAAAGCATTGGATACATCTAATTGGAACACCTTCCACTTAAAGAAACAAGCAAGAGAAATAAGAATTCTTATTGTCACCATCTTTGCAACGGGTGCAAAGGTCTCCTCATAATCAAGGCCATGGATTTGAGCAAATCCTTTGGCACATAATCTTGCTTTATACTTGTTGATGGTGCCATCATGATTGAACTTGATCCGAAATACCCACTTGCAACCAATCACATGCTTGTTGGATGGAGGATCCACAAGCTCCCAAGTATTGTTGGTGATCAATGCATCATACTCTTGCTTCATGGCATCATACCACTCCTTGGTATTGAGTGCCTCTTGTACATTCTTTGGCTCTTCATGAGAGACATAAAAAACATAATTAGTGGAATCAAGATCCACTTGTTTGCCTTTGTCAACATATGAGAGCCTCTTAGGCTCGGATCTATCTCTCATGGATCTTCTTGGTGAGAAAATCTGAGGAGACTCTTCTTCAATTCTCGACCCCATCACATCATAATTGTCTTCAAAATCAATAATAGGTGATGCATCCATAGACTTCTTGATCTCGGCCTCTTCAAAAGATGAATGTTCACAAAAATCATGAAATTTATTGGAGATATATTCACCACCTCCATCACATCTAAGAGCTTTAATCTTGAATGAGGATTGCTTCTCTACATAAGCTTTGAAAATAAGAAAATGATCAAACACCATAGATTTAGAAGCAAGAAGATATATCCAAATGAATCTTGTGAAATCATCAATGAAAGTAACAAAACAGGTGGCTCCTCCCTTGCTTATAGTTGATGAGAAATGCACATCCGAGTGGATTAACTACAAAGAATGCTTGCTTTTGATAGAAGATCTTGTAAATGGCGTTTTGTGAGATCTAGAAATAAGCACATGCCTCACAAGGCTTGATCTTCTTGGAGAATGACTTTGGCAAGCCAATAGCTTTGGCCTCTTTGATCATAGAGAGCATGGATTTGTAGTTGGGATGTCCCAACATCCTATGCCATAATTCCTCCATAGAGAGCGTGTTCACAAGAGCAACATTACAAGCATTCACATACTCCCTCTTTTTGTATTTTTGAACCTCTTGAAGAACTTGTGGTTCTTCTTCAAGGCCAAGAACTATGTCCATCACATCTTGAAGGATCAAGATGGACTCCATCCTCATTTTCCAAATTGAATAGTTTGAAGTGGACAATCTTTCACTTGGTTCCAACAAGGATGAACCCATTGAAGACATTTGAAGTGAAGAAAAGTCAAATGATGAACAATAAATGTTTCTACACACTCTCAATAGGATCCAATAATGGAGTACTATCTCCTCCTATGAAAGATCTTGCAACTATTTGTGAATTGATTCTCACTAGCTACACAAATCTCTCTAAAACAAGATCTATTTCATATCAAATGATGGAGTATGGGCAAAGTTAGGATCAAACACTCTTAGCACGTGTGAAGTACACTAAGAAATCAAATTTGACTCAGATACAATGATATTGCATGAAACAAAATGGCTACGATCTCAAAACAGTGCCTAGATCACATATAGATGAGATTCGTAAGCATTCAACTGTGATTTTGGATCAACCAAGCAATCTCTTGACCAAACCAAATGTGTCTACCCAGGTCTAGGTGCCCTACCTAACCCTCTTCAAAAGCTTATAACTTCTGATTGGCTCAACCAAATGGAATGAAACTGATTGCATCAGAAACTAGACAAAAATAGCTTCAAAACAAGCTATCAGCAAGATAAATGGATCAAGCATGAGAAAGAACTCCCAAACTGAAGTTGGATGTTCCTCACACATGTCTGAGCATCTGATTCCGTAGAGTACCAGGTCAGACCCAATCAATGTCCTTTTGATCTCTTTTGATCCAAAATTGGACAAGATAGCTAGGAAAATGGATCTTGACAATTTCTAGCTCAAGATTGATGAATAGTTTTCACTTAAATGGATCAAAATTCATGGTAACCTTAGGTACGCTCTGATACCATGTTGATTTCACACGTGTGGACTATCCACAACATTTACTTGTGATCTCCTAAGGTGTGTAGATGCACCAGATCAAGACTAAATTGAGATTCAAGATCTATTTGATTCTATGGCAAAAACACACTACTACATCATTATTATTTTTACACTCAATGGACTATGGTCAAGTTGAATATTTCCAAGCTTACTGATTAGATTGCCAAGATATATTTGAATTATTGGGACTATTTAAATTGTACAGTTTAAGAGAGGTGGATTGGAGGTGAATGGCCATGATAGCATGGTCAACTTTCCATTTGAGGTGGAAGTTTCAAAAGTAATTCCTCAGACCTAAAACAGTCCAATATAAGGAGCAAACAACCGATCTATTGCGTAGATTGAAGTTGAGTACATCAATTGTGAGCTAAAGTTGAAAATTTAAAACATGAGAATGCAATTGCTCTACTATATACATATCACCAATCTTGAGATTGGGCAATATAATCTAAGAGATGTATACAATAGACATGTCACCGGTCTTGAGGAACTTGTGTTGTACTAGTCCAACATACTTCTTCAACAAGATCATATGGAACTTGTCATGAATATTTTATTCTACAAGTAGTTCTTCACAAGTGAGATTTTTTTAACTTGAAAAGCATCAAAAAAATGTCATAGCCAGCTTGGAATAAAAGCTCGCCTTACCTTTTTTCTTTCTTAGCCGCTTCTTGCCAAGTTTCAAGATAACACAATCCCCTTCTTGGTAGTTTATCACCCTCTGACACAAACTTGCATGCTTCTTTTGGTTTTTATTTGTGCTCAAGATATTGCAACCGTAATATGCCATAAGATTATTTATTATCATGAACAAATCCCATAGGGAAAACAAAAATTCTTTAAACATAACCATAGATGGTAATTTGGGTTTACCAAAAAAAGCATTCACAATTTTGTCACAAGGAAATTTTGCAATAGGAAGGAATTCTTCCCATAGAAGTTTGTTTTCAACCCTTGCTTTGATTGGTCAATTCACGTTGTTTGAAGGTGGAAAGAGGAAGCCTATTTCAAAGTCGTGCCTAAAATATCAAACATAGCTCTTCAAAAGTCATTAGTAAATCTAGCATCCTGATACAATACACTTGGAAGCCACATGTAACTTAAAGACGTTGTCCTAAATGTATAAGCATGTGGCATCAAGTCCCTTTTTCTTTATACATGGAAAGGAATATGCTTGCTTACTAGGAACTATCAACAATTTCCCAAATCATTTCATTTCCTTTGCAATGTGTTCCCAAGAAGCATCTATTTTGGGTAAGGGATGGAGTAGTCCTGAAGCTTTTGGCTTTCCTCCATATTCATGTCATTGGCATGTAGAAAAAAACCTGTGCAAAGAAGTGAGCATGCCTAT